>CM060832.1:59402500-59655000 GCA_030762175.1 Metallyticus violacea | reverse complement strand
ACCACGACCACGACCACGACCACGACCACGACCACGACCACGACCACGACCACGACCACGACCACGACCACGACCACGACCACGACCACGACCACGACCACGACCACGACCACGACCACGACCACGACCACGACCACGACCACGACCACGACCACGACCACGACCACGACCACGACCACGACCACGACCACGACCACGACCACGACCACGACCACGACCACGACCACGACCACGACCACGACCACGACCACGACCACGACCACGACCACGACCACGACCACGACCACGACCACGACCACGACCACGACCACGACCACGACCACGACCACGACCACGACCACGACCACGACCACGACCACGACCACGACCACGACCACGACCACGACCACGACCACGACCACGACCACGACCACGACCACGACCACGACCACGACCACGACCACGACCACGACCACGACCACGACCACGACCACGACCACGACCACGACCACGACCACGACCACGACCACGACCACGACCACGACCACGACCACGACCACGACCACGACCACGACCACGACCACGACCACGACCACGACCACGACCACGACCACGACCACGACCACGACCACGACCACGACCACGACCACGACCACGACCACGACCACGACCACGACCACGACCACGACCACGACCACGACCACGACCACGACCACGACCACGACCACGACCACGACCACGACCACGACCACGACCACGACCACGACCACGACCACGACCACGACCACGACCACGACCACGACCACGACCACGACCACGACCACGACCACGACCACGACCACGACCACGACCACGACCACGACCACGACCACGACCACGACCACGACCACGACCACGACCACGACCACGAC
Source organism: Metallyticus violacea (assembly GCA_030762175.1). Lineage (NCBI taxonomy): Eukaryota > Metazoa > Arthropoda > Insecta > Mantodea > Metallyticidae > Metallyticus > Metallyticus violacea. The sequence goes on along the minus strand of CM060832.1, from coordinate 59,654,110 downwards.
CACGACCACGACCACGACCACGACCACGACCACGACCACGACCACGACCACGACCACGACCACGACCACGACCACGACCACGACCACGACCACGACCACGACCACGACCACGACCACGACCACGACCACGACCACGACCACGACCACGACCACGACCACGACCACGACCACGACCACGACCACGACCACGACCACGACCACGACCACGACCACGACCACGACCACGACCACGACCACGACCACGACCACGACCACGACCACGACCACGACCACGACCACGACCACGACCACGACCACGACCACGACCACGACCACGACCACGACCACGACCACGACCACGACCACGACCACGACCACGACCACGACCACGACCACGACCACGACCACGACCACGACCACGACCACGACCACGACCACGACCACGACCACGACCACGACCACGACCACGACCACGACCACGACCACGACCACGACCACGACCACGACCACGACCACGACCACGACCACGACCACGACCACGACCACGACCACGACCACGACCACGACCACGACCACGACCACGACCACGACCACGACCACGACCACGACCACGACCACGACCACGACCACGACCACGACCACGACCACGACCACGACCACGACCACGACCACGACCACGACCACGACCACGACCACGACCACGACCACGACCACGACCACGACCACGACCACGACCACGACCACGACCACGACCACGACCACGACCACGACCACGACCACGACCACGACCACGACCACGACCACGACCACGACCACGACCACGACCACGACCACGACCACGACCACGACCACGACCACGACCACGACCACGACCACGACCACGACCACGACCACGACCACGACCACGACCACGACCACGACCACGACCACGACCACGACCACGACCACGACCACGACCACGACCACGACCACGACCACGACCACGACCACGACCACGACCACGACCACGACCACGACCACGACCACGACCACGACCACGACCACGACCACGACCACGACCACGACCACGACCACGACCACGACCACGACCACGACCACGACCACGACCACGACCACGACCACGACCACGACCACGACCACGACCACGACCACGACCACGACCACGACCACGACCACGACCACGACCACGACCACGACCACGACCACGACCACGACCACGACCACGACCACGACCACGACCACGACCACGACCACGACCACGACCACGACCACGACCACGACCACGACCACGACCACGACCACGACCACGACCACGACCACGACCACGACCACGACCACGACCACGACCACGACCACGACCACGACCACGACCACGACCACGACCACGACCACGACCACGACCACGACCACGACCACGACCACGACCACGACCACGACCACGACCACGACCACGACCACGACCACGACCACGACCACGACCACGACCACGACCACGACCACGACCACGACCACGACCACGACCACGACCACGACCACGACCACGACCACGACCACGACCACGACCACGACCACGACCACGACCACGACCACGACCACGACCACGACCACGACCACGACCACGACCACGACCACGACCACGACCACGACCACGACCACGACCACGACCACGACCACGACCACGACCACGACCACGACCACGACCACGACCACGACCACGACCACGACCACGACCACGACCACGACCACGACCACGACCACGACCACGACCACGACCACGACCACGACCACGACCACGACCACGACCACGACCACGACCACGACCACGACCACGACCACGACCACGACCACGACCACGACCACGACCACGACCACGACCACGACCACGACCACGACCACGACCACGACCACGACCACGACCACGACCACGACCACGACCACGACCACGACCACGACCACGACCACGACCACGACCACGACCACGACCACGACCACGACCACGACCACGACCACGACCACGACCACGACCACGACCACGACCACGACCACGACCACGACCACGACCACGACCACGACCACGACCACGACCACGACCACGACCACGACCACGACCACGACCACGACCACGACCACGACCACGACCACGACCACGACCACGACCACGACCACGACCACGACCACGACCACGACCACGACCACGACCACGACCACGACCACGACCACGACCACGACCACGACCACGACCACGACCACGACCACGACCACGACCACGACCACGACCACGACCACGACCACGACCACGACCACGACCACGACCACGACCACGACCACGACCACGACCACGACCACGACCACGACCACGACCACGACCACGACCACGACCACGACCACGACCACGACCACGACCACGACCACGACCACGACCACGACCACGACCACGACCACGACCACGACCACGACCACGACCACGACCACGACCACGACCACGACCACGACCACGACCACGACCACGACCACGACCACGACCACGACCACGACCACGACCACGACCACGACCACGACCACGACCACGACCACGACCACGACCACGACCACGACCACGACCACGACCACGACCACGACCACGACCACGACCACGACCACGACCACGACCACGACCACGACCACGACCACGACCACGACCACGACCACGACCACGACCACGACCACGACCACGACCACGACCACGACCACGACCACGACCACGACCACGACCACGACCACGACCACGACCACGACCACGACCACGACCACGACCACGACCACGACCACGACCACGACCACGACCACGACCACGACCACGACCACGACCACGACCACGACCACGACCACGACCACGACCACGACCACGACCACGACCACGACCACGACCACGACCACGACCACGACCACGACCACGACCACGACCACGACCACGACCACGACCACGACCACGACCACGACCACGACCACGACCACGACCACGACCACGACCACGACCACGACCACGACCACGACCACGACCACGACCACGACCACGACCACGACCACGACCACGACCACGACCACGACCACGACCACGACCACGACCACGACCACGACCACGACCACGACCACGACCACGACCACGACCACGACCACGACCACGACCACGACCACGACCACGACCACGACCACGACCACGACCACGACCACGACCACGACCACGACCACGACCACGACCACGACCACGACCACGACCACGACCACGACCACGACCACGACCACGACCACGACCACGACCACGACCACGACCACGACCACGACCACGACCACGACCACGACCACGACCACGACCACGACCACGACCACGACCACGACCACGACCACGACCACGACCACGACCACGACCACGACCACGACCACGACCACGACCACGACCACGACCACGACCACGACCACGACCACGACCACGACCACGACCACGACCACGACCACGACCACGACCACGACCACGACCACGACCACGACCACGACCACGACCACGACCACGACCACGACCACGACCACGACCACGACCACGACCACGACCACGACCACGACCACGACCACGACCACGACCACGACCACGACCACGACCACGACCACGACCACGACCACGACCACGACCACGACCACGACCACGACCACGACCACGACCACGACCACGACCACGACCACGACCACGACCACGACCACGACCACGACCACGACCACGACCACGACCACGACCACGACCACGACCACGACCACGACCACGACCACGACCACGACCACGACCACGACCACGACCACGACCACGACCACGACCACGACCACGACCACGACCACGACCACGACCACGACCACGACCACGACCACGACCACGACCACGACCACGACCACGACCACGACCACGACTCACTATCACATTCCAGGCATACAAATTGGTGCACCCATTATTAACAAAAATAATACTGCACACACAACTCCCACACTAGCACTTTAACTCATACTCTACACTACAAGATAGGAGAATTTTTCACAACTCTGAATAAGGAGGCGTTCGGATACTCCGCTGCCGTTCGTGAAAGGAGCCGTGACTGGTGCATCAAGCACATACTCTCTGTAAGTTTTCCATACAGACAGGGCTGCTAGCACCCGAGCGGCTAGCCTGAATGAGCCACAGCTTAGAGAGCCGAAGGTAGTGACTGACATAGCTATTAGCTGGATAATAATGCTTTAGCATCAACGGAGCAATAGCTCAGGCGGTTAGAGTGTCATGCTATATTTGTGAGGATAGGATAGTGGGTTGGAATACTACTGACCCCCCCCCCCTTTTTTCCCCTGCCGGAGTTAAAGGAACCACTGAGTCCACCGGTTTCTATGATTTGCCGGAGGTTGTCCGACAGATTAGGTTAGTCTATGCATATATGAATTTGTTGCAAATTTGAATAAGATCACATTTGCTACTGTTACAATATTTCATCCGCCTAATAATGGTTTTGCCACATTACAATAATTTACTCGCTAAACCACTGGGTCCGGTTTCTAGGATTAGCTCGAGATTAGGCTACAGATTAGGTTAGTGTGTGTATATATGAATTTGTTGCAAATTGGAATAGGAGCACGTTTCCCTCGTTACAATATTTCACCTGTCTAATAATGCTCTCATCACAGTGATTTACCCATCTCTATCCATTTATATTTACAAAGTAAAGTGCGTGTGGATAAGTTAAGCTCTCTCCGTTGTCGCTTGGGTCTAGGGCACTAAGCAGCTGTCTCTCAGCCCTATCTGTAACGTTAGGTTGTAATATCTTTGATGTGAGAAAACAATCAAGGTGAGATGGCGACGGGTTGTGTCTGTTAATGTTATAGTTGGAAGTTAGAGATCCCGTAACACTTTGGTGCCGAAAACCGGGAGAAGGGCGAAACATGTGGAAAATACAGTAGCTATGTTCATATTTTATATTTGATGTGAAGTCAAGAGGAGAGCATTTATTGACTGCACACAACGGAACCCGCTAAGCAAAAACGTTACAGCTAAGTGGAAACTGAAATTTAAAATTTACAACTGTCGGGTTTGTTTAGCATGGTGCTAGTTCAAATAACAGTAATAACGAATTATCGTGCTGTTAATGTGGTGCTTGCATGCCTATTTTGTTTTGTTCATGGTAAACTATTCTCGAAGTGATACCAACATAAGACACTCTTAGTAATCTGTGATCTACTAGAACTACAAGAAGCTTAATCGATAATACAGACTACAGTACTATCGTTAAACATTAGCAAGAGCCCAGAGTGCCTCTCCTATTTCGAGATCCCTGATCGGTAATATATGCTGCCACTTTCAACATGTATGAAAATCAGGAATTACACAAAATTAAAAGGAAACGCACTAGAAAAAGAAGTAGCATATTCCGATTTGCAAACACTAATTTCTTACATGGAGACGATGGCGGTAGATGATTATGAACATCACAGAGACTGCCTCTCGGAAACCTTGGAGCATTTATTGAAATTGGACGAAGAAATTGATGACATTCTCTCTGACGACGAGTATGAACTGATATTGCCATTTGTGACGAGTATATTTGGACTGCCAAAAGGGTGATCCAGAAAGTTTCAAAGGGGATCCAAAACAAATGCACCGTTACTGAAAACGTTGTTGCATTGCCTGCCCCATTATTAATGCATTCTGTTAAGCTACCGCCTATTAAATTAAAACAATTCTCCAGAGACGTCGAGACGTGAATGCGCCTCTGGGAACAGTTCGAACCTTTCGTCGATCGTAATATTTCACCTTTTACCATTAATAAACACGCCATCCTTCGAGATTATCTGGAACGAGAAACCAAGGCAATGGTAAACGGTATTTCTATCACCGCTTCTATTAATTAGGAAATGAAGAGGATATTGAAGGATGGATACGGAGACCATGCAAAATAATTCAGGCTAATCTGGACTACTTAGAATTCAAAACCTAGCCATTTTTTATCTCCAGAATCTCATTATGCGACATTGATAGGTTGCTACAGGAGGTTCCCTGCCCTAAGGGCTTTACGCGAAAATATAAATGGCTATGGAATAGTGCTGGCTCCAAAGATAATTTGCACCTTTCCAGATGATGCTAAGAAGGAAAACTTTTCGGAAGGTGAATAACCTGAGACTAGTGAAGTATTTGGGTAACGAGTTAAGCGGAGCTCTCATCAGTCAGAAAATTCGGGGCGATACATTTAGAACAAACCGTTATTTCCCCACAGCAGCGACACTTCACGTTCGTTTTAAGTCCCATCACAAGACCAAGGGCACAACACCTTTTCTATGTATTTTGCGAAAGGCGAGGTCACTGAACTCAAGGACTGCTAACAGATTGCAGACGTCCACGATCGTACTGAGAAACCGAAATCTAGTAACCGGTGTTTCCTGTGCCTAAATCCAGTCACACTGCTCGGAACTGCAACAAAAGGGGGAAGGCATCATTTATATACTGCAAGAAAAATCACCACAGAGTAGTAGGCACCAAGTTATAGAACACTTCTTCATTCACTGTTTCTTTTCCTTTAGAATCGACACTATTCAAATTTTACTTATTGTAGACAGTGCAGGTATATGACAGATCCAACAGGATTGACTAGATCGAAGAAGTCAGTCCAGCTTCATTAGCAAATACCTGGCGGACACATTAAAACAGACTGTCATCGGTCAAAAAGAATTAGCTGTCACTGTTTTTGAAACCCAGAGAGCGACATACTTCAACCGCAGACTACTTACCTTTAATCTCAGCGGAGTTTCGAGCAAGACGTAGATACGATTGTTAGCATTCGAAAGTGAAAACACTTATTCACCGCACCCACAAGTACCGCATGACATTCAAGCATTACCACAAGTTTGCAAATTACAACTTGCAAACTCTGGAGAAATCCAACCACCTCTCTATTAAGCTTTTGTTGGGAGGTGAGTAGTATTGGAAGGCAGTGAAGGAAGGACAGCCTATACGTTTAAAAGTTTCTTGGGTCTTCTTTCTTCTCAATTTGGTTGGAACGGATCAAGAGCATTGGACAATCTTGCAGCAGTTAATTTTTCAGCTTGTGTGTAGAGATGTCTCCAGAGTGTGATATTCATCATTTCTGGAACTTGGAATCATTGGAAATCAAAGGACAATAGGAGAGAGCTCTTACATCAAAGGATACCTAACCTAAAGAAGTGTCGCGATAACTTCCTAACTGAGAAAGGGGCAAGAATAGTTTCCTTGAGAAAAGGACATCTGGTTTTGCACTCAAATATTGACAATAATGTCATTAAATGTTTTTTTTTTTTTTTTTATGCTTTACGAGAATACTAGAACATAATCACTCATTCTGCGATATGTGTCAAACACAGATGATAAATTACATAAAAAATAATTAGGTGGAGACCATCAGAGAACCAGGGCACCCTGGCAATACCTTTTATTTGCGTCATCGTGCAGTTAGGAAAGGAAAACAGAGTAATTTAAAATGGAGAATTGTTTCGATACCTCATAACACATATGAAACACGCCATCTCTTAACAATGCGCTTGAACATAGTCCCAATTTATTACCGGAAATACTATTAACGTTGCTTCGTTTTCGCTCACGTCGCCAAGCCCTAATCGCAGATCACCCGGGTGTTTTTACAATTAAGCCTAAGCAAGAGAGACCGGGCCCTTAAGATTTTTCTGTTTTTCAGTTGAGTAAGAGAAACGTGGTCTGTCGAGGCCTCAGATGAATATGTCATATTAGATTCACATGACTGCCATTCGGCCTCACATGCAATTCTTTCCTTTTGTCAGTAGTATTATGAGAACTCGCTCTCCTAGCAGCTTTTGGGGCGTTTCACTCTTTCTAGCGCATGTAAAGCTCGAACTTTTCTAGACCGCCACGGGTGGCCGAGGTCGTTAAGGCACGGACTCGTGAGCGGGAGGTCTGCGGTTCGAATCCCGCCAGGACCGTTCTCCCTGACTGGGGTTTTTTCCAGGTTTTCCTCAGTCTTCATAACTGGCAAATGCCGGGGAGGTACCTAAACTTAGGCCTGGAACGCTTCCTTCCTTAAAAAAAAAAATATCCTTTCCCAATATATCATTTCATTTCATGTATCATCAGTGTCCACCGCCTGTGGTGCCTCAGTAGTAAAAACGGGCGTTAAACACTACTACTCTCTCTCTCTCTCTCGAACTTTTCTGTCCTTTGTGGACATGGACATCGATCAGAAAAATGAGACAAGTTTCCTACAGCAGTTACGCTTTTGAACCAAGGCACGCTTATAAATAACTTTGCGATAAGTACCAAAGACATCATTGAAGCCATAAGGTTATACTATGAAATGACTGGTCTGCTGAAGCAAATAAAATTACCAATGTTTAAATGGGCTGCAAACTCTGTTTCGCTAAAAGAAATATGGCGTGCTGAAGGACGCGAAATATAGAAAGATACTGCGGTACTGGAAATAAATTGGTGCACTAAATCGGACATAATTGTTCTATTATGCTGTTGTCTACAAATGGCAACGTTGAGAGTTAAGACTATTGGATATATCAGACGTAAAGGTTGCGCAATGGATAGTTCAATTAGGTAGTCAGGCACCACAAGATTCACAAGTTCGTGTATTCTGCGACACCTCAGAGAATGTTTTTTTCATTTGGTTTATTTATGGACGGTCTTTAACATCTCAGGTCATCAGAGTCCCATTCAATTCAGAGTGTGAAACGCCTATAAATTTGGCTCAGAGGCCTCTTCTTTCAGGCTTGAGGTTCTTTATCGTGTCGCAAATCTATGACACGGGACCCATGGCTTTACTTCCCTTCCGAAGGAAGCCATACTTTTACGCCCGAAAAATTCCATTGATCCTAGCCTAACTCGCGATCTGGGGTTTACTTCAGAGAGGGCTTATGGTGTTGCGGTATATGTACGATCGCTTGGGCATTTCAGTTCAGCTAGCGTGCAGCAAAATCAAATTGTCTCCTATTAAAAAGGCAACGCTTCCACGACTGGAATTACTGGCGTCTTGGCGGGAGTATTACTTTTGAAATATTTCCTCCACTCTACAAGTTACAACGTTAACAAGACGACGCTATGCACTAGTCCCATAGGTCTCTAGGATCCTAGAAATCAAAAGCAATGCCAACTGATGGAAAACGTTCGTTTGCAATCGCTTAACGGAGATACAGCCAGTTATAGCTCCGTAAAAATGTTCAGGACGGGAAAAATCCAGTTGATGTTCTATCTCACGGACTTACAGCCAAATAATTATTTGCCTAGCCTATAGTGGCTTGCAAACAATTCAGATTCTTGGCCTAAGATGATGTTACAAGGCCATTCTACCTGAAGCACGCAATAGAAATCACCAAGTACTGACGATCATCAGCTTAGAAACCCCTATTATTGCTGAAAGATACAGTTCATATTGGAAGTCACTGCGGGTAACGTGGACCCTTCGCTTCATATGGAACCCACGTAAACGAGGTAAGAACAATGGAGAACTTACCGCTTCATAGGTGGCCAAACCATGTTTCTAACTGAGTTAAGAATGTGCAAAGAAAATAATTTTCAGCGAATTTCAAACTTCAGAAAGAAATCCCAGATTTCACGTTTCAACCCGTTTTTAGAAGATGGACTTATTCGCCTTGGAGGTAGGTTACAGTTTGCCGATGGCATCACACGATCACAATGTCACCCAATACTATTGGATGACCAACACCACTTTACTCACTTGTTGCTTCAGAACACCCACGTAAGACTACGTCATTGGGTGTTCGTATTATCTTGTCCGAACATAGAGACTAATTCTGGATTGTTAGGCCCCATCAATCAATTAGGAGGGTGATGGGAATGTGCCTACCCTATAAAATGGCCAAAAACTCACTTGGACAAGCAATTCACGCCCCTCTTCCTTTTGACAAAGCAAAGGTACTGAAACCTTTCGAAGTAAAAGTAACTGATTTTGCCGACCCGGTGTACATTAAGGTTTGGAGCCGAATTAATAAATCTTACGCACTCTTTACTTGTATCACTACTCGCGCTATCCACTTAGAATTATGTTCTTCCATCACATTACAAACAGCTTTCCTTTTGCGCTTCAGCAATTCGCGGGCAGACAATGGCTGCATTAATATCTACTCTCACATTTCTCAGATCTTTCATGCCTCACATAGAGAGAGTTCATTAATCTGTGGATAATTCTCAATGTTTCGAAGACCTAGCAGCATTTAGCAAGAAACGGTACCACCCGGAAATTTGCCTCCGTGACTGCTTAGTGGGAAAGGATGATTTACACCTGAGGAAGGTTTCAGGAAAGTCCCAAGTAACAGAAGAAGGGATGAATATAGTTCTTATCATGATTGAAGTAGCTCTAAACTCTCGGCCAATATCACAATCTGAAGGAGGATCTCATCCGTCATATTTTCTTTGTGAAGAAAAACTGCTAACTACAACTCGGGTCTAGAGGACCCGAGTCTGAGGTCAGGACACTGGTCCAAGGAGTGTCTCGCGCAACTGAGAAATTTCCACGAGTTCCGTCAGCGTAAGAGAAACTCGACCCAGCTCAAAATTGGAGATGTCCTGATTCATGAAGAAATACACCTACGCCACATAAGAAGGAACGCGCATAGTAGAACTCAGTGAAGGAAAAGACGGGATTGTAAGGACCATAGTACTCTACACTACAGATGGGATCAAGATGGTGGAGGATGTAGATTCGTGTGGTGAGAGTGCTTTCGCATCTTTGGTCAACTTGACGAAAGAAAGTAAGAATTTGCTACCTGAAGGAGGACATCGTTAAAGCCGTAAGTCTTTCGCGAAGCTGAAATGAAGGCGAAAGAGCTGAAAGACTTACGTGTTGAGATCAAGTCGCCAAACTGCGGTATCACCAAGACCAAGGACCTACATCGCTGGCTCGATGGGTGGCAACATCTCTTGTGGGAGCAGCACCCCAACAGTGGAAGCAGGGTCCCAGCGCTTTCTGCCATCTGGCGCCAAGGTGAGAAGTTATCAAGCCGATTTCGCCTCAGTGCAGACGGTAAATTTGAAATGCCTGACGGAAGACATTCGAGGGTAACGGTGAAATAAAAAAAAATAAATAAATAATCAGAGTACTGAATATATGCGAACTCTGATGTAAACAAAACTAAATCCAGTAGAAATGGTGAGAATTAATTCAATTAAAGGCACCAAGAATGGACAATTACTAGGATTTTCTATTTTGATAATAAATAACAAACAAATAAGATACTAAACCTAAGGCATCCAATTGAGACAAGCAAAAATGATAAAATTTATATCATCTGCAAAAGCATCAATGGAAAATGACAAGAAGAATTACAAGCAAGCTCAAGAAATTTATAGAATCCATACAGTATCATCTTTAACATTCCAGATAATATCTCAGCTGATACGAGGGCTATTTTTTTCCAACCTCCGATCTCTCTGCTACGTGACCAGACAAGCATAAGGAGGCAGACCTGCACACTGCACTACCACCCCACCATAACGTCTGCCAAGGCCAAGTTCAATACATCAATTGGAGTTGAGCTACATGCACTTCAACATGGCTGGCATGATTGCTTCTCCTGCCAAGTGCGAGTTGCAAAGCATCAATCGTTTTCTATAGGCAAAAGGGAATAGTGCAGCAGAAATTCATTGCAAAATGAGCCGTGTTTATTATGCTAACTGTATGAGTGAGGGTGTTGTGCATGAATGATGTAGGAAATTTAAAGAAGTCTGGACTAATGTTCATGATGAAGGTGAATAAGGACACAAGTCTGTAGTTAGGAAGACCTTATTCAGTGAGTTGATCAAGTGGTTTGAAAGTGATGGAGATTTACCAGCAGTGAGTTGTCTGTGGAAAATCCACACATTTCAAGGTCAGCACTCTACACGATTGTTACAGAACACATAGGCTATTGAAAACTTTCTGCATGTTTGATTCCCAAAAAAGATCTATCTCCATGTGTTGGTGGCAACCTTCTATGAAGAGGGTATTGGAAAGCTTGTCTGTCGATATGACAAATGCCTTAATTTTCATGGGACTATGTGGAAAAGTAACTGTAACTGTACTTGACTCCTGATAATAAAACCATTTTGTGATTCACATTTGTCTTTTTGTTATGCCCCTTCGGAGGTTGAAAAAAAATATTCCTCATGTCTTGAATTTTAGAGAAAATTTTTCTTAAGTTTTGAGATTAACTGTAAATTTTCTTCACTCCTATTTTTAAATGAAAATCTTAATTAATTTTTCATATTGAATAACAAATTTTTTTAATATCATATTCAATAAGGGACTAATGAACCAATACTTGCATTGCAAATATTGGAGTAGATTTTACTGCTCCTGTGATTAGTCACTTTAGTTTTATACGTGATTTATCTTTTCAAGGTTTAAACTTGATTGCAATATGTAATTACTGGTTTTATATAAACAAATGTGCTGGTAAGTATTTCTCTTGAATTTAGTGATATTGACAGTCCCCAAATATTTTATGGAGCATATGTGTAATTTTCAAAAAGAGTATTCCATTATGATTTTAAGATCTTTGTATTTATTTCTTGGTTTGGTCTACATTACTAAATCATCTGCAAAAAGAGCAAAATTTACACCAGGTTCTGAAATGTTTTGTGGTAGGTCCTACATGTGTTACTGCTTCTTCTGGCATTCCACAATGGATTTATCTGTATTTAGAGTTATTCTTATCATATCTGCTTTCAATAAGATGCTAAGTTAGAAAAAGAAAAACCAAAGAAAACAAATGATCATGTATGCCTACTTCATATAATTTTTTTAATAATGTTCTTCTGCAGATAGAATCATATATACTTTGAAAATTTATAAATGTTGCTATTGTATCTTCTTTCTCATTAAAACATTTTATAATTCCTTGGCTAAGCAGAAGAATTTGTTCTTTGGTTAAATCCAACCCTGGCATGATGAAATTAAATTCCAAAATACCAAAATAATATTCAGTCTGTTTCATACCATTTTTTCATGACTTTTACAGTGATACTAATAAAAGTCATTATGGATCTATAATTCTTAATTCCAGAGATAGATTTGTCTTTTTTTGAAATGGGGATGATTATTGTTTTCTTCAAATTCAGCATGCACTGTAGTTTTCCAAGTTAAGTATAAAGTTTTAAGAGTTCCTGGTGACTTTTACTTTTACTTATTACATTACATTTCTTACATTAAAATCTTGAGAGAAAATAAAATGAGTGCTACCTGTGCTAAATTTTTAAAGTTATTTCAGTTCTTTTGAGTTATGTATGTTGAGTTATATTTTGAAAAGTTGTAATAGTTGTTTTGTAATTAAAATTATTTTCTGTGAAGCTGCTAAAAGCTCATTTGACCTTTGAATATGTTCTCCATGGATTAAAAATGGTTTTCCTACTAAGGGATTTCTAAATTCTCTAATAAGTAAAAAATTAAAAAATTAGCTTTTTATTAAATAATAAGTGTAGTTAATGGACAACATTGAATTTTTTGTTGAAAAGTGAGAAAATATGCAAATTTTTTCAATATTGTTACAAATAATAGCATAATATGCACTATAAAATGACCCTTGATTGGCTTTAAAAGCCCTAAAAAGCATTTTATATAGCAAGACCATGAATGTTGCATGCAAGGGAAAAAATATGCAAATAGGTATGCAGAATTCCAGATTCTATTTGTTGATTTGGTTTATTTACAGACACTCTTTAGTATAATAGTCCCATTCAATTTAGGGTGTGAAATGGCAGATAAATTTTGCTCAGAGGCCTCTTTTTTCAGGTTTGAGGTTCTTTTACATACCATAAATCTATGACATGGAGCCCATGACTTTACTTCCCTTCTGAAGAAAGCCATACTTAGAATTTTTGCACCCAAAGAATCCTTTGATCCTGGTTGGGATTGAACCCACAATCTTGGCTTAGGAGGCAAGTATGGTTACCACTACACCACCAACTTCCAGATCCAGATCCTAGACCCATAAATTGTGTACAACATAGGCAGTGTTTTATGCAGTAGAGTATTATTATTTGAGAGAATTAAAACTGAAAACATGTTAACTTTTCATTAGTTAGGACAGATTAGTATAGTTTAAAAACAGATTAGGTTTTTGATTGCTGCAGTTCTAATGACTTAATAAAGGTACTTATTTTATATTGTTTAAATAAATGAGTTTATTCAATATTCAATGTAATAAAAACAAAGATACAGAATTATACAGTCAACATATCATTCTATAATACTCGTAATTATTAGCTATAAATCTTTCTACTAATACTTAGCCCAATTTAGTTACAATTTTTTTTTTATTGATTCAATATCCACAACACCACTTATCAGGCTGGATATTATTTCATTTCTTTAACTTGTTAATTAATCTCCTCAAATACTTCTTCCTCGCTTTCCCCAAATAGCTTCCTATTTCTTTATTTATTTTTTTTTTGAGTTCATGCTCATTTCTTATTCCCAACTACTTTTGTCAAAGATTATTGTATTTTTTAATTTTAAAATGTGATTGCTCTCTCAATTACTTAGTTTCTTTATATTCTGAAAACTATGCCAAATAATGTCCTTCTCTCCACACATTTAACAAATCTCTTATATTGATCCTGTTGCATATTCCTTTCAATTTTACAACCCCAATTCTGACTCTTGCAAACCCTTCTTTGACATCCTTATTAATGCCTTATTAGATTAATTTACTGTAATTTGAAGTTTATTTAGGCAAATGCTGTTAAAAACCATATTAGTATCAATAGCAAACAAGACTGTTTTTGCAAGTAGGAATTGTAAGAGGAAATCATTTTCACTTAATAAGAATAACACTTGACTAAGAATAGAGCCCTGAGGAATACAATGGTTTAGGTTTACAATGTTAGAACAACATGAATCTATTTCAACCTACTGCTTTTTTTTTTTTTTTTTTTTTTGTTGTTGTTGTTAGATAAGATGCAAATCATTTTTCTGCTATTCCTCTAATTCTGTATTAATTTAATATTTTAACAGGATTTTATAGTCAATTGTATTAAAAAAAAAATTTTTTTAGATCTATAAACAATCCTAAAACTTGGCTTCTATTATCTTAGCTTGAAGGATGTCATCAATGAATAAGAACAATGCATCATTGATGATTTTTTTCTTTACTTGAAATCTTACTTGATTGTGAAAGAATACAATGTGATTCTAGGAAAGTCAAGTTAATTGATTTAACATAACCTTTTCAAGTATTTTTCAAAACATTTTAATTTAATGTGTACTGATGCTTAAGGAATTTTGTATACCTTACTACATTCACTGCAGGATTATATTCATGACTTCATTGATGAGGGTTTTATAGATGAGGCTTGCAAAAATGTTATATGATTTACCACCATCCAAGGAATAAAAGAAAATTTAAAAACGATACTGTGAATAAAGAAAGGGAAGTTTATCCATGGATACAGTTGTAATTGGAAGTTAAGTATTCATAAATCTGCTTAAAATGCCACAGTCAACTTACTATAGTATTACATTGAAGTTCTTACTACAATTTCTTGCACTGGCATCTGTATAAACTAAAAATATGGGTACATGGGTACATACTTTCAGTTTGACTCTCAAATTCCTGGATGAAATGTTGCAGGAAACTGTCATATCTTTCAACAACCTTTCCATGAAATCAAATGATGCTTCTCCAATGAATTTTTGTACCTTCAAACCTCTAAAAAGGGCACTTAGAAAGAGGTGTTATGCTACTAAAAATGGCTTATGGAAATCTTGCAAGGAGTAGTGGAGAAATGTAAATGTTGCTGTGCTAATAAAAGCCTTTATCAGTGGAAATTTAAGTGCAGAGCTATAGCTTACATAAAAAAACATCAAATAGACTGACAAGGAAGTAATATATTACTTTTCAATTTAAATTTATTCCTGGAGATTGCTAACTATCCTCCTCCTCCTCATTTTCTTAGCTTTGTGATCAGGCCACAGTGCAAAGAATCCTTGTAATCCTAAGCAAATAGCATGTTCTGGAGCTCTTTTTCACTGCATGAAACAGATTGAAAAACATATTTTGTAACAAAATCCATAATGTAATGCAGAGATAACTGATATAAATTTAATCCATTATCAAATTTTGTAATGCAGAGATATTTATAAGAAGAGAAGGATTCCATATACTGTTATGAGGATTGATAGTTAAATTTCAGAATTCAACTAAGTAATAGACTGCCATACCTTGTCAACTCTACAGATTTCTTTTCAAAATAAATTTCCCCATGCTTGCTACAAAATGTTATGCTCCTGAACCAATTATGGAAACAGTCATGCCATGTGCCTTTAGGAATGGTACCTACCTTTTCTTCATAGGACTCACACTCCCAAACATGATCCCTCATTTTTTCCTTGACAGTTTAAAACAGGAAAAAGCCTCAAGGAATCATATCTGCACAGTACAGTGGGTGGTTCACCAGTATCACTCCTGATTGCTGCAGAAATTCCATTGATTTTAAAGCAGTATGCACAGAGGCATTGTCATGGTGAAATAACAGTCTTTGCACACTAGATTTTGATTTCCTTTTTGTTAGAATTCTGAAGACCTGCAGAGACATATGGTGGTGTACCAGTGATGTCATCTTGTTTTTCTTCTTTTCTTCCATGGAATAAATTGCAACAATATGGCCATTTGCTGAGAAAAAACTGGCAACCATCTTCCTACCTACACGATAACATTGCTTCACCTTCAATGGGGGTCATCATTTGGGAATAACTGTTGTCAACTGCCTCTTTGATCCCAAATCATTTTGGTAAATCCAGCTTTTATCACCTGTGGGTGATATTGTGGGCATATCAGCACTGTCATTATGATGAACCATTTCCTGATACCATTTCACTCTTGTTCTCCTGTGAGGTTGTGATGTACCCAACTACAACAAAGTTGCCTGACACAAAGATATTTGTGCAGGATTTCTGATACCTGTAGTGAATCACTGTTTAGAGACTGATCTATCTCCTTGCAAGTCACTCCTGGATCATTCCTCACTATGGCTTCTATGCAAGTTTTGTTTTCATCTGTTACTGTTGATACTGGCTGCCCCATATGCTCCTCATCTTTCAAGGCTGTTCTCCCTTGTTCTAAACTCTGAAAAAACTCTTTTTAATTTTTCCAGGCATTATTGTTGGCTCAGGTCACACTTATAATTGTAAAAAATCATTGCATGAAAATCCCAATTCTTAGAACATCACAGTTAGTGCATGACCACAATTAAATTTTCGTTGCAGCTGCAACAATGGGTTCCATGCACTAATTTTGCCCAAGGTTACTAACCAAGATCACTCTTTTCTAAGTACTGCAAACAGGAAACTTATAACTCTCATAGTTTCTTTAAACTCTGAAAATTAAGTAGCAACCTTTATGTACCTCACTATTTAGTAATGGTTAAATTCACTGAGAGATTCACTGAGTATCATTTGTTTGTATTTGCCATTTAGTGATAAGTTCTTCATTTAATGGTATCATCTCAGTATCCGCAAGTCAATTATGGGAATTAGGAAAACCATATTTTGTGATTTATTCCCAACCACTATTTCAGAGATGACCAACAAACTGTAGCAAAATTGGTAGTCTTAATGTAACTTTAATATCACTGTTTTCCTTAAGTGTAACTATGTAATACTGTTACATTTTATAGCTTGCACTGCATAATCTTGGTGCTAGAAAGTGCTCTCTTTGGGATGTTCGTGTCTGCAATCCTCGTAGATCAGTTGCAGGCTATCTTCAGTGATGAAACAGCAGTAGAGCAGGTACAGCACCAAGGTCCATTTAGACCCCATAAACCTAAGCTAGTTCTTCTCACAGAAGTTTGTGGGAGAACTCATCCATTGCTCTGGTTGCTGCCTTGTGTGGGTGTGTCTCGACATGTGGAAGAACCACTGCTGAATCATGATGTATGAAATTTATTTCATAAAGGTAAGAGTATTATTTAATTGTCTAGTTCCTTAGCATTTGCATGCGCTTTGTTCATCTCTGGTCTTCCAGTATAAAAGTATTATACTACAAGACTTGAGTAATGAAAATTTTAGAAATTATGGTATTGTTTTATACTGCAGTCCTAGTCAGAATAAAAAAACAAACATGAGAATCATAGAGGTTTAACATATGTTTAATATCCAAATATATTATTACCCTGAATTTACGTTCCCATATTCAACATTTTCATATTGTTTACAACATATTTTGTTGATCACCTCAGTTTTCCTATCTTCACAATGTATTAAAATCCTTGTTTGCATTTATGAAAGTTTATGTTTCCAACTGTTTATTCCACACCAAGTTGATCGTGGAAAAAAATTGAACTAAAATGATATTGCAACTAACCCAGAAATGTATCTAATAGCCATGGTTTAAACATGAGCATGGAACTTCCCCTTTCCCTTGCAAAAATGTGCTTCCACATTTTTCAACATTGGGAAGTCGCAATGGTGTGAAGTTCTTCAATGATCCTCTGTTCATCTTCCCTCCAGTCTTTTGTTTCTTGGTTACTATTTTATGATTGCGCTTGTTCTGCAAGCAATGTTATTGTTGCTGATTCATGCATTTTACTATTGTTATTTTTACATTTTTTTTTTTATCTTATTATCTATTCAGTCAAGCAGCCTTAGTCATTAGCTGCAATCTCCTTTCTGCTTCATTTGCTTTTTAATCCTTTTCTTTGTTATTGTTTTTATTGTGAGTGTTTACTTTTAAATGAAAAAAGAAAAGAAAGTAAACTTTCTCTATTGAAGAGAAGGTTTGAATTTTGTAAAAAATTGATTTGTTACATGGAACACATGTTGTGCTGGCTCTCTGCATCCATGTTGAACACAAAGGTGAAAAACAGAGCAAGCATAGCATCAAGTTTTAATAATAATTCAATTTGGAATCAAACACAGTGAAACACCCATTAATAATTTCTTCTGAGTTAGATGTTTAAAACACTCTTTATGGTTTCACTTAAATAAAATTTACTTCGGACATATGTTTCATGGAAATATCATCCACACCATCAGCTGTTAAACATCTGATTCAGAAGAGATTATAGCATCAAGTGTTTCAGATGTTGACCAAATTCCAAGAAAAGAAAATATGCATCATATTCCAAATGTGATGCTTTGGAAGATACAGTAAAATGCTGGTATGAAGCTTCAAGGGTAGCAGCATCCCAATTAATGGTATGCTTTTAAGGAAGAAGGTGCTTAAATTGGCCACCATTCTTGACAATTGAAAATTTCAGTATGTCCATTGGATGGATCGACCAATTCAGGAAAAGGTACAATGTAACATACAAACTGTTTGTGCTGTTAGTGATAAAGGTATGGATCAGTGGATAAATGGAAGATTACAGGAGCTGAACAGCAAATACAAACCAAGGAATATTTTCAATTTAGATGAAATTGGAATATTTTTAGTGTGTTGCTCTGAAAAACTTTCGCATTCAAAGGGGATAAATGCCATGATGGGAGACATAGCAAAATGAGTCTCATGGTGATGTTGGGAGTCAATGCTGATGGGTCTGAGAAGCTTGACCTCTTTGCGATAGGAAAATAAAAAAAACTTGTTTGCTTAAAAATTGTAAAATCATACCACCTGTCTAGAGTGCAAACCATAAAGCCACCTTGGATCTCTTTTGACAGCAGTTTACTGCTGTGCATACTTGCACATTCCATTAGTATTTACCTAAGTAATGTGCAGTTAGAATTTCTACCTGATAACTCCAACAGCAAGGTGCAGCCTATAAATTTAGGGGTTGTTACATGCTTTTAAACCACTTTATAGAAAGAGTGGTGTAGCCAATTTTGTGTGCCTAATGGATTCTGGAAAGCATTTTTTAATATTTCATTTCTGGTTGCCCTTCAATTGATTATAAAATCTTGGAAGGATATGAAGTATACCACAGTTGCAAATTGTTTCCTGAAAGCAGGATTTTCAAGAGTTGTAGAAACCGTCAGCTGTCAGCAGAGGAAGAAGAAATAGGAGGTTTCCTGCTGCAGCCAAACTGACCCATTAAAGACCTTCTGTGGTGGATGATACTGTGGTCCCTGCAGAGGAGAGAGGTGTGGAGGAATTCATTGAAGAATGAATAGCAACAAAGAAGGACTGAAAGAGGAAGAGGAGGAACAAGAATGACAAAAGAGAGGAGAAGGAAGAATAAGAAGAAGAGGAATAAGGAGAAGAAGAAAAATAGGAGGAAGGAGAAGAAGAGGTGGAGGAAGAAGGAAAGGAGAAAGAGGGAAAGCAGCAGAAAAGGAGGAGGAAGAAGAACAAGAGGAGGAGGAGGAAGAAAAGGAGGAGGAGGAGAAGGAGTAATGCCTATCATTGTTATGGCAAATGTGGTAGTGGAAGTTTTATGCAAACAACTCTCATCTCTAAAGGGGTTTAAAATTTTGAAAAACATTATGAACTGGAAAGCTAATAGAGAATAAGAAATAGAAGATGTAAGAAGATATTTAATTTTGGACTATATTTCAGTAGGAAGCAGTGATTGTGTTGGTTACCATTTGGAATAAACATATTTTAATGTTGTAAATACAATAGCAGTTCAAAAAATTAAATGTTTCTTCCAGAAAATAAAAATGTATGACATCTTGGTTTATTCCATACTCATAGTAAGAAAAATAAGCAAACTAAATGAATATATTACACATATTTTTAAACTACTGATCCTGGCCAGCAGTTGAACAGAATTACATAGACAACATAATATCAATTTACTTGCTTTGGACCTTTATTTGAGGTATTAGGGATTAAGATTTAAAAGCTAAAATAAATTTACCTCATTTTTAACAATATGTTTACATATGTGTGCAATTTTTCATAATTTACTCTTTTCCTGGGTTTACTCCATTATTCTTTTGATCCCTTGAAAAGTGTAAAAGAGAGGGAGTACTGTAGTTAAGTCTAAATATGAATATTTTTTTTGTATAATTGTTTAACTTCCTATACCAATTACCAAGGAAAATAACTCATCCAGTCGAGATTTGATTCTGAATTGCATATCCTCTGCTTTATCTGCTGATTTCAAACAGGAGCCCTAGGCAACTGATTTATGAGGAAGCTGTTGATAAATAGAAATAATTTTTAGTCGGAACTAATACAGTGAAGCAATTAATTTATTCTTAGTTAGCTAGTGAATCGATTTAATACTCTTATGCTCCACTTACCATTGAATTTTGCAGAACATGTTTCATAGGTTTTTTCCTACATCATCAGCTCTCATGGCTAAACCAAGTCTAGCCACCCAACAACAAATCTGGCAGTCAACTCCCACCTGATAATGTGGGCAAAAGCCTGTGAAACATGTTCTGTATAAATCAATGGTAAGTGGAGCAAGAATATTAAACTGACTGATTAGCTAACTAAGAATAAAATAGGAACCTGTTGAGAAATTGGTTTTAATTATTATTTAATTCTAGAATCTCTGTTCATGTGTCATTCATTTTCATTTCTAACTGATTTAAAGGTATATTTCCATAGTCCTACATTAATTTAGTTGGATTCAGATTTAGTAAAGAAACAAAGACCTCTAAAATGTATGTCTTATGAAGTAACATTTTCCCCCCCTCTCTTCTGTAATACCATATCTATTGAAAATGCATTTATCTTTCCTGTTGTGGTAGTATCAAAGACTTTCTTAATACTTGTACATCTTATTGTTTGAAATGTTTATTTTATCATAACTAAACATTACCATTTTTTGTTGTTGTATTATATACCCCTTACTAGCCATCCTTTAATGTAGACATCTTCCAAAGGGTAGGTATATGTGAGGCACTCAGTTGCAAACCACAGCTCATGGCTCAGTTTAGAACCAGCAATTACCTAATTTTTAGCTAGCTTTATTACACAGTTTAGTACGTATCTTAAGCATCCTGTTTAATTGCTCCAAACTTGTTTCTAATAATGATAAAAAGGAATGCATAGCTAATAGCCTCTTAGAAAGAATATCTTTTTATTATTTTTGTTGGACTCAGAAGACTGGAATTGCAGTCACAATACCCTTGATTTCAGTTTCATAGATCCACAGTCCTTGTCCTTCTAGATAATACTCATATGTTGAGGGCAGTTAATGCTTAATTTGTAAAGAATTTCTTCAAAAGACTGACTTCTTAGCAACAAATGTTATAGGTGATGCAAGATATCACCCTATACTTGTCTCATTAATCACACAGCCTCATCTGCAATTTTCATGAGGTTAAAACAGAATTTAATATTCATTCTGAACTAAAGCTGCTAACACAACATTCTCTTGCTATCCACACAATGTAATGCCATATTTACATTAATGTCCAGCATGGAGTATTGTGGTGTTGCCAGATTGTAGAAGGTTGGGTATATTGATGGCATACATTGTTTCATACATTGGTTTGCCTTTGTCAAAATAAAATCTGTCTTAAAATATAATTTTTGAGCTGTCTCTATAAGGCCAAGATGTTTTAACATGTTATATTTTTCCTATTGCCTTATTTTCATCATAGACTTATAAACATTGCTAAGTGTTTTCTAATCAAAGTTATATGGATTATGCATTTCATTGATCATATTTTATTTATTTTTACTTTCTATTATGTGTTAGATTTTGGAGTAAAATCTTATTTTTTCTTCTACAAGCTATTTAGTGATAGGGGTTTTGTTTCACTACTTCCTGAAATAAACCTTGTAACATTGAAGCTGAGACCATGTATCAGGTATAAGCTAAGCTTACCACTAATTATCCCATTCATTGAGCAACTGCATTATATTCAAAAGTTAATTTACCATAAACTTCCAATGCCCATAACAACCCTTACTTTGGCTAGAAATATTTTATTTATTGTTGTTGTTAAGAAGAAACTTTGCAATGATCGGAAGGGTGTTGTATGTTTGCCTAAGAGTATTTCTGAAGGTTAAAATGGCAATAAGAGTGTCATGATGGACGAGAAAAAAGGGAAAGGGGGATGAAATACAAGTATACAATCCTCTCTTAGTGATTCAGATAATTTCATTGTGTGATATGTCCTAATCTCAATTAAGATGCCTAAAACTAATACTTGTAGGAAGTTGCAAGCATTTGTACAAGAATTAGGAGAGAAAATTGTGATTACAGGACATTATACTTCTGTGGAAACTATGTAAAGTTAAAGTAGAAAAAAAATCAATTTGATGTACTAACACCAAAATGATCTCCTTTTGAGCAGAACTCATCATTGGTTACTACAAGCAAAATATCAGATTTTAACAAGGATATTTGCGGAAGGATGATTGCGAACCCCTGGATAAAATTTTCCAACAATTTAGTAATTTTCTACAGAAAGACACAAATAGGCATGTTCCTATGAAATAGCATTTTGCAAAATTATATCAATATTTTTTATGAAAATGTTTTAGTGAAGTAAAATTTTCATTATTGATAATATCTGGGTTTCTATGAATGAAGTTACTAATTCTGAAGGGAAATAAATAGCAAATGGATGATGTGTTAAAGAAGACAGACTAGGAGAAACATTGAAATATTGCAAAAGACTAATCAGTTAATAGTTGCTGTTGCCTTTTACAATGTAATGAATCTCTTGTGTTTTGAATAGAATGAAGAAAGAAAATATTCTCCTTCTAGTAACATATGTAGCTTCCTATATGGTGAAGGCAGTTAAAGTTCTGCAGTCTCTATATCCTAAAATATAACATGAATGCACAAATTTGGGAACATTACTAATTTGAACAAATTATAAACAACAACTCAGAATGTCTTAATGAAAGCTCCACTATGTGTGCAGCAATTAAAGGAAATAGCAATGTTTTTGCATTTGCATCCAAAGCCCATCAATGGCAGAGTGTGAATGTTAGAAAATTGTTCACAGTCTCATTATTTGTACATGTACAAATGTAATGTATGGCTAAAAATATTAGGAACTAAAAGTATAGAAATAAATAGAACTTTGAACAGTCACACAAGAGTACAATATTTTAAAGAATTATGTTTTATAATATCTATGTTACTGCTAATGTGATAAATATGTTAGTAACCTACATAATTGGTTAGTTTCCAAAATAACCAATATAAGTGCTTAATGTGATAAAAGATGTACAATTATTTATTTTAACTGCTTATTTTACATAAATACCAAACTCTGTTGGCTAAAGTGATAAATTATAATGTTCAAGAATTACAGTATATTTACTAGGGCTTGTGAAAAAAAGATATTTTATTCACAGATAGAATGCTTTATTCTTATCATTTGTAAACAAAAAACCATGTTGTTAGAACGTGGCAAACTATCATGACATTTTGAAAGGCATTTTTCCTTGCAGTCACATCTCTAGAAACTCCTGAGATTGACAATTCCTGGCGCACTTAATAAAGTTTTGCATAATTTCATTTCTGAACTGTGCACCAGTATTTGTTACTCTTTGAGCAGATATAACCATGTATATATCATCTGAGAGAATGATTAACCATGCATCAACAATGCCATTAGATAACCTGATTACAGACCTCATTCATCTTAGTTTACATGCAGCTATGATTCTTGGACTATAATGAAAAGTATATATAAGCGTGGGGATGATCCCAGATTATATATACTACCCTTCCTCTCACTCACTGATCAATGAAATTGAACAAAAATCACATAAAAATGACTGTTACATAAAGACAAATTATAATAATTATATATATAATAATTTCTAGAATTCCCAAAAAAATCTAAAAATGTGCATATTTTGGGTTTGATCAAAATACTTTGATTTCTTCCATCATTTGAGTAATCAATAAACTTCTGCTTAATTTCATTTATATATTTTATTTCTTCAGTCCCTTCTTGAAACTATTTCATAAGGTACTGATTATAATATTACACATAACTGCTGGATCACATCCTCCCAGTTGTTTGATTAAATTGTTTATCTGCTCTGTTCTTTATCAAGTAAAGTCAAGTGATTGCTTCAGTTTAAACCTTAGTATTGGGTATTTCCTTATTTGTTTGGTTTTTCCTTTTTCTTCCCCTCTCTCTTTCCCTCCCATTAATTTATTGGAATAAATAAGTGATACACAACAGTATCACTTGCAACAGAATTTTCAGAGTTTAACTTATTTGATAATGATTTAAGCATTTGATTTATTAATAGGTCTCATTATCATTCTTTGTTAAACCAGCCATTTGTGACACACTAGTTCTTTTTTTATTAGGTTTTCTTGTAGAATTTTATTCTAGTATAGTCCTATTAGTTCTAGTATATTCTAAATTATTCCTCTTTTATATTCTTTTGTGTGTAATTTTAACTCCTAATGATTTAATTCCCTTATTTAAAGAATTTAAAAAAAAATGTTTCCTCTATAAAAATCAGTTTGTTTATTTATTGTATTGACTAAATTTTATAATCTATTGTTAAATTATGGTTCCTAATTTGTTTTATTTCTATAGTATCTTTAGGCATGTTTGTTCTTAAATCCTGTGCAAATGATTTATAATTATGTTTTATTTTTACAAATCAGAAATAGCCTCTTTTGATTTTAAGTAGAATGTTTGGACTATATTTACATTATCACTCATTTCTATTTAGTTATATAAAAATATAAGCAGATTTTTGCTGTGATATTTCATTGCTGGAACTTAACAACATTTCCTACACTCAAAAAATTACAATAATTAATTTAAGTTTATATACACTTAAATATTGTACCTACGAAGCTGTTGACAATGGAGTGGCAATATAACCAAAACTTAGGAATTCATTTTTACACTAAACTCCACTCACTTACACAAAAGTAGGACGTGTTTTGGAAGAATCTCTCCCATCTTCAGTTGCTCACTGAACCGCTGTTACTCGAAAAGATGGCTGGACAACCGGATGTTCCTGTGGTGGCCTCTGTTGGTTGAAGAAGGAAGTTGCTGAGCTCATCCATAGGAGGAAACTCAAAATTCATGAGGTTTTCTCTATTTTTTAATATGAAAATTTTTTCCCAAGTGGATAGCTCCAATGGGTTGTGAAGATGTTTCAGCAGTTTAATTCCCAGTTTTATTTCATGGTTTTTGGTCCAAAAGTGAGCTGCTACTGCTGATTTATCCATTTTGGATAAAATTTTGGAATTTACAGAAAAGAAATGCAGAAAACTACATAAAAAATTGGAGTTATAACTCCATTCCACACAAATATGCAGTTTTTCCAGTTTGGCACACAGATTGATGAATATTCCACTCACAGAAGCAGAGTACAAAATAGAATACCAACAAATAATAAAGACAGTTATAATCGATGGTTTCAACAAAGACACAGTGATAAAAATGATCAATAAATCTATAAGACAAAAATGGATAAGGGAAGTTTCCACACTAAAAAACACAAAAGAAGAATACAAATTCAAAAGTTTCACCTACCATCCAATTTACCACAATAAGTTCAAGAAAATCTTCAAAGAATATTAGCCCCAAAGAACAGATACAACATCAAGAATTTATTAGGTTGCACAGTAAAAGACTCCATACCAACAGAACAGAAATCAGGGATTTATGAAATAAAATGTGCAGATTGTGAACAAAGCTACATACGCAAAACAAAAAGAAATTAGAAATTCAGAGGAAAGAACATTTTAGGAATATTTGGTTTAAACAGGTGGATAAATCAGCAGTAGGAATTTACGAAATAAAATGTGCAGATTGTGAACAAGTGATAGGCAAAATAAAAAGAAATTTAGAAATTCGGAGAAAAGAACATTTTAGGAATATTCGGTTTAAACAGGTGGATAAATCAGCAGTAGCAGCTCACTTTTGGACCAAAAACCATGAAATAAAACCGGGAATTAAACTGCTGAAACATCTTCACAACCCATTGGAGTTATCCACTTGGGAAAAAAATTTCATATTAAAAAATAGAGAAAACCACATGAATTTCCAGTTTCCTCCTATGGATGAACTCAGCAACTTCCCTCTTCAACCAACAGAGGCCACCACAGGAACATCTGGTTGTCCAGCTATCATTTCAAGTAACGGCGATTCAGTGAGCAACTGAAGGTGGGAGAAATTCTCCCGAAACGCGTCTTACTTTTGTGTAAATGAGTGGAGTTTAGTGTAAAAATGAATACCTAAGTTTAAGTTATATACACTTGTTTTACATATGTATTTTTTGTTATTAAAAATGCAAGTTATTATATTCTGGAATAAAATTTATTGTTTTCCTTAAGTCTTCTTGTTTTCATATATGTTTAATATTTCTTTGTCACTTAAGGATAGCATCAAATGTTATCAAATGTTAAATTGTTAAATTCCTTTATTTTCTACTCCATGTCTTCTCATAATTATTAATATCACACTTTAATTTGTGTTTATATTATAACAATATTTCACCATATAATATTATTATATCTTTGTAAGACCAATTTGGTTATTTCAGTCATTATAACTACATTAAAAGATTGTCACATTATTTTGGAAGCAGACTTCTGACAAAATCAACATTTGAAGGAGGGCATATTGTTGCATTATCTTTTCTCTCCATTACTTAAACTCATGTACTTTTACTATTTGCTGTAATGGTTTAAGTACTGGTGTTGGTTTTAATTTTAAAAGAATGGTAAATTATCATGTCTGTATTTAAAACCTCATGTTTCCAAGTAATTTTAAGTGATTAGTTGCATCATTGATCAAATTTATCTTGCCCCTATTATAATCTCTTATTAATCTAAACAGTTTTCTAATTTCTTAATCTATTTCCATAACAATTCATTCAGCTTTTCAACTCTCCTTTCATCATTATGAGAATTACAATTACTATCACGTACAGAATTACTTGGCCTTTATATTTTTGTTGTACTAATGTACAGTTTATTCATGTATGTCATTTTTTGTTTTCATGTGTATTGGTGTTGGTTTCTGTGGTTATGTTTATACTGACTTGCATGTTGTTAGTTATGTTCATGTTTATCTTAATGCTGATTAGTGTGGTAGTGTTGTTATTTGTGGTTACTTGTGGTTATGTTCATGTTGACATGCATATTGGTGTTGATGTAATTTTCTGTTCAAGTTTTATTAACACTAATAATGATGTAATGAAATAACATTATTTTTATGTTGATGCATGTACTTTAAATTGATATTCATGTTGACATTCATGTGTTGTATTTGTGGTATATTTATTGCTATAATTGTGTGTATTTTGTGTGCATGTTGTCTGTTGTGTAAATGTTTTGTTTTTATTTTTTCATATTCCCATACAGGGCTTTTTTATAGTAAAAAATATTGTTTTGGTTTCATGTACCAAAAGAACAGGCAGAGATAATTTAACACAGTATTGCCAAGCCATTTTCTCACTGCTATTCAAACAGGCAAAATTATAATTATGCTCAAGGTGGTACCAAAACACAAATCAACATTTAAAAAGCACTGGATGTATACATTACTTTTCTAAAAACATTATTTCATTGGGTCATATATTAAATCAACGAAACCAATAATAATATTCAGAAGTTGTTTACACGATTAATTCAGCAAATCACTGTAGTTCTTATATTATGAATATATATACTAGTGACAAAAATATTATTTTTACTAATAACAAAACTAGGTTAATTATGGCTTTAGGAAGTTTATTTCCTGAATCATTTTATTGTTCTTTCATAAGCATTGCTGTAGATATAATTTTATATGTTGATATATTTTTTTTCCTTTTAAAGTGTGTGTGTGTAACTTACAAATAATATTCAACTTTCCACTTTTAGTTAAAATCTTGAAAATGGTTAATTTTGTTGCAAACTATAAAAAACTTCACTAAATAATTTTTCATTAATAAACTTTCTAAAACATATATAAGCATCTCAGTTACTTAAAAGGTACTAGATTTGTTAATATATGTTAATATATGCTTAAAAATTATAGTTTGAATTTAGCATGACTGTTAACTAATCCTTTAGAGTAGACAGTGATTAAAATCTCCTAACCTAGTGGCAACATATCTAACTTTAACACCCATAATCATTTAATCAAGCTGTGACCATTTAACGAAAGTATTACTGGCTAATCGTGTTGCATGTAATCCACTTGCTAGCTGGCAATGGAGAGTTTTGTAAATATGTAACCTTAAAGAGTGTGAGTCAGAGTATAAAATGGGTAATAACACCTCAGGTTCTTTAGTTAGAAACTTTTTATCAAAAGAAGAAAAGTTAATGCTGTTGATAATAATACAATTGTCATTAAAATTATGCAGTTAAAAAAGAAGAAAATAGTATCAAACAAAAAAAGTTCAGAATTAAGCTAAAAATTGAAAACTTGTCAGTTATGAAGCAAGAAGTGCTTAATATTGATTAAACCATTACATGTTATGCAAGTACAGGAAGAGAAGATGGACAATGGTATAAAATAAAATAATGTTTGACTCCCAGTAAAGGATGGAAGGTTAAGAACATTGATGCAAAAGCCAATACCTCTTAATGTAAGCACTGATAGGTTCCAATCCCCTTAAGAGAAACACAGAGGAGATAAATCTAGATTACTGTTCAAACAAGGTAAGTGAGGTGCATTTCATCATTGATCAAAGTTTGCATTTTAATATCTGCATGATCATAAACATCATGCATTATTTATTGTCTGGTATGGTTTGTTATTGTCTTAAGCATGTATGTCGGTTCTGGTGGTGTAGTGGTAACTATACTTGCCTCCTAAATCCAGGATCGCGGGTTCGATCCCGGCCAGAACCGATGGATTTTTTTGGGCGTAAAAATCCTAAGAATAGCTTTCTTCAGAAGGGAAGTGAAGCCGTGGGTCCAGTGTCGTACATTTACGGCACGATAAAGAACCTCAAGTCTGAAAAAAGGGGCCTCTGAACAAAATTTGTCGGCCGTTACACGTCCTGAATTGAATGGGACGCTGATGACCTAAGATGTTAAAGGGGTCCGTAACTAAAGGGGGGAAAAAAAACTTAAGCATGTGCATGAAATAAAATGTAATTTTTTTCCCCCTTATGAGTGACCAACAGAAGCAAATTGTTACATAATCCATTGAGATCTGCAGCAATATTATTGAGAATAATCTTAAATATTTAGCCAAATCATTTAAATTAAATATAATTGATTTTATAAAATCCATTACATGGAACCCACAAACTTCGTGTTCAAATAGCTTTGTGATTTAAGCAAGATGGTTAAAATATGGTTTAAATTTCGTGGTGTAATAAAAGACAGCTGTAGTAGTGATTTGATTTTGTTTGAAATATTCAAATTGCTTTGAATGTATTATTGAAAGTAATTAAGATATGTAGATTTATGTTTTACAGAGCTTTGGCATAAAAACTATCTCGCACGCGCGGTGAATCCCGTCGGCTGCAAGCGGCGCTCCGCACTCTTTCCCCTACAAGTCTCTCCTTCTGTCCTTGAACGTCGCTTCGAAGAAGCAATGCAGTAGTGAGTTTCGCCAAGATGGGACAGTTGACTCTAGAACAGCGCATTTTTATATGTAAATGTTACCACAATACAAGCCAACTCTTATGTTCATGCAGAATTTCGTTTGCAGTTCCCTGGTCAATTTTCTCCTTCCAGAAAAGCAATTCATGATATTTTGATAAAATATCATTCTATTGTAATATTGCAAAGCAAAAAACACACCCGGAAACGTACAATTTTAACAGAAGGTAAAATAAACGAAATTGGTGCAAACCTTGAACATTCGCCAACAAAGCCATCCCCGAAATTAGCACAAGTGGGAGTTTCAGTAGTTCTGCACATAAAACAACAAAATTATTAAACCTTAAACCGCACACTTGTCCATTGTTTAAACCAAGGCGACCCAGTAGCAAGAGTGCGTAATTGTGAATGGTCGTTTTTCATCTTGAATGAAGGTTTAATAGACGTAACTCTTCTGTTCTTTACAGACGAGGCCTGGTTTCACCTGAAGGGCCGTGTGAATAATCAAAACATTCGCTACTAGTGAATTTTTACGAGAGAATAATAGATGCAGTACTGAAGAGATATTTTGACCCCATTTTTTCACCAGCTTACATAAGAAGAGAAAGCATATGAGTAGTTTCAACAGAATTCTGCAACTGGTCATACAGCAGCGGAGTCCATGAATAAAGTGTTTGAAAATGAGTGATTAGTGCTGGTGTATGGTACCTCGCTCACCAGATTTAACAATGTGTGATATTTACTTGTGGGGTTGCCTAAAGGACAGAGTTTATAAAACAAACACATATTGGAGGAACTAAAGGAAAATATTGCAAATGAAATCAAAAACATTATAGTATCGTTCAAAATGTGCTGATACCAATGCCTGTTTAGCCGAAGGGGAATGAAATTTCCAGCATCTTCTATGGGGTAAGGTTTTATACACAATTTTAGAAGCAAAGTTAAATATGTTCTTGGGCGGCCATGAAACACCCAGATGCTGAAAATCAAAACACAGCGCGCACGGGATGATTTTTACATAAAAGCCCTGTATAACAAAAATGGGAATAGTTCTTTGCATGAACTATAAATAATATTGTAAATTTTGTTTGTTAACCAAAAGAGAGAGCATCTTTGACATTTTATAACAAGAAAGTACAAAGTACTTGACGAACGAACACAAAATGAGCCAGCAATCATCATCTATTCCACATGTAGTACCAACATTTTTATGTTTGCTGGTTTTCACTAAGGACTAGTAAATAATAAAAATGCTTAGAAACCCAGTCTCTTTTGCACACCATTTTACACTGTTCACCTTCCAAATTACTACAATTAGCAGAATGGCCAACAATGACCATTAAAAGATTAAAGATTCACTTTTATGAATGAACACAAATTTTTATTTTGACTTTTTTTATGAAAACAAAAAAAAAAATTCATTTTGAATAATGCACAAAAGTTATTTATTTATCTTTTTTAATGAACTCAAGATTTTTATTTTTGTGAATGACCCCAGATTTTTCTTTTTAATGAATGAACATAGATTTTTTATTATACAGATGACCCTTGATTTTTTATTTTTGTGAATGCTTTATTCTTGTTTACTGATATGTTTTTAATTATATTATTATAGAAAATGTGAAATCATTTATATTTTATAGTACTATTATGAATATCACAACATATTTTACCTATTATTATCAAAATATTTGACTAAACCCAAAAATACAGATTTTGTGATTTTTATGTAGCTTCTAGATACTTTAGTTCAATTGGCCTTTTTGCACTAGTAGTTTTTATACAGTTTTTGTTCAATTTCATGGGGTAAGTAGAAGGTTAATATATGGGGTCATTCCCATTAATGTATGCTGCCATAAGAAGTCTGTAAGATGTCAATTTTAAAAGTTTAGTATCTATGGATTGAGGATTTTCAAACACCTACTTCCAGTGAAACATGAGCGTGAGAGAGAGAGATTTATTTAGAGTTCCTTCATTGTTTTCTTTTTTAGAATCCTTCATTTTTGCTTAGGAAATGTAATATTTAGCAATCCTATGTACCTGAACCTAAAAATGGATTGTCTATTTCTCTAGTTGAAGATATATAAGCCAAAGAATTTTTTTTAAAAAATTGCCCACAGGCATCTCAACATATTCACATATTTACCACATATGGTTAGCATTTAAGTAATCACATTGAAATTACACTTAAAAGATCTAACATTAAAAGTAGCTATACTTGATCTCTAAGATCTCTCATGATGATAAAAGCAATGATGGAACTGAGCATAGAAATATATTATGCCATGCATGCCCTCGAGGTGATAAAATATGTTTACACTCTTAGAACATGCTATTCTATACTCTAGAGAAAATTCAAACCAAATGCTGTGTTTATACATTATAGTAACCTAGATTAATTTCTATAGGCAATTGAGAAAGAATCAACTACGAGGAGGCAGCATATTGGCATGAGGGTAGGTCCATAAGTTTCCCGCCTCGCTGATAAGGGTTATCACCTTCACAAAATCCTTTTCTGGTGTCATAACCTTATCTGTAAATTAAATAATTGCAGCTGTACCTTCTGCTCTGCTGTGTTCATTGATTTAAATATATTTGCATAAAGAAGGCTGTGTGTAGAAGATTGTGACATGTTCAAAATGGAGTTTCAAGCTGTTATTAAGCTGTTCACAAAAGAACGACTAACTCCAAATGAAATATAACAGTGATTGGACAGTGTATATGGAGAAGCATCTCACTCATACTTTACCATAAAATAATGGGCCAAATTTTTTGAATGGGTTGAGAAAGCATTGAAGATGAAGAGTATGCAGGTTGGCCCTTGGATGTGCTAATTCCTGAAAACATTGATCTATCTTGTGGAAGGAGAAATTATGGAAGAATGAATAAGCTTAGTGCAAGATGGGTGCCTAGACTTCTTTCCTCAGTTCCAAAACCAACAATGAGTCATCTGTCATCAGGCATTTTTGGAGATCTGCTGTGGCAATAAGAGAGAAGTTCTGCAAACCCCACAGATAAAACTATGGTCCTCTATTATGATCCCTTGTCCAAAAGAGGATCAATGAAGTGGCATAAACCTGGCAATGCACTGTCTCTAAAGGCCAAGGTTACTCAGTCAACCAAGAAGATCGTGGCCACAATCTTTTGGGATTGTGAAGGAGTACTCAACTTCATTGACTTCAAGGAGAGGAACACCACAGTAAATGGGGAGTACTATGCTGGCGCACTGCACAGACTACGTGCTTCCATCAAAGAGAAAAGACAAGGAAATCTGAGTTTGCCTTCTTCAGAACAATGCACCTGTGCACATAGCTCTTGTTGCAAAGGAAGCTAGGAAGAAATGTGGCTTCAAGAAGCTCAACCATCCACTAGATCTAGCTCCCAGTGACTATTTCCTCTTCTCAAAACTCAGGAAGCATCTTCAAGGAAGGAAATTTAAGTGTGACGAAAAGTGACGGATGCTCTTTATACCCATTTTGCAGTCAAGATTTCTGACTATTTGGGGGAGGGGATGAAAAGTTAATTGAAGGATATGAGAAGTATATTGCAATAAAGGGTAATTATATTGAAAAGTGAAATATAGTTTTTGTCTTTATCGTATCTAGAAAATGGTTAGACTGGAAACTTATGGACCTACCCTTGTACATTGCAGAGAACTGGTGCAATGATACTTCTGATATTGTTGCAAGGTCTTACATGAGTTTTCTTTTACTAGCTGATCTCATAAGGGTGCATTTTGTTGATTCTCATATATATGATTTTTCTGTATGCATATGTTATGCTATACTTTAAAGAAGATTCAAATCAAATTATGTATTTATACATTATAGTAACCTAAATTAATTTCTATAGACAAATGAGAAAGAATCAGTTATGAGGAGGCAGTACATTGGTACATTGCAAGGTCTTACCTGAGTTTTCTTTCATTAGCTAATTTTGTTGATTTTCACCTTTATGTATTTTCCTTATGTAAAATTTTATGACAGATTTTAATTCAGTACTTGATGTTGCAGGTGTTCTGATTCACAGTAACAATGCAGATTTCATAAAAAATTGAAATCTAGTATTATAATTCATATCATTCCATTTAATAAAATGAAGGAAGCGAAGATACAGCTAGAAAACTTGAAAGGAGGTGAGTGCCAAAGTTAAACTTTGTTATGCACAGAAGATTGTATTAAAAGACTGAAGAAGTAAAGCCTTTATTTTGATGTGTACTAGTCATGAATGGAAAGCTTAATTTGTCTTTGATTGCTGAAATGCCTTGTCTGCCAGTGGAGCAAAATTCATGTCCAATGATTTTGTAAATTAATATTTTAAATCTGCTGTCCCTCTGAGTTAATTGCAAAATGGACGTGACTCTTGGAGAAGCCTCAAAGCTGCAGGCAAACAGTGAACAGCTTCATACATATAAAATACAGTGCTCTTACAAGAACTTTTGCAGTACCACATATGTGTACTTGAATCTCAGCACATTTTGTATATTTCTGTTTATGAATACAGTAGCAAGATATGTACAGCTTTTTAAGCTCATTAATAGGTAAATGTGAGATTTATGTTTAAGCAAAAATGTGCAAAACAGAATATGTCCAATTTATGTTGTACAGTGTGCTTGCCTAATTGTATGCAATATTTTTCAGTGCATTTAAACAGGATACATAATCATTAAGGTAAACCAAATGAAGCATTTAAATGTTTTATTGTTTTGCTGCTTTGCAGTAAAGGATATTTTGTTGCATATTAGTGGTTGTACTAAGAACATTAATGATTTTAAATTATTTTCTAACCACTCTTCTGTGTAATATGCTTATTATAGAACTGAATCTGAAACTTGACCATTTATACACTCAGTATAATAATATTATGTAACGTAAATTACACCTTATGCCTTTTCCACTTTCAGTCAAATTCTGTACTGCCAAAATTTACCCATGTAAGTGTTTACAACTTTCTTATATATCAATCCTACATTCTCCTGATGAACAGGAGATATACAAAAGAATAGTCCTTTTGTGTGTTAAAATACCTTCAATTGCAAATTATCCACATTGCCATTTCGTATGTGAGAAATATTAATACAATGCCAGCTTTGCTGCAATTACAGGTAAACAAAAAAGGAATTAACATAATTGGTTTTGTGGAGTTTTACTTAGTTCCTAATCATTTACAAATAGGAATGCTTAGCTCTAAGCTGTCAGAAAAATATCTTCATTATGTTGTTTTAATATTAGCTATGAAGTTAAAGGTTACAATGTAGAATTTTATAATAAATGTATGTTTATTATTTAACAGTGGGAGGATAGAGCAGCATGAGTATTGTCTGTTTCATTGGGGTAGTTTCTGCTACTAGCAGTAAGACAGTAAGTAAGAGGCTATAGTTCCAGTTGGATTTAGTGATAAGGAAAAAGTAATGCATACATTTAAAATTGAAGAACAACTTCAAGACAAGTACAATTAAACAGTGATAGACTATGACCTCTATAATTCATTTAAGAACTTTTGAAAAATAAGAAATTTTTAACAAATTCTGTTGGAACTTGCACAGTAAAGCTTGTTAAATGTAAATTCCATCTAATCTGTTGTCTAACCCACTCTTATGCTTCACTTACTTTTAAATATGGGGGACCAGTTTCGAAGAGACATCCTCTCCATCTTCAACCAACTTCATGAATGGTAGGAGAAACTAAAATTGTGGTTAATATGCTTTCCTTTTGTTGGAAATAATTCTTTAGAGTAAATGTATGATCTCTATTATCTGTAAATTGATAGATATGTGAGTCTGAGGGAAAAACTGCACAAGCAAAATGGAGCTAGAATTGAAAATTTGTTGTGGAAACACAAAGAAAGGAAAAAACAAAATGCCTAATTGTAATAGAAAAGTAGTTTATTTGACATCTCTAAATTGTGTACGATGCTTCCTAAATTTTAGTACAGTTTTATTATACTAATTTCAACAGATAAAGTGTCATTACATTATAGGATTGATGCCAAATGGTTTTTAAAGCTGAAGTAGGCATTGGCATTTTCATCAGCTAGGGCAAGTTTTTATATTAATTAGCTTTAGTAATCTGGAAGTATACAAATAAAATTGATATTATTGTATGATTTAGTTGAACTACACACTCTTAATGCAAGTAAATGAAGCAATAAGAGTGTTTTTTTTTAAATGGTGTTTAACGCCCATTTTTACTACAGAGGCACCACAGGCGGTGAACACTGATGATACATGAGATGAAATTATATATTGGGAAAGGATATTTTTTAAGGAAGGAAACGTTCCAGGCCTAAATTTAGGGTACCTCTTCAGTATTTGCTAGTTATGAGGACTGAGGAAAACCTGGAAAAAACCTCGGTCAGGGAGGACGGTCCTGGCGGGATTTGAACCGCAGACCTCCCGCTCATCAGTCCGTGCCTTAATGACCTCGGCCACCCATAGCGGTATTAAGAGTGTGAAGCTCATCTAAATCATACAATAATGTCAATTATATGACAGGCTTCACTGTGCAAGTTCCAATTTACATTTTAATATGAATAAAAATTGAAGTCTTGAAGGTGGGGCCTACCTGTGCCAA
This sequence comes from Metallyticus violacea, assembly GCA_030762175.1. Taxonomy (NCBI): domain Eukaryota; kingdom Metazoa; phylum Arthropoda; class Insecta; order Mantodea; family Metallyticidae; genus Metallyticus; species Metallyticus violacea. Next base: position 59,617,171 of record CM060832.1, on the reverse strand, counting down.
ATGTCATTGCTCCCCATTACCTTCAACCCACATCATTTCTCTATGCTTTGTCCATTGCATTGTCTGCAACCACATATGTTTATTGGGGATTTTAACTTTGTCACATTTATACCATTGTGTACAACATGTTCCAAAAACATCAAGCATTATAATGCAGATCCAGGAGTAGAAGCTATAGCAAGGGGGAAATAAAATGTAGTGAAATTAACCAAAAACAAATAGAACAAGAAAATCTCATAAACTGAATCACTGACAGTTAATTGCATGTATATACCTTTTTAACTTCAAATGCAAATATGTAGAACAAAAGCCTAATGACTGAGTTAATCTTGTGCAGGGTAAAGCTTTTTCTATAAAAAAGTGGGAATGAAAGTACTGATTTAAGCTGCTATGTTAAGTTCTTTGCAAAAAAGAATGGTCATGAATATCATCTCTAGATAATGAAAATGTAACTAACTATTGTGTGTCAAACTATTTGTTAAAACCTTCTTCTTAGCATTATTTCCTCAATGTTTATGAGCCTTCATGCACAATCATATAGCAACAAGGATGTTGAGAAAGTCCATGATACATCCGTTGAGTAAGCAAATCTGAAAAGTGTTTTTTCAAATAGTTTTGAAAAATTATTCTGGTCTACAAATTAAAACATTTTTAAGTTGAATATGATTAATTTTTGGCTATATTTTGCCTCTAGGATATCTGTTTAATTGTCCAGCAGTGGTTGGTCAGCATACTTGGACTCCATTTACGTTTTTTGTCATAGAAAAGTACTGATGAAATCATTCACCATGTTCACCATTGACACCCTCAAAATTTCCTGGGAAGAAGTCTAGGAGGGAGTTTTGAAAATGAAGCTTTAAAATTATGTTGCATCCAAATGTTTTGTATGAATTAACAAGATTACCCACTATTTCATAATAGTTTTCTACTTTTATGATTTCCAAGAAAACCACAAGAGATGTTTTTGATGATTTCCAGGCTGCTTTTTCCATTAGTTTCTAAAAACTGTTATCATTGATAACTGATCTTATTTGTGGCACTATCAAATTTCCTTCCTTTGATTTTGCATCACTTGGGAAATTTACATTTCAAATATATAAATGCAACAGAATTTATATCCATTGCTTTTACAAAAGTTTGCATAAATCCCAATTTTATATGCAGGAGAGATAAATACACTTTTTTAGGATTCATCAGCAGAGTACTGGACACATTTTTATGTCCAACAGCCTCCATTACTGAACCAACATCATTTGAAAAAGCTATACCTTTCTCTTTGGAGAAGTAGTCTTTGAAAGTACAACTATGATAAATGCATATCCTTGCATCTTAGTAGAGTAGATTCTAATCTTTGAGCCTGAAACTTAAAACTTCAATCAGTTCCTCTAAACTTTAAATTCTGAATAAGATAATTTAAGATTTTCTTGTAATACAAAGTGAGGTTCTGATGAACAACTTGCTTCAAATGCAGGATCATTTCTCCCATCTCTTTGTTCTCTGGTATAAGTTGAGTTGGAGTATAGCAAAAGTTGGTAGCTTTTGTACAGGACACACTTCACTATTTAATAAGGCCTCATTGCAGTAAAAACATTGCAAGATGACAAATTGAGATAGGCAATTTGTTTTGTTTTAGATGTGATTTTTCTTATGTTAGTTAAATAGAAATAGCAATCAGTCAAATGATCCTTCTGTTCCCTCCAAATCATAGAAATTGCAAATGGATTATAATGTGTACCATTTTCCATCCAGTGAGAAGCCTAACATATGATACACAGCATAAAATTCGGATCCATCTCTATCAAAATTTCAACTTTACACTCAAAATAAAGTTCATAACACTTTTTTACAAATGATATGAAATTTCGCATCTGAAGCTGAAATGTTAGCTCACCACACAGATAGCAAATATTGTCTGGATGATTTACATACTTCATTGGCAAGTTGAAACTTTCTAAAAACTAATTAAACACAAAAATAACAATATATAGCACAAAGCACTTGGTCTAAAGAGAAACAAAATATTTATGTTTTCCAGTTCATACAACTTAATGTTGACTGTCTGTTAACCATAGCAATGCAATATTTAAACATGTTAGAAAATCATTGAATATGAATAAGCCTATACAATGTTGTTAATTCATTCTGAACAAAATTCCATGTATAAGCAAAATTTCCCACATTTGGCCAAAAATTCCCACTTATTATTAGAGCCCAGATTTGATATTTATGTAATATAAATTTGAGAAATATAAACATAAAATGCAGCCAAAAATGTTTAAATATGCAGATAAATGAGTAATGAAGCAATTATATGTAAAATCAAATATTTAATTTCTTTGCTAGAAAATAGAATGATATATTGTCAAATGTCAAATTGAGATTATATTAATCATTTTGCTTCTGCTATAAATATTAAATTAAAATTAATTTTAGAATATCAAAATGAATAAAATGTACTGAAAGAAAAGTGTCCCCCATTTAAGATTTTTAGTTACATTGGAAGAGGATGCAGAATTAATTATAATATATTTTTCCAAATGTTTTGTTGTCATGTCTGCCAAATATCTTCTGTCTGAGAATATGTTTTTAGAGAATACTCCACACCGCAAGAAGTCACCAGTGCATATTTATATAGATTGAATGTACAAGAATAATATTCTCAGGAAGTTCTACAGTTTCACTATTAGATAAGTGAGACAAAGTAAGAAGAGTTGAGTATCCAGGGTTCTTATTCAGCTCAGATTGCAGTTTAGTAGAAACTACATTACCCACTTCACCTGGTACAACTGACCTTCTGAATTGCATCTTTCTTAATTCCGATGGCTTCCAGGAGAGACATACCTAAAGTCTTTAGTTTCTTGATACTTTGATAATATTAGGAAGACAACTGAAGTGACTTGCCATATGTGAAACTGAACTGAGCATTTTTGAGCTATTAAATGTTAACAAGGATTCACAGTAATTGCAGGATCAGAATAAAAGCTCTCTATCACCGACTTCACAGCTTCAAAGTGCTTACTGTAGAAAATCATAGCTTTAATACAAGTTGTCCACCTTGTGATCACAGACTCTGGAGGCAGAGGTACATCAGATAGCTGTTATTTGTAGCATTGTGCATAATAGGTACATTTTAAGAAAACTTTCATTGGTGATATCAGTGTATTTACTTCCTGGAATTATCTCTGTCTCTGCTACTCGTGATTTTATTTTTTTTTATTTTGTTTAGTTATGACACTCTTTAACATCTCAGGTCATCAATGTCCAATTCAATTCAGAGGGTGAAACGGCCGACAAATTTTGCTAAGAGGCCTCTTTTTTCAGGTTTGAGGTTCTTTTTCATGCTGTAAATGTACAACACAGGACCCACAGCTTTACTTCCCTTCCAAAGGAAGCCATACTTAGGATTTTTGCGCCCAAAAAAAGTCATCGATCCTGGCTGGGTTTGAACCCGCGATCTTGGGTTTAGGAGGCAAATATGGTCACCACTACACCACCATGACTGACAGCTGCTACTTGTTGCAATGTATGAGCCATACAAGTGATATGCAGTAAGTTGAATAGATACATTACACAATTAAGTACCATTTTATCAAAATTCAATAAATGCAAAAAATTTTTAAATTGAGTTACACATCATAACGACATAATTTTGACATTCCATGTCATCCTGTGAATCCAATTTTAGCAAAAGTCGACAAATATCATGTATAGAAGCAGATAAATTCATGGGGTTTTAGCAGAAACTAGTATATGAAATCTGAGAGTTAAAGCAAAAGTCAACAAATGCAATAAATTCTTCTTCACTTTTGTTTCATACTGAGCAGTTGGCAATAATAGAATTGTGCGTAGTGTATGCAATGTTAGTCATTACTGTTACAATGTTTCTTCTTTGATTAGCAGCACATAATCCCACAACCATACTTCATTGTCATCAATACATTCCTAGATTACTTTCAGAGAAGTTATCAATTGTACAGTTGTGTTTGTAAGAAGAGATGTTTCAAGTTAAATCAGAATGGATGTATATAACTCTAAAAGTTATGTATGAGTAAAAAAATGTTCGGGTGGCAGAAGATCTAGAGAAAAGAAGGGTGCCACTCTTCGAACTATACCCTTTATCAAAATAAGAGGAATTTATTCTATAAATATTTTAATCTATTATTTCAGGCTCTCCACACTGATACATACTACACTTGTAAGGTTGGTCTCATAAAAATAAAATCAGAAAAATTTTTGGAGAACCAGTCCATAAACTTCATGCAAAGTATTTTATAGAATAATGAAAGAAGAAAATTGAGGTATCATTAAGATTGCCTTTGAATGGAGCTAAACCAAAATTGTAAGTGAGCAAAATTTTCTATGCTAGCCAAGAATGGTTATACAATCTAAACATCATGGTTCTGCTAGTGATTAAAAAAAGAAAAATATTGTTTTCTATACCTGGCTGAAAACAGAGTCTTCAGTCTCCAAGAGGATGCAAACAAGTTGCGTCAGCTTTGCTGTACTTTCTTTCTGACTTACTTCTGGAAAGTTATTCTTCATTTCTTTGTAGTCTGGTGGACATAGGTACATGGTTCCAGGCTGAGTCTTTGGTAGAAATGAGAAATCATACAGAAAAGGACACAACACCCTGAAAGTACTCAATGAAGACTGGGAAATTAAAAATCTAAAAGATAGTGAACAGAAAGTACTAAAACAGGTTACTATTCAAAATTAATAGTCAATATGTCATCTCATTCAAGAAAGTAAAGAACAATGTAAATGTATCAGTGAAAAGCACATACTTTGGAGATTCAGGAGTAAACTGTGTCATTCAGCATGGCTATCTATTGAAGCAAATATGGTTAGCAAAGAAAAGAAGAAGAATATTTCTGCATTATTAAAGTATTTTGAAGTGCCCGATGATGCAATTGAATTTTACAAAGATGTTTTAGGACACAACAACAAATTTGACCATGTGTAGATATGAGGTTTGAAGCAGTATTTTTCATTTTGCAAGGAAATGGGAAGATTAATAGTTTGTAGAGTTTTATTATTGACAGAAGGGAGTATCAGGAGCGTGATTTATTTTTTAGTTCTTAGAATCCTCATCAGGTAGTGACTTAAGATAGAGATAGAGAAATAAGAGCCCTATCAGTCCATGGCTTCAAAATTAGGCATATAGAGGAAGCGGAAGTAAGTACAATTTCGTACTTAGATGACTGCTTCCTACTGCTGCTGCTGCTTCTGCTTCTTCCCTCTTCTTTCTTCCCGCTTCTATGCTGTGGTGTTGTATAAGTCCTTGTCACAGCACAGGCATATGAGAATTTACTAGTGTCTTATTTTAGGAATGTGAATAGCGTTTTCAGGGAGACGGAAATGGAAAGGGATCACCTTGAAGTAAGAGTTCTGTAGGTTCTCCAGATGGACTTTATTTCTGTCTGTTCTCTCAGGGACCAAGAAATCTATTTATGTTTATACATTTATCACTTGCCGGTTGAAACCTTGAAAGTTTGGTGGGATTCGTTCACGAGATCACTATACATCTGCCATAGACACCTAACACTCTCCTATTACGGCTTCAGTTAGGCGCGAGCACACGCACTCAACTGTGTCATGTTTTTACTCCTAGAATTTTGTCACCCTTTCACTGACACGGATTTACAATAGGTATACGGCACGAAAATCTGCCGAAGCCACAGCTACATACCGATTTCATGTTCACCCACTTAGTGTATTATCACCATTCGCCAAAGGTCCACTAGTAAATACAGCACTGCTAGGAGATAGTAATTAAAGTAGTACGAACTGCAATACTTGTGATTATAGCGCTAACAGTATGATACTGATGAGCAAAATGGCTCTCGAATTAGATACTGACTTGGCACTTGAAATGAACTTAGCTGAATTAACTGCCGGGACTTTGGTTCTTCCATGATTTTTATAAGTGTTCCGGTTGGTCGGTCCCCCCACGCGTTCGGTCTCTCAGATTTAAATTATAGCGATGTAATTATTTGTTTTCTGCGTGCTTCATAGGTTAAATAGCAATCACATGGTTCACGATATTTCCTTATAGGCGAATGTTTTCGCGCTGTTTTTCGCTCGGTGGGGATGGTGTGTCTTTCCGCGATCTAGTCTTTGATCTCATTTTTCTTGAATCTCCCCTAGTGTCCCCTCTACTTAAACAAATATGCCATAATCTTCTTTGTCAGATTTACGTATTGTCTCTTCCCCAAAAAGACATTTTCAAGGTTTCTTCGGACGATATTTCTCACCCTTGCTAACAGCACCTAATGTTTGGTTTTTATGGTAGGACTCCCATAAACCTTTGAGGATCGGTTTTTTTTTTTTTTTTGTCTCCTTAGCTAAGGAAAGACGACCAAGGTCGTAAAGTACAGACAAACAAATGTTTCTCTACTAAATCTGAAACACATCTGGGTAATTTTGGTTATAATAATAATAATAATAATAATAATAATAATTTATTAAAATAATTGAGAAAATTATGATCCTAGAAGCCAGGAAAACTGCTTCAGGCTAGGAATGTTCAATATTGCATGAATGATACAATGATTGTAGTAGCTTAGATTATTGCACTACAGCATTATTAAGGATGATTAAATCATTACATGTTAACATACATGTTCTTTTTGTGTTGTATTTTTGTTGTTATATTTATTCTCAATAAAGCTAACAAAATTAAATTTAAAAACATAAATGTTAAGTAAATATTAATATGTAATAAATAATATTGCAGGCCAATAATAAACTGTGAAACTTATTTATCCATAAGAATTATTGTAATAATAAATAAATAAGTAACCACATATAAATTAAAAAAAAAACTGTAACACATAATTAGAACAACTTTTCTCTCTTATGTGCATATGCATTTATCGACTTTTGAAAAAAATCTGAATAAATCATCCTGTAATCCTCCATAATGCAAATTTTGTTTCAATATATCTTACTAGTATGTTTTATTTAAAACAGTAAGATCTAATACTGGAGAAAATATTAATTTCATATAATGTCTCTCTCTAAGGTAAAGTAAAGAAATGCATTTCCTGAAAAATTCGATATTTTATATTTATAGTTATGGAAAAATGCTCCTCAATGCTATGTCAAGTCTAGTCTTAAGTCTATCTATAATTAATCTTGCAATTGTTGAACTATTTATTGCCTCCAAAGGTTTACGGGAAATTAAATAAGGTTAAGATGCGTCTTTAGAGTCCTACTTACCCACTGTTAAATTAACCATGAAGCAGCCTAAGGTATTGGTCATCTGATCAGCAAAGTATATATATATATATATATATATATATATATATATATATATATATATATATGAATAGCCTATGTCAGCTCTGAACATATATATATATATACACACACAAATCAACTATGTCAGCTCTGATTGTTTGTAAGATCTTGAACCTAACAAGAATCCAAGTAATTCTTTCTGACAGGTGACTCACATGGAATGCCATGGTTGCAGTTTTTCTGTAAGAAATATATAATTTGAGGTACGTGAAATTTGTTCCAGGGTATGTTCGCTACAACCATTTCCATATACATTTCTTCATAAAAGTCACTGTTAAATGATGTAGGCTACCCGTGTAACTGTGTAAATAATACCTGTTTCTTTAAGAAACCTTTTTTATTTATTTTTTTATTTCTAAAGTGTAGATTACTTTGTAAATGTTGTTCAATTTGAGATTGAATTATACACCTGATACATTAATCACAAGTATGGCAGAGGACTATTTTACCATCTGTTGTGAACGCATTGCCAATAGCAATCCATCTTTTCAGGTTGTTTGATGTAAGTGACTGAGTGGTGCCAAGATTAGCAATGGCTGCTACAAATTCTGATGCATTTTGAAAACAAGAAAGAAAAATGTTTGAAACGAGTCATTGTTGGCTGCATCAAACTCGTGCAACTTAGCTGTGATTGTAAGAACAAAATATGAGTAGCACAGTAGAGGTTTTTTTTTAAGTAGGTCCTGGTGGTGTAGTGGTAACCATACTTGCCTTCTAAATACATGATCACAGGTTCAAATCCAGCCAGGATCAATGGATTTTTTTGGACATAAAAATCCTAAGTATGGTTTCCTTTGGAAAGGAAGTAAAGCCACGGGTCCCGTGTCGCAAATTTATGGCACAAAAAAGAACCTCAAAACTGAAAGAAGAGGCCTCTGAGCAAAATTTGTTGTCCGTTTCACATCCTGAATTGAATGGGATGCTGATGACCTGAGATGTTAAAGAGCATCCATAAATAAACCAAATCAACAACAAATTAGTTTTTCTTTATATATAAACAATGTAATACCGTTTTTTTCACACTAACTCCATTCACTTACATAAAATTTGGAACATATGTTTCGGGAGCGATCCCTCCCATCTTCAGCCTGTTGACAAACTGTTGTTAAACGTGGCGAACGTTGATGTTCTTGTGGCGGCATCTGTTGGTTCTATTAGGAATTTGCTGAGTTCATCCAATGGAGGGATATCGAAATTCATCAAATTATCTTATTTTTTGTAATGAAAATGTTTTCCCAAGTGGAAAGTTCTATTGCATTTTGAAGTTGTTTAAGTAGTTTTATCTCTGGTTTAATTTCATGATTTTTATTCCAAAAGTGCGCTGCTATTGCTGATTTATCAATTTCTTTTAAGCGAATATTTCTGAAGTGTTCTTTTTTCCGGATTCCCAAATTCCTCTTCGTTTTTCCACTCTGCACATTCTATTTCGTAAATACCTGACTTTTGTTCTGTTCGCATGTAGTCCTTTACTCTGCAACCTAATAAGTTCTTTATATTAAAATTGTTCTTTGGGGCTAACATAATTCCTTGTTCTCTGAATATCTTTTTGAACTTATTGTGATAAATTGGGTGGTATGTGAAACTTTTGAATTTGTACCTTTCTTTTGCACTTTTAAGAGAGGAAACATCTCTTATTGTTTTTTGTTTTTTGGTTTTATTGATGATTTTTATTACTGTGTCTTTGTTGTATCCATTAGTTTCTCCTATCTTTATGATTTGTTGGTATTCCAATTTGTACTCTGTTTCTGTGAGTGGAATGTTAACTAATCTGTGTGCTAAACTATAAAACACTGCATATTTATGTGGAATGGGGTTAAAACTGTCATTTTTTATGTAATTTTCTGTGTGAGTATCCTTTCTATGAATTCCAAATGTAAGATAGTTTTCATTTCTTATGATTTTTACATCTAGGAAGGGGAGATATCCACTTCTTTCTTCCTCTATGGTGAAATTTATAGATTTGTGCTGCAAATTCAGAAGTTTTAGTGCATCTGTTGTATGTTTTTTCGGAATTATTGCAAATATGTCATCCACATACCTATACCATGTTTTGAAGATTAGAGGGAAGGCTTTGGTGATATGCATTTCAAATGAACTCATAAAAAAATCTGCTAGAAATGGAGATAATGGGTTTCCCATAGCTATTCCCGAGACTTGTTGGTAATATTTTTTATTGAAAATGAAGTAATTTTGTTCAATGGAAATGTTCGTAAGTTTTATCAAGTCTTCAATTTCTTGTGTCTGTAGATCTAAGGATATTAACCATTTCTTTAACATTAGCATAAGTGTATCTTTTGGTAAGCTTGGGAATAAGGCTTCTACATCAAACGATACCATTATATTTTCTGCTGTAATTTTGTAATTTTTCTACCAAATCTTGTGAATTTTTGACACTCAAACTTTGGTATTTTTTCAAGGATTTGAAAATGTCGGTTAATTTTTGCCTAACAAGTATGTTGGTGAATTGATATTATTGATTATAGGTCTCATGCTGTTGTCTTTTTTGTGTAATTTAGGAAGTGCATACATTCTAGGTAATACTGGGTTGCTATGTGAGTTTTCATTTTTCGGTAGTGGACAGTATTTTTATTTCATCTAATGTTTTATTCAAGTTTTTAGTGCAGGTTTTTAGTGGATTCTCTGTAATTGGTTTATAATCTTGACCTTTTAACACGGTTTCTATCCTGTTTATGTAGTCTTCTTGGTTCAAAATGGCGATTTTATTGCCTTTATCTGTTTTTGTGAATCCTACCGGCTTTTCTTTCAATTGTTTTATTATGTTTATGTAATTGTTGAATTTATATACCACTCCATTGTCAACAGCTTCGTAAGTATACTTAATTGTAGTTTTTCTTTGTTGCTATGGTATTGGATAATTTAATAGAAGCACAAAATAAACTAAAAAATGTATAATAACTCTGCAATAATGTTAAAATATATAAAAATATATAGCATGATGTGAAATATATAATATTATATAAAATATGTAAAATAAAATTTATGGACAACATTCCTGCATGCATATCTTGTCAGTATTTGCTTTTTATTCATGCAAGAATATGAAGCATTAAAGTATATAATTACATAAAATCTAGGCTCTTAGTTATTACTTGCAAAAAGTATAACAAAGAAAGCCTAATATCATACAAAAAGTTATTGTCAAAAAAAAACTATCATTAATGGAAAATTTCTGATTACATATTTGAATTCAGAATTAAAAAAAGTACCTAAGAGTCACTATTCCATTTTTTTTATGAAAAAATAATATTGATCAATGCTATTAACATGTGCTTCACTGTGTTAGATTACAAATTTCATCAGTAATGTAATCATAATGGTTTGTTTTATTCTCCACTGCCATTTGTTATACATGATGAAGACATTGGAATGTAAATATGGGATATTATAGTCTATCTCAAGAAAATCTGCCAATTTTCACTTAACTAACATTTATTTTCTACATAAAGAGACATTATGCACAGAAATTTAATATATGGACAACTACTACTAAGTGTATCATAGCTTGCTTTGATCCTGCTAGTATGCTTAGAAAGTAGAATTACCTAATTCATATTATCAGCAGAATATACAGGAAAGCTTCTTAAGCAGGAGCAGACAAGTATTTTTGTTTCTTCCCTCCTTATGCACCCATAGTAGTAACATGTAATTGAGTTAGTCTGCTTTAATTTTTTAACCTTTTACTATAATTTCTCTCTCTCCATGTGTGACTGGCTAAGTGGAATAGCAGACATGTAAATGCCCATTCTGTTCATAGTGCTTGAAAGGGCTTAATGTTTATTTTGATCATTTGTGAAATGTGATTCTATTGATGATGAGGAAGTAGTGACAGTTTAGCCTCCTCTTGTTGACAAAATGATATATAATGTTATGAGATTATGAAGATGTGGATATTTTGCTTTTGATTTCATTATTGCCAACATTGCCACTCTAGAAATATAAGTGCACTGAAATCATTGTACGATTCCAATTAAAATTTCTAGTTATAATTGCATTGCTCATTTTGTTACTTAATACTCATAAGCAAGTGCATCATTTGGTTTACTGCATCTCTAAATGTAAAAACAATGTAATCAGTATATTTATAAGTTTGTTTTTATATTAAGAGCAAGTATTTATTACATACTAAGCTCAAGGTTGTAAATAATTTAAAGTTATGGTGCACAAAATTTAAAAAAAATGTTAATGTGGTAATTATCATACCTATGTAGATGAAATGTATTACACAGTAATTTTTACATTATTATGACTTATATTTATTGTTTTATTTTTAAAGAACAAGTTTAAGATTATTTTTAAGAAATTATTCAGCACTTTTTTTTCAGGATGCCGCATTGTTTTTGCTGCATTGCCTTAAATAATAGGGATTGTGCAGTGTAGCCTCTGATTGTTCTATGTAATACAATTCTGGCTCCAGTATAATGAGATCCTCTTGTATGAAGTATCATTGGCATTGTCTCTTTTAACTCTTCTTCCTCATGTTCTTCATTAGTTCGGTCTATGTTTCAGTAAATAATGTGTCTATAAGTTCAAATTTTTATAATTTTTCATCCACATTGTACTGACAAGGAAATGTCCTTAAGAGTTCTTGCTCTTAAAGTGCACTTGCCTATTACAACAAGCTGATAGCAAACTTGACTTTATGATTACCATCTGATGCTTGATGATTGTCAGTCTTTGTTTACTTTTCTTGTGACCATGAATATGGGTTTCTTCATATGAAGCAACTGTCAATCAGTATTTTAAAGCTGAGCCCCATTTTGTCACAATTAGGTAATTGATCAACAATAGGATATTCATTTTCTACTGTTCAAGTTTTTCAAAAAGTTTTTTTCAGCTTTGGAATAAGTTTTCCTTTATATGTTTCAAGCTGCCATGCATCATATCTGTTCTACCATCTCTGTAACTAACTTCCATTCATGCTAAAATTATCCTTCTTGTCCATTAGAAAGGCATTTCTAAAAAATAGTGTTTTTTCCTCTAGCATTAGGCGTGGTGTCAGACTTCCTTTGTAATTTAAACCACATAAATCATGCTCCACTAGTTTTTTTTTCATATTCGGACTTCTGCATATATTTTCTTTCAACAGAGTTCTGTAAACACTTGTTACCAGAATAATACTTTCCAAGGTAGTCTGTTTAATTGCAAATTATTACTTCATCAATCTCATATTCAGCTGCAAGATTTTTAATTGTCTCCCCTTTATTAAGTCTCCTTAAAGCTTCTAATTTTTCTTTTAGGGGAGCAAATTTTCTTTTACTTTTAACACTAATGTGGAAACAAAGTAATCATGTTTGCAAGGCTAGTATTAGTAAGGTTCTACTATATATGCTCAGGTGCTATCAATTATAGCACCCATTATTCTGCTATAATCATTATAAGTTTATTAAAAAGTACATATCAGCTCGAACAAATCATTTAAGAGAATTCTGTACATGTGTAAATTTTTAGGAATCCTTTAATTCCATTAGAGCTTGCTGTTGAGTCATATTTGTGATCTGCTTGTGGCAGTTATTGTTCTGGGACTTCTGCCTATGATTCTGTTTGAAAATTACTACTTTTGGAATGAAAAAAGGGGCAGACAATATTAATTGCCATTGTGATTACTGAATGGCTTCTTCAATAATGTTTTTAATGGTGTTTAACACCCATTTTCACTACTGGCATCACAGGCAGTTCCTGAATAATGAATGCTTCACTTGAACCAAATGTATTATTGTTCATGCATGCTCATTTTATGACATACATAGTATATTTAATTCATTTTTTAAAAGTGCTGACAGTATTGAACTGGTGACTTGAATGTATATATATATTGAGCATAAAGCATAAGCTGCATATGCATTTATGAATGAAAAAATGTAATAAAATTGTGAGACCTACAAGTTGAAATAATATGGACATTTGTTTGTTTGTTAAAGTAGCACCCTAAGTTTAATGTAAACTGTGGAACATTCTCCATATCCTCCATATGAGGACAATCAAATGTAGCAATTTTAGCTTAATCACTTCTTTACATTAAAATTCATTAGTTGCCTCCTCCCTACAATAGTTGCTTTGAAAACTTCATCTTATGTTGTGTGTGTGAGAGAGAGAAATAGAGATAAAATGAAAATTGACTGCTTTAAATATTAAATATAAATCTGAAGCTTTTGAGTTAACCAATTGTCATTGTACTACTGTTGCTCAGTGCTGTACACTTGAACATATGCTTGAATAGGGAAGAGCTATTAGTACACAAGTCATTTGTGTTACTCACGGGGGTGGGTAATTTAACCCATTTTGAAGCTAAAACATTTCCAAATATATTAGTCCCATTACCTCTTCTGAGAAGAAAAAATGTTTTGGAAGCAAAAACCTCTCCCTCAATATTGCCCAGCGTTGGAAACCACCTACCTCAGAATGTACACCTTGCTGCAGTGTTGACCATGCATGATTTGTCTATTTTCATCTTTTGTTTATCTTGCATGAGCAGAAGAGAAGTGTAAAATGTTTAATATGTGAAATCACTACAAAGCATAGACTTTGTATTCTTTATAGTCCCATCAGTAGCAAACAATGCAACATCTCTTTATGGTGGAACTGGACTTTGAGATACTTCAGTCTTTAAATTATTCTACCTAATGTTATCATGATAATTGCATCATAATTCTTTCTATTCATATTTTTAAAATGCTTTAGCTTAATTTATTAGAGATGCCCTTTGTCATCATTTCAGTAGACAAACAGTCATGGGAATTTAATTTATTAAAATAATTTTAAGGAACCATTAATGTTGATTGATGTTTGATAATGAATTACACTCCTTTTTATTCTAGGTGTAATCAAACAAAAATATAATTTCACTCTATACAACAAGATAATGTTATAGGATACACTGTTTGTGTTTGACAGAATTGATACCAATGAGGTGTGCTCAAGTTCTAAAGTTTCAATTTTTTTTCTCAGGATTGGAAATGGGTAAAAACTTGAGGTGTAGCTTAAAATATGCTGGCACTCTTTGTAAATGCACGACAGAAATGGCAGCACTATATGATGCACAGAACCCTAGTGGCTAGAGTGAGGAGTGTTTTTGATATTTAAAAGAATCACAAGTACAGCTAGTAATCATTAGTTTTCTCACTTGGGTGATGTGATGCCCATTGAAATTCATTGCCAGTTGAGTCAAATGGTGTTTCAAATATGAAGAATGTGCATTCATGGGTGCAACCAATTAAAGAAGGCCAAATATTAGGTGACGTGAATCAAAACAATCCCAGCCTTGCACCAGCTGGTCAAGCATCATGGTTGTGCAAGTGGAGAAAGTAGTTTTACAGGATTGCTGATTAAGTGTGGAAGATGGCATACAATGAATTCCAAAGTTAGCATTTCCATAGGATATGTGCACACAATCCTGCATGAAGGCCTGAAAATGCGGAAAGTGCCCTCCATGTGGGAGAGAATATGACAAGGAATGTCTTTGTGAAAACAACTATGAAGTGGTTTCTCATGCTTCATACTGACCTGACAGGCTCTAGCTATTTTGGCTTTTTCCAACAATGAAAGACACTCTCCATGGTTGCACATTCTTCTCTCAGGCTGTTATTGCAGCTGTGATTTTTCAGTGGTCTAAACAGACTCCTAAAGAAGTATTCTTAGCAGCCATGGAATCATGTCATCAACATTGTGAAAAATGTGCACTTCTGCAGGGAGATTATGTTCAGAAGTGACAGAAGTTTGAAATTTGTGGTGCAAATAGTTTGTGAAAAATGGAGATTATGTTCAGAAGTGACAGAAGTTTGAAATTTGTGGTGCAAATAGTTTGTGACAAACAAATCAAAGACCTTAGAACTTGAACACACCTTGTATTGATGTTAATTTCATGTACAGGATAAAAAAAATAAGGTAAAGAGCAACTTCTAACTGCTTAGGACAGGTGTAAGGTAAATACAAATTGATCATTTAGGTAGGATATTGCTGCTTGGCACTGGTGTGTGAATAGCTCAGCTGAGTGTGACAGCGACATATCAAACTGCTCAGCTACTACATACATCATTACATTCAATAATTTTGTATAGAATTTTGGTTCACTTCCAATATATGAAATATTTATCATTAATAACTACTAATTAGCCTGCCGAAGGAGATTCAGGCCAGGCAGCAACATCCTTCTGAAATAATGACCCCATTATACATTCTTCACATAAGTAATGTAAAAAAATGGCTTTCTTTAACATTTTTGGTTTTATGTTCAATCCATCTCAATATTTCATTTTCGTTGCACTCTATAAGGAAAATGTACTGTCCAAGTGGAAAGGTAAAAGGAAAGAATATTTTGACTTCTGCTTCAAATAATTCTTAGTACTGCACCAAAGCTCGAACAATAAGTTTTCAATACTGTGTTTTAATATGCAAACATGAATTATGGAAGTAAACTGTTTGCTCTTCTATATTACAATCAATTATTGGTCTAATTTTGCACCTAAAATAGAGCTTTTACTAATTAATGATCTTTTCAATTTAGATTATTGTTCATACAGTACCATTGAATGTGTGTACACCTTCCAAATGATATGAGTTTCTTTTGATAAAAGATCACAATTTCCAGTATGATGATAAATATCCTAATATTGGCAGCATTTACATCTTGTAACAGTTTCTAGCTTCCCAACCTAATGTAAAATTTTCCCTAATTTTCCTCGATTATGTTTAGAAACTGCTAAAATAAAATTTACTTTTAACATTTTCAATTTGGCTTGTGATTTTATTGGAAAAATTGCTTGATTAAGTCAAACTATTAAATAGGAGAAATAAATTTATACTGATCTTATGGGTCACTTAAAACGTACCTACCTGAATGGCCAGAAGACTTAGATGCATTGTATGGAGGGAAAAGTGTCAGATATTTGTGTGATCAACTTAATAATCAAGATTTGAACAAAATAGTTTAAACTTACAGTATAAAGAGTACAGAAATGAAGGACAAAAACCAATGATCTCCTTCCCCCTTTTGTCAGCCATCAACACAATTGCAATGTCTACAGCAGGATGCAAATGAATTATCAGCATATGTTTAATTATTTCATGGGACCCACACTTCGGAAGTTTGATTCAAGACCACATGTCTTGGCTGTCCTCTAGAAAACTTTCAGAAAATGACTCTTGGGAAAGGAAAGTGAACAGAATTTAACCCTTATAAAACCATGTGAATATTGCTAAAAAGTTAAGGTGAATATTGGCAGTTTATATTTTTCATAAAACCAGGTTATGGTGAAAAATTGTTTTAAATGTCGTACTTCTTCAGGAAATGCATACATAAGACCAATTGTAGATAAATATTGATAAAAGAGTACTTTACAAATGTTTGAGATTGGCAGGCATTAGAGCATGGGAAGCTGTTAATGCCATTTTCTAATCTCTTTCTTGCGGAAATCAATGCCATAATAATGCAACTTCTTTTCTCAAATTTTAACAGGTCTTTGCTGAATTTTTTCAAAATCAATGCTTTAGATAAAATATAAATGCAGTGAAGATCAGAATTTCCCATGTTTAATACCAACTTTTTATAAGAAGAAGTTATGATTCCACTGAAGGTTGGCAATAGTGAGCACATGATAAAATAGAGACTTTATGTTGTCAGATATTATATGCTTTAAATGAATAATGACCTTATTTACAGGCAGTAGTGCTGTGTGTCAATTTGAAATAGGAAGCACTTTAATGGTATAGAATTGTAGAAAATTAAAATAAATTAATAAAGTTATATACGTGCATGGGCTTGCTTAACTGGTTTGAATGAATTTGTAATTTTCTGTAAGAGGTGTGTTTTGATGATTTTGCCCAAGAAGAAAATCATCACATACCAACTTTTAAAACATGACTCTTGTTGAAAGACCACAAGCTAATTGAATAAAATATTAATTTTCATATTAACATGAATATAAAATCTCTGCACTGAAATTCTGACTCATATAGTAAAAGTACTTATGTGTAATTTATAAGTGCTTATGATGGAAATAGTCACCTATTAAATATGCCTTAGTGAATTCATTTCTTAGGTAAGTACAACAAAAATGCTGCCCATAGCTATCTTTTAGTGAACAAAAGGCTTCTTCAAGAAAGTGACTTATTCTCATCTGTTACAAATAACTGGGGATGTTTCAGTTATCTTAGGTCAATTTTTTTCTCTTTTCTTAGGTCATTTAAGCAAATCAGCCTATATTGCATAGGCACCTGTCCTGATATCAAGTAGCTCGTTACTATGAATTCTTTTCGTAGGTGGTTTGGGTTGCTTTTCACAGTTGGTTCATATTGTGTCAAACTCTCTCTCTAATACAAATTAAAAGATTTTGGCAATTCTTGAATTACATTGCTACAATCTTGAAATTCAAGGTGTCTGGCTGTCTAATTGTTTATAAGATTATCCAGAATTTTTTAAAACAGAGTCTGATGTTACAGTTCCAATGTGTGGGGTACACTTCTGAAAGTTGTGAGTGTGCCAATATATAGCCAGTTTTGTCTAAAATAATTGCAACGAATGGTAAACTACAAATTTCATTTTTAATTTCATTCAAAACAACTGTTTGGTGCACAGCCTATTAAGTAATTTTGAATATGATGAGATAAGTCTGAGAACACTGTGACTGTTTGCAGATTATGTTCCCAATAGGTTATCACTAGAAAATGGATTCTAAGGTGCAAAATTATGGTTCAAAAGGAGAAAGAAAGGTTTTGAAAAATGATTTCAAAATGGTTTTAAAAAGATACTGATAATATGCCTTTATTCAGTTCTAAACCTGTTATATTAACATTCTTTATCCAACACTGTAGCAACTAACATAAAGCAATCAATATTTAGGAATTAAACATGACATTTAAGCATTTCAACCAATTTGTTACACTGGGCTATGCACATTTCTATGTTTTTGAATGTAAATCCCTTCGTTTTGATCCTTATATATAGAGAAACTCTGCTAAAAATCTGCTGAAACCAATGGAGCATATTTTGTTAACATATGAAAAGGGAGTTCAGTGGAGGTTGCAAGGACTTTGTCCTCATAATGAATTAAAGTTTTGGCTTTTGCCAGTGGCATAACAGAGAAAGATTGGGCCCCCTAACAAAACAATTAATGTTCAAACATATGGATTTGGCTGCATGTGGGAAATATCAAATTTGATAGGATGCTGAGACTTCGGAGAGTCAGGAACATTAAAATTTACCTGTATTATTATTATTATTATTATTATTATTATTATTATTATTATTATTATTATTATTATTATTATTATTTCTTTATCACTACTACTGCTACTACTATTGTTGGCAGTGGTGCTGGTGTAGGAAATTAGGAAATAAAGTAGTTTAATTTCCTAGATACACGGGTACACCGTTTAACTCTAAAAGCTGGCAAAGCCACACTGTAATATGTAGATTCCTTAAGGATTATTAGAACCGGCGAAGACGTCTAGTATTCTTCGAGGCAAAAGTTTCCACTACTTTCCTCATGTTAATTCTTCGTGTTCTCTCACACTCGATACTTAAAATACCAAGTCCACTTAATCGTGCTTGTAACGTTACGTATTTTTATTATTTTTAATTTTGAAAAAGATTGCTTCACTGGCACAACAGTTGTAGTTAAAGAGAGAAATAAAATGAAAGCAGTGCAAACATCTGGTATACTTGACGCTAGAGCGTAATTTTCAATTAGCAAGAGGTATGCCAATTTTCGAACAGACTTTTGTCTTTTATCTCGTTGTTAGTGCCCTTTTGAAGCACTGTAACTTAAATGAGAAATCTTCTGTTAAGTCTTCAATATACTGTACTGATTAATGCTGCGCTTTACTACGCAATTCTTCGTCTTTTGCATTAGACAGAAATTATGGGGCGAGTACTCTAACAGATCAACTTAAACATTAAATAGGATTGAATCTAATTTTGATTTGATTGACAATAATATCTAATATCACATGAAACACATTTACTTGAAAATATTTTTCAGGATCTGATAGACATTCATCTTTAGCCATTTCATCAAAATTGCCTCTCAGTTTTACGGCATCTCTTGTTTTCAAATTTGGCACCAACTCCCCATTGTTTTGCAAAAGATATGCTGGACAACAAAGTAGTAGTCATTTAGGAAATTTGTTTGGCGTAACACTGAAGCTCTTTGAAGGTCTTTGCAGTAATTTTGATACCAAATTAACAGCTTCAAGTATTTTGGAATGCAGGACAATTTGCAAAACAAATTCAAAAATTTCCTTTTTTTTTTTTTTTTTAAGTACTGGCTTCATTGCAGTCGTTGGTATATTTTGATTCCAACATTATTGCAGATAGTGCTTTCATATCACTTAAATAACCATATCTTACAGCTTTATTGAGTCCAATCTTGATGACCAACGTGTAGGGAAAAGCTTTTTAAAGAGTTCGAAGGTAATGAAAGAATTTCCCATTGCTTTGTTCTTTGACTGAAAAACAAGTTAAGTCTAAAAACATGTTATCTTCAGATACATTTCGGTGTCATTTAGAACTAGACTCAAATTATGCGGCGATGAGAACATATTTACCTGTTTTTATTTAATCCTTGCTTTTACTGCGTTATATGTCCATATTCGCTGCCCGTCATAACCTTAGTCACCGCATTTGGCTAATGAGATGCACTTTTCATCCATTGACTTTAGAATTTCTGCTTCCAATGACACAGCAGTATGATCTTCCATTTCTTTGAATCCTAAAAAGCTGTAATTTATTTCTATTTCGCAAGGTTTTCCAAAAGAATGTTTAACTATGTGAACATATCTGAAAATTTGATTTAATTGATCTTTTTATCACATTTTGTCTAGTAGCCGAAATTATGTAAAAAAAAAAAAATGTAAGAATCTTGATGTCATTCTCTACTTTGTGTTATAACAGCTGAATTAATTAATTCTGGCTTTTTGGACTAAGGTATTTTTCAGATGCTTCCGGCTTATGTACATGCTGCTGTAATGCTGAATCATACTTAGACAATAAGTTCACATTAGCTAAAAAAAATTCACAGTGAGCTTTCCCTAATTCTTCTCTATGACCTCGAAAAACTAGATTAGATACTGATAATATAATAATGACGCTAATTATGGACTACAATTTTGTTTCCATTTGCTAACATCTTTCTTTAAATCATATTCCAGATTAAAAGTCACCATTTCTTTTCTTTTCCAGACATTATAAACAATATCTGCCTCCAGGTATGGAAATGAGGTATTTCATGTGTTGAAATATTTTTGGTAAGCCCTGCAAATCACGAACGCCCTTTATCCAGGCAAATTGAAAATATGCTGAACTTCTATTAGGAAATTATCAACAAAGCTCATAATAACCAAAGTCTCATTTTCTAGAATAACAGAGCCATTCTCTTGTTACTTTTAACCCAGGTTTTGTTAGTTTTTCATAGTAATTAATGAAGAAACGTTTATTATTTTGCTTAGGATTTTTCGCAATGCATCTTGGTGTTTGCAAGGCTCGGCGATATAATAAACTCCTTTGTGTCGGCATTTAAAATATCAGGAAAATTAGTACGACCAATAGAAATTCCTCTCTAGTACTAGTAGCATAATCAAATGTGTACTTAAATTCTGCGGTGCGTATTACTTCC
The DNA here is from genome assembly GCA_030762175.1 of Metallyticus violacea. Taxonomy (NCBI): domain Eukaryota; kingdom Metazoa; phylum Arthropoda; class Insecta; order Mantodea; family Metallyticidae; genus Metallyticus; species Metallyticus violacea. The sequence continues at coordinate 59,596,241 of CM060832.1, read as the reverse complement.
ATTCTGATTTTCAATATAAACAGCAAAGGTTCTTATCAATATCAAGATTCACACAATCTTCATCTTCACTAACATTCTTCACTGTACCATTGTTTGAACTTGCATTACTGTCATTTGTTCTTACAGAAATATAAGAGCATGAACTATAATTTTCAGTTATTTCTGAATTAGTATTTTAAAAAAAGAATTTATTTTCACTAATTTTGAAAATGATCTTTCATACTCTCTTTCCCCTTCGTATTTGCGCAGACTCAATTTTGCATAACTAGTTTTAAGTGACTTTATTTCGAAAAGAAAACAAAACTAGGAAATTTTTAGTCTAAAATTGTAAGCGATACGAGACCAGAATCAAACACTGTTTAACTTCTACCACCATACTAGACCATCCAAGACAGGCGACATTGCATCTTCTTCAATAATGATGAAGCAACGGTTAAACAAATCAATATATGCACCGCTCACAAATATAACCTAAATATGCATTGATGGCGGCCCTCAGCGCAACAACAAACGACAGGCTCGTGTTAATTTACAAATTCAATTGACTGATTGTTGACATGTACCGGCGTGTTCACCGAAAGATGCAAACTCTTTCTCTTTTACTGTTTGAATGTCTTTTTTTTTTTTTTTCTTTCATTATTACAATCTATTTACATGCCTTTTTTTTCAGGTTGCCTAGATTTTTTCCTAAGTCCCGGACCTCCCCACATCGCGGAGTCTGCGGGGCCCTCAGTTACGCCCCTGGCTTTCGCAAATGTTCCTCAAGGCTGTCTCACAGTTTTCAACATCTTCCTCTGTTCCTCCTCCTCCATACCTTGTTCTAAACACTGACTCACATCAGGCAAATGTCTATAGCTATGCACTGTAAAAAATTTCAACTCTAGGTCTTTGTCGTTGAGCTTGAGCTATTGCTGACTGTTGCGTCCATTGAATCTAGAGCACAAATAAGGTTCCCCCCCCCCCGAAGTTTTTGCATAAGAAATGCGCATTTTATCCAAGTACCCCATACGATTATGATAGGAAATTGTGGTAGGTGGAACTCAGTAACTTGTGATACACAAGGTTATGCTTTCCGGCCTCTACACTAATCTTCTGAGCAGCAAAATCATTTTCTCTGTTGTATTCCTTCCAGACTATTTCACAAATACGGTGAAATATTCATTGTGCAACAGATGCCAATAATTGAGGTTGAAGTGCATGACTTTAGTTGTTGGAAAGCCGAAGGCATGTAGTGTGTTTGATCAGTCACCACAAGGCTGACTTTTTCGTGTTTCATGCCCTCTAACCCAGTGGCTGTTGGTGGGAATATATATATATATATATATATATGCTACAACAAATGGGAAGACCCTTACCTAATGGCAAAATATGGTGTCTATGCGATGTTCCTTTTTACTGCTGAATTTATCCATAATTCTGACTTTCGCTGACTGCTTTGTATTTAATATTGGCGATGGCCTTCCTTGCGGTTTCGCTTTTACTTTCTCTTCCAGAGTATATTTGGAGAAAAAATCATTCAACAAAGAGCTTACCGTGTTCAAGCAGGTATTCTGAAGGCAAATTTTATTGCCCGCTTTAGCTACAACAAGACTCACTCCATTAGCCAGACCCCAAAGGATATAAAATGGCGGATATCGTCGCCCAACTACGGGCAATAGCAAACACGAACATTTATATCGTATTACGTTTACAGGATATTAGAAAATATTTCAATTGCTTTTAAGAATCTGAAATTGTTTACAAACTACATTTCTCATATGTAAACGAAACTTATAATAATAATAATAATAATAATAATAATAATAATAATAATAATAATAATAATAATAATGTGCATTTGGCTTACATAAAATAAACGATGTACAAAAAAGAGTTAATCAACTACTGCCCATTATCGTTTTCTGCAGTACAATAAGTATTGGGGGGGGAAGGGCCAAACTTTTTTATATGTCCAAATTTGCTAATTTTGAGCTTTTTGCATATGTTGATATTACTTACTTGACTCTACATGGTTGCGGAACAGGATTTGTGAACTCCAAATATATAAGGGGAAATGGAAAATGTCATTGGCTTCTGGAGTAGCACTTCTAGAATTGCCAAAACAAGATATATTCTACATAATCAACTTCTGATTTGGTTTATTTACGGATGCTCTTTAACATCTCAGGGCATCCGTGTCCCATCAGGACGTAAAACGGCTGACAATTTTTTCTCAGAGCCCTCTCTTTCACGCTTGAGGTTCTTTATCGTGCCTTAATGTACGCCATGGGACCTATGAGTTTACTTCCCTTCTGGAGGAATCTATACTTAGGATTTGTATGCCCCGCCCCCCCCCCAAAAAAACCAACCGGTCCTGGCAGGGATCGAACCCGCAATCTTTGGTTTAGGAAGCAAATATTATCACTACACCACCAAGACCGACAATCAACTTCTGGCAAGAACAAAGATTTAATTTTTATATTTTTATATATTCATTTTGTAATGCAAATAATAGTGAACTTTAGTTGTTTAATGTTGTCTGTATTGCTAATTTGGCAATCAACTAATAGTGTTTTTTTATTGTTGAGAGTTTCATCATATCGTTGTGTAATTCACAAACTGCTTATTTAAAATTGTACTATTAATAGATATTATCGTGGGAAAAATAGTTCAAATCTTCTCATCATTTAACCTTGAAGATTTGGAAGAACGTAAGATTATTTAGGGCTGGTTATGTTATGAAGTCTATGATTTTTGGAAGAATATACGAGATTATCTTTTTATTTGTTTATTTTGCACACTTTTTCATTCCGGTTCGGAATATAATATTCCACGCGGATATGAATCTGATAAATGTGATCATTCAAGAAAGATAAGGTTGTAAAATAGTTTCAGATGTTTATAAGACTAATGATCAAGTGATATGGATGCTGCTGTTGAAGAGAAACAAGACTCTAATGCAAGCTTTTTTGACTTAATCATAGCGGTGAATTGACACGAATTAGTCATTAGGCAGTGGGACTGAAGTTAATGATGTTATTACTTCAAAAGGAATAAGTGGAGGTGAAAATGAAAAAGCTGAAGGCAAAATGTACATGGCTAGGAAAGAAAAGGTGCATGAAGAAAAGTTTTCACTCTTGTGTTTTGTGCTGTTGAAAGAAGTGTTCAATGAAAATGAATGAATTGTGTTTAACGCCCGTTTTTGCTACAGGGGCACCACAAACGATGGATGCTAATGTTACATGAAATGAAATTATATATTAGGGGAGGACTTATTTTTAAGGAAGGAATCATTCCAGACCTAAGGCATTTGCTATTTATGAGGACTGAGGAAAACCTGGGAAAAACCTCAGTCAGGGAGGACGGTTCTGGCGGGTTTCGAACCCCAGACCTCCCGCTCACAAGTCCGCGCCTTAACGACCTCGGCCATCAGTGGCGGTAAGTAGTATACAGAAAATGACAAGAACATAACTGCTATTTACAGATATTCATTCCCTTTTGATCAGCTTTGCAAGATCAAAATCTGAGCAGTGTTATACAATAACTGAAAATCAAACGGAAAAGAAATAAATGGGAGAAAGAAATGGTGGTTCACATTATATATGTGTGTGTGTGGGGGGGGGGGAATAGAAAGTTATATCGAAATTGTGACAAGGCAGGAAGGGAAGGGCTGGCATGATTTACAATAGGAGTAATTTACTTAAGTGGAATAAAAAATGGATACATTAAGGAGATATGTTCTAGGCATGAAGAACCAGATGATGCTGGACTCTGTATATTAGAATGTAAGCAAATCAAGTTTTGGAGGGTACAGTTTCTATTACGAAAGTGGGAAAATTTACCAAATGAAATAAGAGACCGAAGAACTTTAAATTTAAAATTAGACAAAAATAAAAAGGAAGTGGGAAAATACATAGGTAAGGTTTTTGTTTTTGAATTGTGTTTAACGCCCGCTTTTACTTCTGTGGCACCACAGGCGGTATATAAGCAAGGTGAGACAAAAATGGTTATGGGTGTAAAACACTTAGAAAAGGTGCGCGAGAAATTGTATAGAATTGTCAAATAGTGAAAGGAGTATGAAATGAGTAGGGGAGGGAATGAGATAAGTTTTTTAGCATTAGTTAAACAGGATTCTTATACACTATTAACCAGGTGTTAGTGTGTATAAGGTCCTAAGGAACGAGCGACTCTCAAGAATAGAAATTTAGTCAAATGGGTTTAATTAAAAAATGGAGGAAGGCTTAATATTGTATGAAATATAAACTGATATAATATTGAACGTATAAATTATTTTAATGTTTTTTTTCTTTCTTTCGTTTTGATTGGATCGGAGCCTGATGAACCTGGGACTGGGGAACAGAGCTAATCAAATTGGAATAAATGTGATTGGAGTCAGTGCCTTCTGGAATTGCCGAAGGTACGGTTCCTAGTTTTGTTATATTTAAAATGAAATTAATGTTTTTTTTCCTTCATGTTCATGTTGTTAAAATGTTGTACGTTGGTGTATGAGAAATAATATATATATATATATATATATATATATATATATATATATTACAGCAAAATTCTATGTTTCTGTAAACAAAGTGTGTACTGAAGTTTGTAAGAAACTATATGTTTCAAATATGGTTTAACCGAGGCAAGATTGGTGTTCTGATTAAAAAAGAAAAAAGTAAGTCCTACTGACTTTATTTTATCTGACCAAAGAGGAAAACACGAGTCAATAAATAAGTGTAAATCTGATAGAAAAGAAATGTTGGTCCATATCAACAGTTTCACGCACCACGAAAGCCACTATTCCAGATGCCATACTTCACCTAAATATATACATCACCTCATCTCAACATTAGCAAAACGTATGAACTTTATACAGAAGTGAGAAAAAGGCAAAGGAGAATATGTTTCATCTTATCCAGTATAAAAGTGGAATTTCTATTCAACAGACTTAAGATTCAAGCATCCGCAATGAGGCACATGTAAAATTTGCGATACATTTCAAACACAGGTGAAACAATGCAGTTCTGACACATGTGTTCATGTTCAACAGGAATACTTGTTATTAGCAGCTTTAGCATATAGGACTAAAGAAAATGACAAGGCTCTGGCAGCTACCAATGATAAATTTAAGGTTTTTTTACTTATAGCAATGTTTGCCCCATCTATTCTTACCCATACTATAGCCTATTTCAAGAGACAGTTTTGCGTATACAAATCTTACTATAAGAGACTGTGGTAATTAAAATCAGTAAAAAGAATGATTCACGTGGAATAAGGCCATTGCTTTTTTTTTTATAGTAGTGTTTAACGCCCGTTTTTACTACTGAGGTGCCACAGGTGGTGGTGATACATGAGATGAAATGATAAATTGGGAAAGGATGTTTTTTTAAGGAAGGAAACGTTCCAGGTCTAAGTTTAGGGGACCTCCCCAGCACTTGCCAGTTATTAGGACTGAGGAAAACCTGGAAAAAAACCCAGTCAGGGAGGACGGTTCTGGTAGGACTCGAACACCAGACCTCCCGCTCACGAGTCCACGCCTTAACGACCTCGGTCCCCCGTGGTAGTAAGGCCATTGCTAAAAGGAGTTCAGAACAGATGGCATAATGTGATCATAAGAAAATTATATTTAAATCTCGTACAGTCACACATCTTGTCAGTTATTCTGACACCTGTGGTGCACAAAGCAGGAATATAAACATGACGGTGATGATGGCATTAATTATATATAAAAAAAAAAAAGCAAAGAAACTGCTGTATTTGTTTTGAAAAAGTTTCCTGTGTTCTATTACTTCCAACATTAGTTCCAGTGATTGAAATGGAAAAAAACAAAAACAGCAGGTTTCCTTATCATATACCCAACTCCTTCCTGAAAAAAAATTGCATTTTGTAATGGTATAGTAGACATTTTAAATAGTATAATTGCCCGATATCCGCTAAGTGGCACCACCGTTGTGTTCCACATATAATAATGTACTTTAGCACAAAGCTGCTTTGATGTATATCAACTCTCGTCAGGATAGTAACTTAGGCACTTTATAATTTAACGGACCCCAATATGCTGCCGCAACATTGGACATGAACTTTTTCCTTATTCTCGCCGACAAATTACGACATTTTTTCTCATTGTTGCTTGAATGCAAAAATGGTAATAAAAATGAAGAGTGAAAAATCGATTTAGTGTTGCATTGCTTACTGCAAATCCTCTCCATATAGGAGCAGTAAACTTCATTACAACAAAAACCAACATAAAATCATCATTTGTGTTTTATATCCAGTAGAATATTTGCACAATATATTTTTCAGTGTGAGTATGTGACCTCTGCAGGTACAGAATGTTTTCAGTGTAGCTTTTGCAGATTCAGATTCACAGTTGTCGGTCCTGGTGGTGTAATGGTAACCATACATGCCTTCTAAACCCAAGGTCGCGGGTTCAAACCCAGCCAGGATCGATGGATTTTTTCGGGCGTAAAAATCCTAAGTATGGCTTCCTTCGGAAGGGAAATAAAGCCCTGGGTCCCGTATCGTACATTTACGGCACGGAAAAGAACCTAAAGCCTGAAAAAAAGAGGCCTCTGTACAAAATTTGTCGGCCGTTTCACGCCCGGAATTGAATGGGACGCTGATGACCTGAGATGTTAAAGAGCGTCCTTAAATAAAACGAATCAAAAAAAATCACTGTTAACATAGAAGGTAAGGCGATATTATATACTAGCTTAAGTAAATAACCGGTACTGTAAATTGATTTATATTAACTGAGCATTGTTAAATTTATAACAAGATTAATTCTTAACAGATGACCTTCTTCGGGGATGTCAGTGAGGATGATAACGATATTGGTTCTCCGGTTCCTAAATAAGGAACTTACGACAATCAAAAGTTAAAAAAATCGTAGGGTCACCCATGGTAAAAACAAGCACAATATCAGAGACAATTTTATTGCAGTGTTTGTACAAAAGAAAGCGGAGATTTCTGAAGTTGTGAAGCATGAAAATGACAAGGAACATAAAAAACAGAAGGGCCATCTTGTAAAAAATCAACCCTAGGTTTGCAGCCTTTTTTCCTGCACGATCAACTTCAAAATAGTCCGGTAAACATTTTTAACAAGTCATTGAACCACATACTAAAATGCTAAGCTTATTGTGCTTATATTCTATAATAACTAATATACGTTACTTCTACATTTATAGTTATTAGACTTTTAAATAACTTTAAGTGCAGAAAGCTAAAATTCGCATAAGTGCATTTACACGGTTCAAATCAAATGTTTTGACAGAGGGAATTAGTTAAATGTTGATACAATATACTCACATAATTATATTTAACCCCATATAAAAATTAATGTAGAAATTACAGTTTGCCTGGAAAATAAAATAGTCGAAAATAAAAACATTTTGAATCGATATAAATATATAAATAATAAGAATACACTCATCAAATGTACAGGAAGTTGCTTTGATGTGACGAAATTCTGAAAGATTCTTTCCTATGTGGGTGCATGTTGTAGATTGATGTCCATCCCTTAACCATTCGGCAGGAAAATCTTTCAGACATAATCCATCAGTGATTAAAAACGCAAGTGTTATTGTTTGCATTCGATTTCGGAGTTTATTAAAAGTGTTATTAATGACACCAAAACCTCTTTCATGTTCTGCGGAAGACATTCGTATTATTTATATTCTTTGCATTAGTTCCCTTAATGTTTCACCAATAAATTCGCTCTCTATTTGCTTGTACTGGCGAAATTCTTTCAACGAAATGTCAGTGTATGACGCCTCTGATTTGAAAGTATTACACCAGGACTCGATTTTTTCATTTACCAAATAACGCTGATTCATTTTCTTCCTGTGACCATGACATTTTATTTAAAACTTCACACTGTTTAAAAAAAATGAACTAGTACTGGAAAATCATTCAGCCATATTGCCCACTAATTCTTTTATGTACGATTTTTAGCTGTGCTCCAAGTTTTGGAAAGAGTGTTCTTTGAATGTTTTTGTAGCCCAATATTCTACTTGGGTGGCTTGAAGATGAACACTATTTTCGCATAGTTTTATTTCTGAAGAAACTATTATAGCATCTGATTTTCTACGCGGCAGATACAGGGAAAGTGACTTTATTGTTTCAAGAACATATCTAAATAGAACTAGTTCCATTATTAAATTGCATGAAGCAATTTAATGAAGAAAAAATCCATGAAATGTTGCTCTGCTTCGTGAAGACAGTGAATGGTTGTTTTCTTGGTTTGTAAAATACTGAATAAGCGCTGTATAATTTGACATAACAGCGGCCATGGCATTCCATGAGGATGCTACCCAACGAATATCAAGTGTCCTCCCTAATTTTTTAAAGTGTAAGTCCCAATTCATGGCAATTTCAGTCAATTCGGGTTGATTTTTCCGGCTAACAGTAAAATGTGAATACAATGTGTCCATAAAATATTTTAAATGGGGGAGAACAGACATAGTAACTATTGCATCATGTACTGCAAGTTCCAGTTTATGATTCAAACAATGAAGAACTACAATATTAGGGTTATATTTATTATGAATGTAGCTCTTCCTTTGGAAATTCATTGTAAATTTGCGGCTCAAGCAAATCCTATCAACTGCTTAGATCTTCAGAAATATTGTTACTAATAAAACAAGACGTAATAATCAGCAACGGCTTTTCTTGTTGATGAATTTAACTCTGGTTTAGTCTATATAATAGAAATAGTTGCACGTTGATCCATCGTAGACGCAAAGAACACACACATAATTCGTTTACTTGATTAGGCTTTCGTTAACCAAAATGCTGAAAACACAACAAGAATTAATTCTGTACTTCAACAGGAGAGATGATATGTGTTTGTTAATGAAGTGTACTATATATGCACAAGTGTGATTTGAATTAAGCATGCTTCCAATATTAAACCCATTCATTGATTGCATATTCACATCATTAAAAACTAAGAATGGCTTGTTTTATTTACATATGAGACACTCTTTGTAATAACACAAGAGGTCACTTGTACTTTCTTTAATTTTCTTCTTTCCGTTTCCCGAAACCTTCAGAGAGAGTTTTATTTATTGCTTCTTTTTTTCTTTCCGTTCAAAATCTATTAACACTTCAAGTGAAACTTGCTCCTCCGATGATCACTAATTTTATCATTTAACTGTTTGTTGTTGTTTGCGTTCAACCCTTGGACAAAAACAGAGTACAAGCATATATTTGAGTTCAGTCCGAAAGTTTTCCTTGTTCAGCACAGGGTGGTGCTCAACAGTCATGTACAACAAATTTTCCGGAAAAATTTGTCAGAATCTAACAATTTGACAACGTCGAGGTGACTAGAAGATTAAAAGCGAATTCTTGTTTCTTTTATGGTGCGATCACACACTTCCTTGGCGTCCGAAACTACGGTTTTCAAATCTTCGGTGATTCTCTTTTCCTAAACAACAATGCTCCACTTTTGTAGGTAATGATTCTACGCTATCATTGCATTTAGGATGTTCTATATAGCCACGCTAAATGCTTTGATAGCCTTTTCCACCTTAGTGTTGTCAATGTGCCTTGACTGGATTTGTCGATACGGCATTTTGACGTGAAAAATTCCAGTCAACTAGAACATCTTCATCCAACAAGTTAAGCCTGAAACTTCGGGCTTACTGCACATTTTTATCTGATCGCGAAGAAGTTTCTAATTTCTTTGTGCAGTTTAGCAGAGTTTCCTGATTTTTATAGACGGCATTCTTTGCTCTTGATGTAAAATCCCACCTAGTTGATGATGGTGAACGGGTATTTTTGTACTTTCTTCCTCTAATGCAGAGATGCATTGGGGGGACCAGGAGAAAAAAAATGCTGGAAACCCAGAAAAACTGCTGAAAAATATTCTTGCTGATTTGTTTTGCGAAGCTGTTTTGCTCATTATATGTTTAATTTATGGGCGTAACAGTGAATGTGGTTCGCATGGGGACACTGTTCTTTAACCCTTGCTTGTACACTATTAATTGATCCACATATAACAGATGCACCATTGTATGCTTGAGCTGTAACAAATCGTTCCGAAAAATGAGTTTAACTCATTCAAAATACATTTAGAAATTCCATCTGCACTTTGACCATTGTTTGTGCACACTCCCAATTAAAAAAATATCTGAATGCAATGGCAAGCTGATGCTGGTGTGGTACATCGGTTGACTCATCAGCCATTACTGCTATACATTTAGCCTGAGCTATTTCTTCTTTAATAATGTCTTGACACATTTCAAGCATACATTCCAGTAACTCATGAATTAATTTTGATGTGTACTTTGATATTTTATTCTTATCCATATTTTCCCAGATTACTAATTAAGACTACTGAAGGAATATTCCTGGCTGACTTTTCTCAAGCATCTGATTCAACCATTTTCTCTTATGACTAGTTCAAAGGCTCCGCAAAACGTTATACAATTAACCACTTTGAACAAAATGTGGCGGTTTAATTCCACTTGTTCTTTATGCTTCTGCAAAGAGAACTAAAAGCTAACAAATTATTAAGGTGCTTTTGTTGTTAAAAATATACATTTTTAATGTGGTCTTTCAAGTGCCCAAGACCCTTTACACATGTTTGGCACCATACACCTTACTTCCCGAAAAGTAGACACGGAAAGCAAATGTTTTTTATCTTTCAGCTACAAATGCAAGCATGTTCTTTATATACATATATAAAGCCTCAGGTTCTAGCGAGCAGCAGCGAACCACTAGGTCCACCGGTTTCTAGGATTTACTCGAGGATAGATTTAGGTTAATGTGTGTGTGAATTGCGAATTCCAATAGGCGAATAATAGAAGAGATGCGATAACATTCGCAATTCCACACTATCACTAAGCAGCGACAGTTAGTATATGTATGTATACATGAAGTAATTGAGAATTCCAATAGGCGGAAAATAGAAAAGGCGCGATAACATCCGCAATTCCAAATTAATACTAAGAAGCTACAATTAGTTTGCGCGCGCGCGTGTGTGTGTGTAATATAGCTAAAAAGTACTCCGCGTAATGCAAAACTTTGCTTTGCATAAAACAAAAAAGGCGTTAAAGGTATAAAATAAGACAAGCCCCCCCTCCCCCAATTTTAAGTTATGTTGTTAATAGAGACTGGTTTTTATTGTGTTATGGTATTTTTAATATTGATTTCTCTTTTGAAGATGCCTATACATTTTGTTAACTTATAAATTAATTGGAATTCCAATAGATGAAAAATAGAAGAGGCGCGATAACATTTTTATAAACTTTTATGAGAGGCAGAGAAACATCCAACTTTTCTGGGTGTACTTTAAAAATCACACTCATATTTCCTCCCACATTCCAGACATACGAACTATTTTGGTGCAGTCTTTATTAAAATAAATAAGGCAGCACACTAATTACACTAATTCGCACAACATACTTTAAACCACACCAAGCTACAATAAAGATGAAAAAAAAAAAAAAAAAAAAAAACAGAACGGCGACCCGAAATGATAGCATTAACACCTCCAACGCGTGCCTAACATTAAGGAGGCGAAGTTTAAGCTTGAGGCGTTCGGTTTTTTTTTTTTCTTTCTTTCTTTTTTCCGCTACGACCGTGAAAAGCAGGCGTGACTTTCCCCAGGACGTAACTAGGGCTATAGGCAAGTAACACCCTTACACGGAGACGAAATGCAGGCTGCAGTCTGGAGAGGCAGGGGAAAATCCGCAGTTCCGAACGGTAGTGTAGAAAGCCTACTGGTGACAATTTCAGTAAAGAATTCATATATGGCTCTGTTAGCGCGATACTGTTAAATGTGTTATAAATAGAAAGTGTTATAAATAGCCAACTGGCGACAATTTCAGCAAGGAATTCACATGTGCCTCAGAGCGATACTGTTAAATGTGTTAGTAAGTTCAACAGAAAGTGTTAGTGTGCCCTATGGTTAATTATTTTTTTGTTTTTAATGAATAGATCAAAACAGCTCGTATTCCTGGAATGTTGGAAGGTGTATATAATTATCATTTCTTTTAAATGTTACATTGCTGCATTACAGTTTCCCATATGCTTGCACTGTATACTGAGTATGATTAACTACTACGTGCTTCTTTCAAAAGTTACTTTTGGCATACGATTACTCGTTTCTGTGCATTACGAATATTTCCCTTATACAGTTCGGAATACATTTAAAACTTATACTGTTAAAAGTGCATGCCTTACCCCTATAATTATCCTTTCCTTTACATGTTGCATTGCTACATTACTGTTTTCCATTTACTTTCATGTGATAAACTGTAACATATGAGTGCTTTCGTTTGATTTTTTTCATGTGCTTTTTAACATGAGTGCTTTCGTGTGATTAACAACTGACATGCTTCCTACAAAGCTGTCCCTGTCATTTGCTGCACGAGTCTGCTTCTGTCGTTCGGGACTGAGGAATTCGTAATTCCCCACTGCAGCTCTCGAATGCAGCCTGCATTTCGTTCTCCTTGTACGTTGTAAACTGAACCATCCTGATGCTGAAGTGCCGAAAGGCAGCAGAGGAGAAAGCCGAATTCCGTCAGAATGGCATGGTGAGAAAGTGTTAGTATGTAGTTATATTATTTTTAAACATAAATTAGCTAGCCTATAAAACATTTGTGCCATTAAGAATAGTGTAGAAAAATTATGAAAATGAAAAGTAACATTTATTTTGAGAGGGGAAAAAAATTAATGGTAGGAAATCAAAACCCACGACCTCTCCATTATTAATACGATCCTCAAGCCACCTGAACTGAGCCTCGGCTTTCTTCGCTGCAATTTGGGACTGCAGCAGCAAAACAGCTCAGCCTGTAAGCTAAAGTAATAGATCGCAAGCTTTTTAAGGTAGTCTAGGCATTTCATGCTCGGGAAGAGGTAGAGGAAACGCGCTGACTGAGGGCTCCTACTTGTGTTCGACACCGGTCGGCACATCATTACTTGTGTGTCACTGTTGCAATACCATTTTTTTTAACAAAACCAAGTAGGGTAAGTTCCTCAAAGAGTAAGGAATTATATTAATTTATTTTTAGAAAATCACTCGAAACTCAAAACAAATTACAGAAATAAAGCATCATACAACTGTCTACTGGAGCAGGATTTCCTAGCTCCAACGATTATGGTTAATATAAGATATTATATTTAATTAATATTAAGGCTTCCCTGATGAATCATAAATATTAATCAGTCATCGTTAATATAAGTAAAGCAAAAGTTTTAGATATGCTTCAGAAATTCTGTATCAGACATTTGAGCAGTAACTTTGTTAAATTCTGAAAGTCCGGACCTTATGACCTTGGCCGTTCCCTCTTACACAAAGGGACAAAGGATCCAGACCATAAATACCAAACACCAGATACAGTTGGTGAGGGTGATTTTATAGCCCGAAGTAACCTTGAAAAAAGACGCAACTCTAACAAAGCATAACGGGACATGTTTGCAACACAAGAGTAACTTGAGGGGGAGATTCGAGAGAAGAAATAAAATAGAAAGCCTAAAAGTTCGTTAGTAGCAGGACCCTCAGAGAAATCGGCGCCAAATTGTAGCCTATTGGTAACGAACCGGGAACCACATGATTCTTATGTGGCCAATCTACGAGTAGAACTGAAGAAGACGCTACAAGAATTTAAATATAAAATTACTGAACGCACGTAAGATTGACCGGCTGCAGATTTAATAAAAGTCATGAGAAAACCAAAAATCGTAAATGTTGAGATCTCAGAATTAAAGAAATTTCTTTTTATTCCTGTTGTAATTTTTCTTGTAAGCTTTTGACGTTATTTTGGTGCTGAAGCTATATGTTGGGTTTTGTATGGTGAAGCTGTCAAAATTTCAGATTTCTTCCCCTTACTTTTTCGCTTCTGATCGAATATTGTCACTGAAAGGGGGGTTATTGCAGGAGGAGACACAGTGTTTGTCCCAATTTCATTAATGCTGGTTATTTTTAAATCGTAGTGTTTTATAAGATACGTTAGTTGAGTTGCCTTTATTGTGGAAGAGTTTAAATTCCTCATTAGCCATTGAGCAAAAGAGCAAACAGCTGATGGGAAGTAATAACGTTAAAGTAACGACAAATTGCTTTGGATGGTTTCTCTTGCAGAAGTAGCGGTAGGGAGGACAAGCTCAGTGCGCATGTTGCAGCGCAGATGTTGCGTGTCCTTCGTGCCCTACAATGACACCCATCTCATCTCCTTGCCCTCAAGCTTCATATCAACTCCTTTTAAACCAAAGCATTCTACCCTGCTAAGCCTGGACATAAGAAGAATGTACCATAGCCGTTCTCTTCACACATACACGCCTCAAGTTGTCTGTATTCTCAAAGAAGTTTAAACCGGGCGTCTCGCTTATATACTACAATGCAGGTGCTGAAACATTCAGGGCTGGCATCTATGGAATTCTACAATATTCTTCAAGTTGACAATTTATGCAGAAATTATTTAAAGGTATTCATGATTCAAAATTAAAGGGGAGGGAACGTGCCCTTGTGCCCTTTAGCGCCAGCTGCATAAATAAAACAATGACAGTATAAAGCAGAACCTGTTTCTGCTTCACAGAGTACACGCGAACCAGACTAAAAGCAAACATGTTTAAACACACAGATTATTTTTTATTTATTTTGATTTGATTTATGGGCGCTCTTTAACACCTCAGGTCATTCAGTTCAGGGCGTGAAATGGCCGACAAATTTTGCTCAGAGGCCTCTTTTTTCAGGTTTGAGGTTCTTTTTCGTGTCGTAAATGTACGAAACGGGACCCACGGCTTTACCTCCCTTCCGAAGGAAGCCATACTTAGGATTTTTATGCCCGAAAAAATCCATCGATCCTGGCCGGATTTGAACCCGCGATCTTGGGTTTAGAAGGCAAGTATGGCTACCACTACACCACCAGGACCGACAACACGAGATTACATATCTTATCCTGAAGAGTCAGAATATTACAAATTAATGTATAAAAATTAATTGCCAATACTTAAGATAATATTAGCAACAATAATGCATTAAATCGCACATCAATAACGGTGAACTGAGACCCTAAATACCGTACAACTGGACTTGCCCATAGCCCTAGTTACATCCGTGGGAAAGTCGCGCCTGCTTTTCATCATCGGCAGCGGAGAAAATCGAATGCCTCTTAAGCTTAAACTTACTTATCCTTACCCGTAGCAAAATTCTGGAGCAGCTAGGGCTGAAGTCCCGAGCGATAGCCGAGAAAGCCGAAGGTAGTGGAACTTCCACATATAGTTACATATAAGGCTCTCAACCACAACGCCACGATAACTCAGATGGTTAGGGCATCATGCTATACTTGTAAAGGTAGTGATTTGAAATCTTCACATACTGATGTTTTTTTTTTTTTTTGCGGCAATTAAAGGAGATTTACCACCATTACAATGATTTACTCACTAACACAGTACCACGCACACAATATATACATTAACCTTAACGCTAGCCTCTGGTAAAGCCAGTGGTTTGCTACAGTCTGACGAAATTGATAGGGGCAGGTAAATCACTGTAATGGTGACAAATCTCCTTTGATTTCGGCAGAAAAGAAAAATGTGTAAATGTCAATTTATAGGGTATTGTGTGCGTGGTACTGTATACGTTGCGAATTCCAATAAAACAACGCCTAATAAAAATTACAGTGATTTACTCGCCCCTATGAACTTGTATTTACGAAAAGGAGCAACAAACCACTGGGCCCATCGGTTTCTAGGATTTACTCGAGGTTAGCGTTAAAAGTTTGTGTGTGTATATGAATTAAGCAAATTCCAATAAGACAAACGCAAAGTAAACTATTCAGTTTTGTAATAAGGAACAACATATCTCAGCCAGAAAGTTACGGAGGAATAGATTACATTGTCTTTAACCAAAATTTAATACTTACAGTGTTACAAGCAGCCACGCAAACAGAGAAAAATACCCATTCCTTTTCTCCCGTTCGAGGCTAAGGAGTTCGCCTCTCTCTCCTGTCGTTCGGGACTGCAATTCTAGCTGCTTCAGAATTTTGCTACGAGTAAGAATAAGTTTAAACTTACTTGGCGTTACCTGCCGGGCTGAAAACACTCAACTGCTGCTGCTGGTGTTAAGGTGCCCGAGCGGTTAGCCAGAAGTGAGCAGAAGGTAGCGACTGGCACTGCTATTAGCTACATAATGTTTCAGGATCAACAGTGGAATAGCTCCGGCGGTTAGAGCATCGTGAAGATTGAATATAGGATTCAAATACTACCCTTCCATGTTTCTCTCTCTGCCGGAGTTGAAGGAGATTCGCCACATTTAAATGATTTATCGCTGAATTAGTTGCGAATTGGAATTAGAGCAGTTTGCCAAAATTACAATGATTTACTCGCTAAACCAATAGGTCCACCGGTTTCTAGGATTTGCCCGAAGTTAGCCGACAGATTAGGTTAGCGTGTGTATATATAAATTAGTTTCGAAATGGAATAAGACACATTTACCATTGTTACAACATTTCACCCGCCTAATAATGCCCTCATTGCCGTGATTTACCCGTCCCTATCCATTTATATTTACAAAGTAAAGTGCGTGTGGACAAGTTCCGCTCTCTCCGCTGTGGCTTGCTTCTGGCTAGCCGCTTGGGCACTTAAGAGCCAGCATCAGTAGCAGCATCTGCAGCAGTTAAGACCCTTGCGTGTAACGTCAAGGTTTAAACTTCGCCTTCGTAGTTTTTTTTAGTAGTGTTTAAGGCCCGTTTTTAATACCGAGGCACCACAGGCGCGCCTTCTTAGTGTTGGAGGTGTGAATGCTATCGCTTCGAGTCGCGTCCTGTTTTTTCGCATTTATTCTAGCGTGGAATGGATTTAAAGTGTGTTGTACGAGTTAATATTATTAGTGTGCTGTCTTATTTTTTGTTAATAAAGACTGCACCAAAAAGTTCTTATGCCCGGAATGTGGGAGGGAATACGAGTACAATAAATATCTGAGAAGGCATGTCTCTAAAGTACACTCGGAAAAATTGGATGTTTTCCAACCGATTATACAAAAATGTTATCGCGTCTCTTCTATTTTTCCTCTATTGGAATTCGCAATTATCGTAAATGAACAAAATATACAGGCATTTTCAATAGAGAAATCAACATTAAAAATACCATAACATAATAAAATCAACCTCCATTAACAACATAACTTTAAATTGGGGGGACTTGTCTTATTTTATACCTTTAACGTCTTCTTGTTTTATGGTTTCAAATTTTGCATTATGTGGAATACCTTTTTAGCTACATTATACACACTACACACACTAATTATCGTTTCTTGTTGTTAATTTGGAATTCCGAATGTTATTGCACCTCTTCTATTTTTTGCCTACTGAAATTCGCAATAATTCACATACACACTAACCTAAACCTAACCTCGAGTAAGTCCTAGAAACCGACGGACCCAGTGGTTTTTTTGCTACTCGCTATGGCCAGGCGGCCCACGCTTGCCTTCTTTTCATAGATCTAAATTGATAATGGGTAACTCAATTATTCTACAAACAAAAACAAAAAAGGAAAGCACCGATTCTGACATTAAAAGCTCCTATTCTCACCAAACCCGTGTATGGATATGAGTCTTGAATTTGCGAAATGGCGTCCATCAAATCCACAAAAAAAGATGGAAGAAAGAAAAAAATTGTAATGTGCGTAGCATTGTTAGCGGGTAAATCATTGTAATAATGGAGACATCAAGGGGATACAAATCTTCCCTGTATTTCCACTACGTTCTATCCATCTGAGATACTATACCGAATTCATTATTGGCCTACATTTGTTAAAGCCAAGATTACCTTCGGCTAAAAACGCTATCCGCTGCCGTTCGTGAAAATCAAGCATGGCTTTCCCCAGGACGTAACTAGGGCTACGGGCAAGTTACAACGGGCGCCTTCCAGAGTTGCCAACTCTAGAAAATCAAGTACTCTTATTGGATCATTAGGGGAACGCACCTTATAATGTTAAATTTATGCAAATAGACTAAAATGTTCACATTTACGGCATTTTGCACTGTGCTAATCCATATTAAGAAACCACCAGTGCTGAGTAGAAGACGTACACTTATTTACTTGGCGCTTGGAACTGTACAATCCTAACCCATTTGATTCTATTACTTTGGGCTTTCAAATTTATCCATGTAAAACAGATATGAATAATATAATTTCTAATTATAATACATACTCAACTGACTACCACAGAACACGAACCATTACTGCACTCATTGTCACAGTATACATTTAAATTATTGTCAGCTTAAAGAAACTGACACAAAAATGTCCATTGTCGCATTTCGGTTGTATGTCTAACCCTTATTAGTTGATTTATACTGTTGCTACACATTGTGCAGGTGATTCGCAGAACGCCATTATGAAGAAACGTAAATGCGTGTTTCCAGCAATTGCATTCGAAATTTAAAATTTGCGCTTACACACTGACGTTTATGAAATGAGGGAGGGGAACATTTCCCTGGCCAAGAAAGATTTTATATTTAACGAATCAGAGATTTTTTTTTACTAGAGGGGAAATTCCCTCCTAATTAATTCGAACCCCGGTTATAAAATTCTCGAAATTTTGGAAGCCCGCCTCGAAACTTTCGAGCAAGAAGAATTCCCGCCTCAAATTACTTTTCTTTTGCAGCGACGTCACTACCTTCCTTTTATTATCTTGACGACTCTTGCTCGCAGCCTATACCTGAATGCCGATTGATTTTTCAACCTTGGAACCTCCGATTTCCTGTCTAATTGTCTCCCGAGGCTGAAATTATAGCTGCACATCTTTCCTCCAAATATTGTCCTCTATTTCATAATTTTTTTTCTTTCAAGTTGTAGTAGTTCAGTTCACTTGGCAGTCTTTGAGCTTCCATTGTGCTATTAATATTTTCTACTGTTAACTGTGGCTGTAAGGTGCCTTGTTTGGCATGTACAAAAGTATCTAACAGAATACATCAGAATGTTTTGTTGATTTGGTTTACTTACGGACGCTCTTTAACATTTCGGGTCATCAGGGTCCCATTCAATTCAGGGCTTAACAGCCGATCAATTTTTCTCAGAAGTTTCTTCTTTCAGGCTTGCGGTTTTTTTCGTGCCGTAAATCTACGACACGGGACCAACGGCTTTACTTCCCTTCCGAAGGAAGCCATGCTTAGGATTTTCATCGACCGAAAAAAAATTCATCGACCCTGGCCGGGATTGAACCCGCGATCTTAGGTTTAGAAGGCAAGCATGGTTGCCATTAGGACCGATCAATTTTGAAGGAATGTTGACATTCCTTTATTACTCTAATCTGTTCATTTAACTTACTAACATTTTCCATTTCTTCTTTCAATGCCTGTACTAAATTAATTGCATAATTTGACAATTTAATGCAACGACCTTTAAATATAGCTCATTTTGCTTCACTCTTTTAATGGCAAGGCTAACCGAACCCATGGTTGATTTGATCATTTTCATCTCAATTATTAAAATATTAAAAAATTGTTTTTTTTTTCCTCCCCTATGTTTGAAATAAGTTTTTATATTACTTTGCGTCATATTGCGACATTGTTCCAAATAATATCCCCTCAATGTTTCCAGCAAATTTAAGACAAAGATGCCTCTTTTATAACTCTGTGAACTTCCATTTTGGAAAACAAAAAAATTGTGGAATCTGTTATATGTGATAAGTTTTCATTTACCAGATTCTTTAAGTTATCAATATATCTGATTTTTTACCTTTTTGTTTAAACATCCATAAATTTATAAAATTTCTTGGTTGTCTTATTGCTATACTGTACTACCATACTCTGATGATCCTTGATTTGCTATCCAGAGACCTCATGTCTATTTTATATTAAAATAAATCCCTACTTTCCATTGCATTGGATATAAAGAATGCTTCCTATCTCATCAAAATGTATTCCTGTTTTCAATTGCAATGGCTGTACCTTTTAGATACCTACTGGTTTCCATGATCAAAATGATACAATGTCAATGCCCCACCTTTTATTTAATTCCTCACATTTCTTTTCCATTTCCTGCAAGGGAAGAGAAATAAGGTTTTAATTTATTTGAAGTACTTCATGTTGCCTACATTTCATACCTCTTGAATTCGACCTAAATCTTTCTAACCTCATATTGACCTTATGGGTTCTAACTGGTTTCTCTTTTGTATTTTTAAAAGTACCTATTAAATTTTTCTCTTTAAACTAGACATTGGATTTTGTTCTTTTTGTTGCATTTCCTTAAATCTTTGTAATCTTTTCTCTCCTAATTTATGACAATGCTACATTTTAAATTTCACTTTCCTCACAAGATCATAATTGTACAATGTATGGGGAATTGCCTGTAAAATACACCTGGAATTTTACACTTTTCTCCAAATAATTTCTTATAGGAAGTTTTGTTACACTTTTGCATGCTACATGTGAAACTTACTAAAGGTAATTATTTGTACAATCCATCCTTTACCGGATCAAAAAGCATCATAAGTTACTAAAATTTTGTGAGTTCACTCTATGGCACCATTACTTTTAGGGCGATACATGGTATATTTATACTTTCAATTCTAAGTAGCTTACAAATTTTTTTAAAGGACAAGAAGTCTGTTTTTGATCTGTGAGTACTGAATTTGGAATGCCATATTTAAATATTAATTAGTTTACAAAAACTGTATAATTTGGCTTTTCATAGGTACTGCTATAATATAACTCAAATTATCTTGGTATGTTAAATTGTACAAATTATTATTTTCTGTTTCAGGTGGTCGTCTTATTACATCAATATGTATGTAAGCATTTCAGTTACAGTTATAGAGACCATTTAATTAATTTTATCGTGCATGAAGTTAAAATAATACACTTTTAAAACCACTTACAACCCCCCCCCCCGCTTCAAAAAAAGCGATGATACCAATGTACTGACACAGGAGTGCTGCACACTTGTAGTAAAAGGCAGTCCATAGTTCATTTTGCACCCTTGCACCCTCAAAGAAACAATACCTCACTTCACACTGTTCTGAAGTCTTGAATGGCAAATGAAATGAACTTTTTTAAAAATTATTTATTGTGAGCTAATAAGCACTATAACTTTACAATTTTTATAAGTATCAAATACAGGTTAATTGTATATGAGACAAGATATACAAAAAACAAACATTCTTTTATTTTTATATTTTAATACAACCTCTATACAGCATTGAACAACTGTAATTACACATGATAGCTACCTCCATCCAGTTTTTCATCTGATAACCAAGATACCAACCAAATGGCAAACCATTCAGGAACCCAAAGCCAACTCATGAGCATTGCTTCAAAATAGCCGAGGACAGCTCCTGCAGCCACATCTAAAATATGATGCCTGCGCAGCAGCAGTCTTGAGATGCAAATTGAGACTGACCATGCTAGCAATGGTGGGTACAGCAAACATGAAACTGGATGAAGCCATATGAAAAACTGCGTTATGAAACAGACTCTTGATACATGTCCTGATGGAAATGAATATTTATCTGGACCAAGAGCAAAGAGCATATCCTTCTGATTTGCTGACGGTCTTCGACGTCTTGTGAGTGCTTTTATAACTCCCACAAGTATTATGTCTAAGAGTAGCCCTGTAAAAAAATTAGTCACATTTTCCTCACTTTCAATAATAAAATGTATTTCTATGATATTAAGCCTAATATAGACATCACAATTATTTTGGTATGGTTTTCAGATGCAGTGTCAGTAGCCTCAGATGGGAGAAATTCACAGTTGTGGCTCGACAGGACATCATAGCTGAAATGGTTACAATTTCAATACAGTATACTGAAGATTTATGTTTAAATCCTGGCCATGACTGGAATTTTTCCTATCTGTTTACCAAAGATTTGTTTAAATCCTGGTTAATAACCTGGAATTTTTCCTATCTGACTTTGATTTCACATTTATTATTAAGTCTGAATCCTAAGCTTGGATAATAAAGTTGAAACATTTTATGAAAGCTATTTTGAAAACTCCCTTACTCATTTGACCTCAGTAACAAATGGGGGCTAGAAATGATCTGTATGATATTTATATATTTAATACAAAGTATTGTATTATTAAATCATTTTGCAGTAATATTGCTAATAATAAATTTTTTTTCTTTTCATTTCTATTACATTAAGTTTAACTAGGATTTTGCATTTATTGCTCAGGTTTGACTCCCAGAAAAGTCCAAATTCAGACTTATTTTAAGCACAGAAAAAAGGAAAAGAAAGAAAATGAAAATACATTCACTTCATGCTTGCAAATTATTTGTCAGCAACATGATGATGAACAGTTAATTTTCTTTCCATGCAGTATAACATGGTATTCTCTTATATAATCTCTTTTATATATTTTAAGCAACAGCTATACAAGGCTGAATAACTTCTATTCTAACTTTGTCTTTTGTCTAAAATACCCTTGGTTTCTGATTTTATTTCCCCATAATAGATGCCAAAATAAATATTGCCACTAATTGTGAAATGTTATTTATATTTGTCTTCTCTTTATAACATAGCACTTCTTAGAAGGAAAACAGTATAGGCATTTAATATGAAATTTAAAGAAACTGAGCCCAAGGTGCTCTTTACAATGTATTTCTAAAAATCACGATTAAGTCAATAGTATGATTTTAACTGAAAAAAGGTAGCACATTACAAGGCCTCTGAAAAACAAATCAAAATTCAATGGCCATTCCCATCAATCATTAAATTTATTATGCTGCAATCCCTTTTATTCGATTCAGATGATTTTATAGTCAACCGTTGCAGTGCACTTTAACAATGACTGACTGAATTTATATGTACATGAATTGGAAAGCAGTGAAATTGAAATTTATTGAAATGCTAAGCAAAATACATAGTATCCTGCATTCAATTTTGACTTGGGTCCTTCTTGGATGTGGTTACTGTCTTCAAGCATTACATCACAATCATTGTTTACATAACAAATTACGAAATATAACAGATATTACAATATAATACTTAAACTAGGGACAAGTTTTCCTTCTTTCAATTTCATTATTCTGTCCATAATGAATCCTTTCACATTAGCTTTCCCCAATTATAATAATATTTTTGTACTAGCTGTATTAAGATAGATCCATTTTATCTTGCCTTTCCTCTATTCCCTACATTTCAATTCCATTAACCCACCTTGTTTTCACTAGGTTACTATACACTCTGTTGAACCTGACCTTAATCACTGGAGATTTTTAGAGTTTTTCTTTTATCTAATGAATCCACCTGTCTTATTTTTATACTCGAGAATAATATCAATTTCCATATTTCCTATTCCCTTTTTCCTGTATAAGTCAGGAGTTCCTACTCAACATAACTTTCTCTTTTGCTGTTGGCTTAGCACTCAGAAAACAATGGTAAAGATAAGGTGCATAATGCTTATGAAAACATACCTTAGAATGATAATGAAAGATTTTGTAATTCAGGTACTATTTACAAATTTTAGAATTATTTTTATATTTTTAATGTAAAAGTGATTTTCTTACCTATAGTGCCTTCCAATTACCATTTACTTAAAACAATTTCTTTAACTTTGTTAAAGATATTTGTGTATATATAAATTCACAATTTGGCAGCAAAAATACGAATGATAAAAATGTAGACAGCATTATCAAACAACAAAAAACTGAGGAAATGATAGGCAACATTGAAAACAATTACAAAAAGAACTAGTGCTCCTTAAATTTGAAAGAGAAATAAATATGAAGTAAAGAGACAGAGGAAAGCTATATATATAGAAGTGTTAAGCAAATATTGTTGATACAACTTGTAAATGTGAATGTAACTGTTTCAAAATGTACCTCCCTAAGAGATTTCTATTCTTTCAATACTCTTGAACATTAAGTAAAACAACATGTATATACTGTATCCCAACTGCCAAAAGATTGACTATGTAGGGATTTGTTCAGTTAGTGACTAGCTGACCCCTACATGTGTGGCATTTGTGAAAATAGGGAGGGAATAAAATCACTGTTTGAGAAAATGAAATTAAAACATTATCATTTCTTCTCTACAGAACTTCTAGAAATTGCCATTTCAAACAATGTCACTACTGAAGAACCCAAGATTGCAGGTTCAATCCTTGCCAGGGTCAATGCATTTGTTTGGTATAAAAATCCTAAGTATACAAGTAAAGCCATGGATCCCCTGTCATGGATTTTGGCACATAAAAGAACCTTAAGCCTCTGAGCAAAATTTATCGTCCATTTCACGCCATAAACAGAATGGGATGCTGATGACCAAAGATGTTATTAAACTACTGCAGAAAACTGGTAAAAATTCACTGGTAAAAATTAAAGTGGTTAAAAATTTAGTTGAGATACTGCGAAGAAAACCAATATAAGAAATTCTTCAAACTTACATTGCAGCAGGATAATAGGTTATAAAAAATCTGAAACTTCTGTAGTCACTGTTATTTTAATAACAATAACTTAGGTTAATTGGATATCACCATATTACATTTCAGCCTGTTTCAGCTCTCCCTCTTAGTTCCTTATATCTGGTACTTGGGCATTTCAATCCCACAACTTATATGGTCCCCTTATTGGTCCCACAATTTGCTTGGTTAGTCTTTTTCAGTCCCTGCAGAATGTTACATATACTTGATACAAACTTTATATGCTCTGTGTGATATATGCAGGATGGCACAATTTCATTGTTTCAATTGAATATATCTTGGTAATGAAGTAAACACAATTCGGAAATCATAATAAATTTTTTAGTAATACAGCAAAATTTATGAGTGACTTTAACATGGCTGAAAAAATTTACTCCACTAAAAACAAGTCAATGCTGGCTTTGAATTCATTTTGCTAAAATTTTCACAAGTTTAACAAGTCTAGAACATATCGTTATTGGAGAGTGAGCATAGAGAAATATGTACAGCAAGATACATATGTGGCGCAGATTTTGCAAACTTAAGGGTTCTTAGTAGATGGCACTTACCACCACTGTCATCTTACTGGTGTGAATGCTCATCTTTATACAAGTATACAATGCTATAAAACATGTGCAGTAGACCAAATAATAGATTCTCCAAGTGAAACTGTTCTTTATGCTATATCTCAAATCATAGAGGAGGAAGTTATTATGATGTTGCCACAAAAAATACCTTAATGCAATGTTGTACTGTTTGAAAATTTTTTGAAATTTACTGCTAGCTTGTGTGTGGTAAGTGAATTTTTTGTAAGTTTTTCTTTTGATAAGGCAGTCAAAAGTGGTAATTTTCTTAATTTCCTTTTGTTTTAGGAATCTTTTAATTTTGTGATCAATCAAATTTTTTGAACCCATTACTGTAGTTGCTGTTAACAAAGATAAAAAGAAAATGAGCAATTTAGTTATGAACTTATTTTTGCAATAATATTATGCAAACAAACAAATGCATATCTACATTGCATTATTAGCTGGGAGATAAATTATCAGAATTTCAAGCAAGTCTGGGAAAATGAAAAAGGAGGATAGACAATATAAGAATAATTCATAATACAGCAGAAAAATACTTAAGAAATAAAAGGGTTTGATTATATATTTTCAATGCAGCTTTTGAAAATGCATTCAATCAATAAATAGCATACAAATTGAGGTACAAGGTAGTCAGTATTTTATTTATTTTAAGACTTAAAAATATGAACTATTATACAATGCAAAAGCAACAGAACCACAATAGATAAAATATTTTAAAATGCTAAAAACATTTCTGTATCTTTGTTTCCAATGAACATGGAAGCAGTTTGAGTTAAAAACATTTAAAAAATTGATACAATGATAAAACGCTCTTTTAAAAAATTCTGAACATGTTTCATGAGACCTTTGCTGACATTGTCAAATGTTAAATGACTGGTGCATTGTGGGTCATATTAGGTTTGAAAAGAGAGGTGATAGTGATGAATCTGGTGGTCTGTTGATGAACTTGTATAAAATATTGCCTGCTTCCAAAATGTGGAAATTCATGAGTTTATGTTTATATTTCTTTGTGAAAATCGTTTCCCATATGTCATGTTCGTTGAGATATAGAACAGCTTTTAATATTGAGATGCCTTGATTTCATGATTTTCATTCCAGAAATGTGTTGCTATGGCTGATTTTCCTATCTGTTTGTAGTGGATATTTCTCCAGTGTTCTTTCAATCTGATTCCTATATTTCTATTGGTCTTGCCTGTGTATATTTTTTCACAGTCTTTACATTTGATCTCGTATATACCTAATTTTTTTCTTTGGGTTTGGAATCTGCTTTATTTAACTTCAATAATTTGCCAACAATGTATCTGTTATGAGATGCTGTTGAAAGCTGCTTCTTTATAAGGTCTTGATGGTATAACAGCATGGTATACAGATAAGTTTATTTACCACTTAACAAAGAAGAATTTAAAAAGAATACCTGCACACAGCTCAGTAGTGCCAAATGGTACTTTGTAAAACTAAATAATTCACATAAAACTTAACTTCTTGTTGATTTGGTTTATTTACAGATACTTTTTAACATTTCAGGTCATCAGCATCCTATTCCATTCAGGGCATGAAAAAGCAGAAAAATTTTGCTCAAAGGCCTCTTCTTTCAGGCTTGAGGTTCTTTTTCATGCCGTAAATCCATGCCACGGAACTGACAGCTATACGTTCCTTCTGAAGGAAGCCATACTTAGGATAGTATGATTACCACTAAACCACCAGGACTGATATAAAAATTTTCTGGTTAACTTGCATCAAAATGCTTTCAGTTATGAAAAAATAACAAATGACATTATTTGTTATATTTGTGAAGTTTATCTACTGTTGAATCAGAATGTATGTTGCAACACATTAACATTTATAGCACATGAAAGATAATGCAGAAATTAATTTTCTTAAGCCAAACAACACAATAGCCAAAATGACATTAGACATCCATTATAGCATGGAATCACAAGAGTTCTTTTTCATGCTGTAAGAAATCAGTCGCAGCTGCAGGGTATACTGTAAGCTCTAGATATCATTAGGGGCAGGTTATGACCTATTCAATCTGGGGAAGTAAATATAATTTTAATTCCCCATTTTGAATAATGACCAATTTTGTCCATAGCTACATAGTTATAGACAAATAATGCAGAAAGGCTTTCAGCTGAGTCTAATTTCAACCTTTTTGTTAGTTTTCATATTCTTATTTAGTCTATTTAACATCTTTCAAGCTAGATAATGGCCAGGGCTAGGATTTATAAGTAAATAAATATTTTATCAAAAAATAGTAATATTTTTTAAATTTAGCTTTATCAATTGTTTTCCGTAATGAAAATTATACCATTTTAATGTTACATATTTTTGGGTTTAGCACACATTTATATGGAAAATAAATATTTCATATTTAGCACTTTTAATGCAACATTCACACATATTGTACATTTAGCACTTTTAATACAATATCCATTCCTATCATAACTATCTATTGCTGTTTAGTTGGTTTATTTTGGTATTTACTTAATGGCTTCATGCCTCATAGCACTTGCAATGCTCAGTTGTCCTGCTTTTCATACTTTATTGGAGTCAAACTCAAAACAACAGTTTTCTGTATGTTCCTTTCTACATAGTTCTATTACCCCAATTGTTGCTACTTCTGATTCTGGAGACTTCTTGAAGCCTCCTTTCTAGTGCCTCGCTGCTCACTTTCAGTGGCCACAACAGGTGGGTCTGACAATATGGCCACTCTATGTTACAGTATTTTACTTCTTCATTGACAGATAATCCCTTGCTTAATTGCAAAGCATCAACCAGCCTGATCAATCAGTATTCTCATCTTATGAACTTGCTATGTTTAAAATGCCAAAAGAAATTAGATCTATAATTGTCAAATCAAATACATAAATCAGTGAATTTAAAGATATAGATTTTGGAACGATGAGAGGCTGTTTTTCTACAATATATGTGAACGCAAGTCAGAGATTTTTAATTAATCAGATCATCTCTACAGCTAAACACCAAGCTGAGAAAAAAAAAAAAAAAAAAAAAAAATATGGATTACATCAAACTAAATTGTTTAATAAACCAGCACTAGCGAAAATGTTAATTTAACACTGATCTTTACTGTAAATTCATTGGATTGGATACACATCTTTGGAAAGTCAATAGTCCAGCATGGTAGCAGTTTCTAAAGAAATAAACAACCTTTATCGTTCCAGATTAGTAAATTTACAGTGAAGAGGCATACAAAAAAACTCTAGAAATCATAAGAACCGAGATTAATGAAAACTCCATCTGGGTGTCAGATGATAAAACTGCAGATGCAGTAGGATGATGTATCAACATGTGCTTGCAAACCCATATTGTTGACTAGTGAATTAATGGGAAAATTCAAACCAAAATTGTGACAAACTTTACAAAGATGCTATAAATGTTCTGTGGCCTGATTGCATAAAGTTTGACTAAGTTTGGCCACTCATGACTAGCATTGCTTTAATCATAATCAAAGCATAAGAGGCATTAAACATTTTATTTCCATAAATATCCCATTTAACACGTTCTGCACATGTTTCCCATCATATTGCTGAAACAATCAGAGAAGTTTCCCAAAGGTGGATCAATATAGCATTTTTCGAAATAATTTCCTCATTTATAAACAGTTTTCCCAGTGAGCTAATGCAAAGTTTTCTAACATCACTCCCTTTGCACACTCAAGAAAAGATAAATCAAGATCACCTTAAGATCTGTGCTGCATTATCTACAGAGAGTACTATAATACAAAAGTATTGCAAAACAAAAGAATGGCTTTATTGCCAGATACAAGTCTAAAACAACAATATACTATGTTCACTATATAAAGTATATGAGCTATTTATATGTTGTTGTAAAACAGGGAAAACAAATTTATATATATTGACCTGAATTTCTGACCCTTTTTAAAAAAAAAAGCACATAAAAAAGGAAGAAAAACAAAAAGGCTAAATTTTGTATGATTCCTATGATTTGCTATTACTGCCGCCAATCTTTGGAGCATAGAATTCTCTCTTTCTAAAATAATTGGGGTCTTCTCTTAATGACTTTCAAGCATACCAGGACTGCAAGCTGGAATCTCAAGAAAGCCTTCTCTTGATTTTTGCCCAACATATACTTTTGGGTTCACATCTGGTGTTTCAGAAACCATGTGTTTGTGTGTATGCTCCGAAAATCATTTCCAAAGCTTGCCAACATAAGGACCAAATTGTTATCCTGCTAGAATGTAACAATTCCTTCTGGACAATGTTCTGCTGCAGATAGGACAAGAACATTTTTTCTAGGATGTCAGTATAGGTTGTGTTGTTTAGTCTTTCATGAATGTATTCTAGCATGTATTCTCCATCCTGAGATATTCACACCCAACAAGAAATACACATTTGACTACTATTTGCACAAGTGGCCAGATAGCATCTGCTGTACAAGTCCCATTTGGCCTGTAAACAGAGTAGAAGAGGCATTAGCAATACTAAATGTATCTTCTTCAGAAAAAATTACTTTTCCAGAATCAAAATTCTCATAGTGCTGTGCAAATGGCAACCTGTCAAAGCTTTCTTAACTTCTTCATGTCTACATTGAAGTCTGTCATTCTTGCAATGGCAGCTAAAAGTCTGTACACTAACCAGGAATAAACCTATACATAATGGCCATTTGAAAGGGGGTATTTTTCAACCTCTGTCAAGAGAGCTGTATCTGCATCTTCTGTACAGAGATGCAGGTGACTTATACTCTTCTTGCAGCAGCTTGTCACCCTTCCTGATAAACTTTTGCCTACTTCCTGATGGAATGCCATATATGCTGCCTTCTGTGATGGCTGTAATGTCATCTGAAATAAGAGTGAGAACAGCAGCACGTTTGTCAATAATCTCTATCTTTACTAGAAATATAATAAATGATTGTTGTAAGGTAAGAGGAGTTAAGAACAACTCTAATGGTAATAAGTAGAACTGAACATAAAGTTCTAAACATAAGAAAAAGAAAAAAGATTGGCTCAAGAGTAGAATTGGGCAAAATGCAATCACTTCCTGATTACTTGATTATAGAATGAAATTCCATTTAATTGCAATTTAAATTATTGAAGTTAAAATAAAAAAAAGTGGAAGAGTACAGCTATGGAATAATAATTATTATTATTCTTAGAGATTCCTTACAATCACTGGACAACCTATGTTCCATAAATTATGTTATTTTATTAAAGTTACTTAAACTTTTAATACCATTCTTTTATCAAAAATTTTATCAGATTCTATTGGCCTTTGTGATATTTGTCATGGTTAGAAGGGAGAGGAAAAAAAATTAAATTCCTTTGCCAAAACTAAAATATACATTTTTCAACTAAGATTGTTCGGTGTGGTATAGAAGAAAACTATTTAACATTTTCTGTTTCAGGTCCAAAAAGCTTCGAGACACTTTCAAATATATTGTCTATACCTTTAAGCAGTGCTTCACATACTGACTTCTAATAAATTATACTTTTCTGGAGTAATTCATGCAGTTTCTTTTGTATTATGAGGAATTGTTGGCAACATCATACCATAATATGTATTTTTTTTTCCTTGCTGTATATCCAAGGTTCTAGGTTTCATGCAAGACAAATATTTATAAGGAATTTGTTGTCCCGAAACCTGTGTTTAAGCCCAAAGGCTTTATGTACTGCAATATTTTTTATCCTCTATTAACATAATTTGTTGCAATGAATCATGAAAGCTATTCCACCTTGTCACTCCTGATTGGCTGAGACTGTGGCTCAACATATTCTAAATCATTTCTATAGATTTTGGCCCACTTTCTTTTCTCCAAAGAGAACTGCACTTTTCTATGGCACTGGGATAATTCTAAGTTGGTGGTTAGAATTTCTTCACATCAAATTCAAAGTATGTGAACAACACTGTAATGCAAGTTAAGAAAGATATTATTTGAACAATTCCTTCATCAATTTCATTTTCAATATCCAAATTCCTCTACAGGATTTTGTGTTTCATGCTCTGAGGATGAACCCCAAATTTTTAAGTGCTTTAACAAAATTGTTCTCATTGTTAATTATTGTAGCTTGTACCTTATTGGTATCTCAAGCCATAATTATGAATTTTCCATGACGTGCTCAAAATCATGAGCCCATGTGAGTTCTATGAAGCAATGGTTCTAGATTTTCTGAGCATTGCTTTGGCATCAATTTAATGTGCAGTCACTCCTAAAAAGCTCCTTTTACACCCAGATGTTCACTGTTTTGCATACAAAGTGAACTTTGTATGCAAAACTGGATGAAAATGGATGAACTAAGCAAGTTTCTACTAGAACCACAAGATACCACCACAGGAGCAAACGGGCGTCCATCCCCCGTTTCGAACAATGGCATTCACTCAACAACAGCCGATGATGGGAGGAACCTCTCCCAAAACTAGTCCAAAGTTTTAAAAAAGTAAGTGGAGTTAGTGTTAACAACTGAACACATTAATGTAGTATATATTACCACTCCATTGTCTACAGCTTTGTAAGTACAATTTTTACTTAAAGTTCACTTTATTTATTTATTATATTTGATTGTCATAATAAATTATTAATAAGTCATCCCAAGGTTCTTTGGCTCAGCATTAAGCCATCTTTAAATTATTAAAAATTAAAATTTTTGCATAAGTACTGATTATCAATATGGCTTAAGAGATGTCATTAATCAATATTCTCATTGAACGATTCTTGTGTGCATATTTTTTCTTTTTCACCAATTGCAGTGAACAATAAATGAAATTTCCAAATAGTCCATCACAAATTCTGGCCTATTATAACAGAACAATGTCATGTACTGAGGAAAGGATCATTTTATATTACATGATGTTACCTTACATATTAAAAGAGGAGCATATTAAGTAACACAATAAACTTCATTCTTAAAGCTTGAACAACTTTACACAGAGTTTTATAGCACATTCTCGCACTATAGCCATTGTTTTTCTTAAACAAAGCCTCTTTAAAACCTGAGAGAACATTACATTGCCTTTCCATGTACTGCAGTATTTCTTTAATCAAACTACTCAATAAGTTTACCATAGTTTCTATTTTCTTTAGAGAATGGGTCAAGAAACCAGAATTGTCAGATATAAAAGTCAAGTCACATTTTAAATTAGAGTCACTTAATAAATTATGGATAATCTCAAATGAAGAAGCATAGTCTTTGTCCAATTCAGCTGCTACATATGCAAAGGCTTCAAAATGATCTGCACTACATGCTTATGCATTAACCCCAGTATGTGAGGTAAGAGGCAATTTGGCTTTATTTATAAAAAGATCAATCTTTGCTGGTGATTTTATAAATATTATTATTTTGATTTTCACATGCTGACCTAATGATCTTAATATTTCTTCGTAACACTTCAGAAGATAATTTTCCTAATGTCAACTCATTGGGAGCCCCATACTTGCCTCCTAAACCCAAGATTGTGGCCAGGACCGATAGCTTTTTTTTGGGTGTAAAAATCCTAATTATGGCTTCCTTCCTTTGAAAGGGAAGTAAAGCCGTGGGTCCTGTGTCGTACATTTACAGAACGATAAAGAACCTCATGTCTGAAAAAAGAGGCCTCTAGGCAAAATTTGTCAGCCATTTCACGCCCTGATATGAATGGGATGGTGATGATTTGAGATGTTAAGAGTGTCTGTAAATAGAGAGGGGGGGGGGGAATAAAAGGAGGCTATAATGTAAATATATTTAGTAAGAAAATTTCTGAGATCACGACTGTTTATGCTTTACATAAATCTGATTAATACCGTGAACTTTTTGAGGCATTAGAAGATGTCAGCACTGAATCTTATAACAACTTGCCTAGATGAAATGCAACACAGCTGCAATATGACTTTCTGACAAATTTTATGCTACTGTAAACATTGATTTACAGATTTCACACACAGTGGACAAAATATTACTTTACCATCAGTGTTAAAATTGTTTTACAAATACAATACACACTACTGCAAATGTTCAAGTATTTTCAATATGAATTTTGATATATTAAAGTTAAAGAGCTAAACATCAACATACAGTACCTTGCCATACAGATTCTATTTAACCAACACAAGTAAATGTGCTGAAGAATCAGCAGTGATGCAAAGTAACATTAATATAAGTAGAAAGCTTCTGGGGTTATCATCAGGTGAGTTCTGTAAAGGCTTTCAAGAGCTCTCATCCCTAAGGGAATGAAATAACTCTCTTTCTAGAAGCCACCAGCTGATAAACCAGGGAAGATTTCTACTCATGTTGTCACCAGAAAGCCTCAAGTTTGATTTTGAATTTATTGAATGCTAAGAAAAATACAAGATATAGCTACAAACTAAACAGGACCTTCACCTATCTGGTCCAGGCCATTTTAGGTATGTCCCCTCAAAATTACAGAAAATTTAATACAATTGGTTTTATAATATCACCTTTATCTAAATTCTTACTATAATTAAATGAAGTACAAAATTTCCACCCTGGCTGCATCAGTCCCCAATTCCCGACCCAACCCAAGGTCCTAAAGTTCAGGGGTGTCCTCTTCATCTTCACTTTCACTTAACTCAGAGTCATCTTTTTCATCTCTCAAGTTAATTATAACTGATTGTGTAATATCATTCCTAGTTATTTCTTTATGGAAATCATTCTCCTGAAACTGCTTTGCATGTCTCATTCGTGTTACTGAGTCCTCTGGTTATACGTTGCCTATTGCCTTGTGCATAAGTTTTTCTACGTCTGCTAGTTTGTTTTGGTCGGCAATCTCTCCCTTAACTTTAGCCCATATCAATTCTATACAGTTATATTGAAGGAGAGAACCTAATCCCTTCAAGTCCTATTTCACTAGCTATCCTGTCCAAGTCATATCATTTATCTGAGTTTTAAATAGTGTGATCTATTAAACTGGGGGATGGTGTTTGTCAGGCTGTGTTTAATATTTTTTCTAACCAATGTAATATATCCTGTTTCTTGGTGCCACTGTTTGGAATTTTGTTAAAAGTGGTAGAATGTAATTGGCATTGTTCATTATTATTATTATTATTATTATTATTATTATTATTATTATTATTATTATTATACCCTCTTCTAGGAAGCACAAAACTTATTTGTGAACCAGTTTTTGAATAATTTGGCATTTATTTCGGTATGGTAGTTGGACTGAAGTGTTTGACAATGTGGATAAAATATCCATTTATTCTCTGGTAGTATGAAAGTGAGCATGAGTCTTCCCTTCTGAGAAATTTTCATACCACCATTACCCCTAGAATCCTACCAAATATATTTCCTAGAATGGTTCTGATGTGTTTCATCTAAACACATACAAGATTGAGTGTATCCCCTGCAGCTTTATGCTGATGCATTTTCCTGAGATATTTAACATGAGCCACTACAATGTACCCCATTTCCATAAGGAACTTCCTACCATCATTTGCTTTCCTATATTTGAATCCAATGGATTTCATTATATTATACATACATCTCACCGAGCCTTTGTAATGAATTTTTTCTCTCTAATTTACAGTGTTAATTTTTTGCTGTTGAATACTGCCCCTCATCATAATACCTCACAAAATGTTCTATGCAAAACATCTTTTTGAAAGTGATCTAGCCCTGTAACTTGCTTTTCTAAATTTTATATTTTTCCTTGAGACTGGCGCAATTCCTTGTTGAACAGTAGGAACAGCTTCAGAACATATTCTTGAAAGTGTATGTACACTGCCTATAGCACAAGCCTCAATTGTCATTTTTCGTGTTTTAGAAAAATTTACAGCTGCTTTGTACTCTGGAGAGGAAAGTATTTTAAGAATTTATACAAATTATATGTATCACTTTCATTCTCTGACTATGTAACATTTCACATTTATGAATCAAGAAACCACTTGGACCAGGAGCATCAAGCAATATTTTTCCACACACTCACACAGAAATACATAGTAACTGAATATAATATTATAATAAAGTAGGCCTTTAATATAAAGAATATTATTCCCACTATTTCAAACGAACTGAACATATCTCAGGACCCGTAGAACTGAAAACTGCCTGGCTATATCACCCAGCAGCTAGGCCTATAATCGAACCTAGATAATAAGTGTTTTGAAAGGGGACAGTGTTTCCTAAATAGTTTACTGTTGATGTACAGTCTTCAGCATACCCCTGTCTTCATATGTCATACTGTTTTGTGACTAGATAATTTCTTTATTTCTCAAATGTCTACTATTGAGTTACAATTATCTTCTAGAACAATTTCCAATCACAAGCTCAATAACTTGTCCAAATTAATATATTTCCACTCCCAGCCATTCCCTGGCCTATGACATTTTTCCAACATTCTCTTCTCAAGACTTATTTATTAAATTATTTGTATTAATCTATACAAGGTAATATGGTTAAAGATTCAATCCAACTTCTTTGCTTGCCATGATCATACCCCAAAATTTCCTTATTATCTAAACATACAGCTGTTATCGACCCTTGAGTTGTTTGATTTACTTCCCTTTAGTACCCAATTACTCAGGAACTCCCCATCATTCCTGCTACCTTACCTAAGATTTTCGTTAAGGCTATCTTTCCATCTAATTTAAACCATTTCTTGTTAAACTTTTTCCTCCAGAGTCCCATCCCTTTGCACTCAAACACTAATGTTCCGTATCTTCCTTTCCCGGCATATTGGACACTGATTCTGAGGAAACTCTTTCCTATAAACTCCACACCTGCTCTTATCCATGCAATGCTCTCTCTTTGTTCTTTGCTTGATTTATTAATATAAATTTAT
This sequence comes from Metallyticus violacea, assembly GCA_030762175.1. NCBI lineage: Eukaryota > Metazoa > Arthropoda > Insecta > Mantodea > Metallyticidae > Metallyticus > Metallyticus violacea. Next base: position 59,560,578 of record CM060832.1, on the reverse strand, counting down.
TTTCCCCATTTATTTTTTATTAGTGTATGATATACTAAGGATCTTTACCTGTTATATTGCTAAACAGTTCTCGTATTTCTATTTCTTCCAACCTTCTCCTCCTTACAGTTTTCCACAAACCATTTACATTTTCTCCCTCCTCCTCCAAATATTCCCTTTCATTGTTCTCCAAAATAATCCTAAGACTATTAATCCACCCATTGCTCCCTAAACTCTTTTCTTGAAATTCTAAGCATTTTCTTAATTTCTTTCATTTAAATTTAGAATTCCCTAACCAATATTTAAGAGTTTTTTCCATAATTGCACCTTTCCTTGCCACTCTTCCTATTTCAATTTGTGCAAATTCCTTTGCTATTGCAATTGGCAGGCCCAAAAATTTCCTACAAAACATCCTAAGCACAAGATCCACACTTTCCCAACCTCCTTCCAATCCCCATATTTCAATACTAAAAATCATTTTTGCCTCAGCCACCATATTATATATTTTTTCTAGCCATTAGCATTTCATGTTTTTATTAATTAGCTAGTGAGTCAATTTAATACTTTTATGCTCCACTTACCATTGAATTATACAAAACATGTTTCATAGGCTTTTGCCTGCATCATCAGCAGTGAGCAAACTGCAGGATTTGTTGTTAGTTGGATGGCTTGGTTTAGCTTTCTTGGACATTTTATGAACTTTTGGAATAATTTGTCTTCTGTTGGGATCTCGAAGTTCATAACCTTATCTTCATATTTATCTTCATATTTTTTATACTTTTTTTTTTTCTAATATTCCCAGCTCCAAAGGTTTATCTACGAATTTCACTAATTTGACTTCCATTTTTACATCCTATATATCTCACCAAAAGTGATGTGCAACTGCTGATTTATCTATCTGACTGTACCTGATGTTTTGGAGAGATAAACAGGATGCAGAAATGGAAGTCAAATTATTGAAATTCGTTTAATATAATAAAAGGTAGGAAAATTCCCCAGAATTGGATAAAGGGGGTTACTGTACCAATTTATAAAGGAAAAGGGGATGTTAATAACCCAGTGAATTACAGAGGCATCAGCCTCTTGTCTGTGATAGGAAAACTATATACAAGGTAGCTAGCTGAACACTTGCAAGATTGGGCTGAGAAAGAAGGACAATTATCTGAATTACAAATAGGATTCAGAAAGGAGAGATCTGCTGTAGATAACATTTTTATAATAAGAATCATTATACATAAATATTTAGCTTGTAAAAGAGGAAACATGTAAATATTTTTTATAGATTTAGAAAAGGCATTTGATACCATTAATTGAGCCACATTGGACCAAGTTGAGGGAAAAGGGGGTTAGTAGAAAGTACATCAGTATATGGAAAATATGTGTTGTGTTAGATACACAGAACATAAAGTCACAGAGTAGATACCCAATAACATGGGACTAAGGCAAGAATGCAAATTAAGCCCAATTTTATTCAAGCTCTTTATCAATGATAACAGATATAGAAATGGAGAGTAAACATTGTCCAATAATTAATAATAATAATATACCATGATTACTGTTGTAGATGATTTTTTTTAATAACATTTAACACCCATTTTTTTACTACTGAGGCACCTCAGGCAGTGGACCTTGATGATATATGAATGCAATAATAAACTGGGAAAAGATATTTGTTATGGCTGTGAACGTTCCAGGCCTAAATTTAAGGTACCTCCATGGCATTTGTCATTTATGATGACTGAGGAAAACCTGTAAAAAAAACCCAGTCAGGGAGGAGTCCTGATGGGAATCAAACCCCAGACCTCCCATTCACAAGTTCATTCCTTAATGATTTCGATCACCCGGGATGGTGTAGATGACTTAGCAGCAACAGCAACAACAAATATAGGACTACACAAAGCAGTAGAAGCAATAATTAAATATTGTAAAGAAAGAGGGTTAAAAATAAATATAAATTATGGCATGCAAAAAAGGTAATATATAAAAAGAGATGAGTAATGGTGGCTTCAGGGTAATAAATTGAAGTAGTAAAAAAATTGGATTTTTTTGGGGCAAGAATAAATAATAATGGAAAATGGACAGATGAGAGGAACGTTACCTATCATATTACTTGAATAGTTTTTAAAATGGTATTGGGATTATCGACGAATAAAATAGGTAAGGGAAAACCAATAATAATATTATAAGAACCAGTTTGAAGAAGGTACTAAGTATTAGTTTGGCTCGAGAAAATTTATTCACCTAGAGTTTGAACCAAAAATGTTGTATGGGGTTGAAATTTGAGGAACTGAGAAAAGGTGGAGTATATTGATCATATTACTTGAATAGTTTGTAAAATGGTATTGGGATTATCGAGGGGAGCTCCAAATTGGGTAGCATTTAATGAATTGGGAAGAGTTGGCAGGAAAAATATGGTACTTAATCATATATTGAAATATTGGTATAAGATTGAAAAAAGAGGGGAAGGAAATATAGTTGAAGACTGGGAAAGAAGTTAGCTATCTCAAATAAAGCAAATAGTCCAAGAGATTGGAATAGGAGATTTAGATAGACAGCAGATAATCGATTATGGAATAAAGTGAAACATAGAATAGATGATATTGAAAAGCAAGAAATATGGAATAGTTTACAAGATAAGAGCACCTTGAAATACTAAAGCAAATTTAAGAAAGAATGGGGGCAAGAAAATTATGTAGATGTAACAGAAGGTGACGTAAGGAATTTGCTTGGGGTAGAGCAGGAATAATAGGGCTAAGTAAATTAAAAGTGAAAAAAGGAAGTGTGTCCACCATGTGGAAAAATAAAAAAGAACTACATTGTATAGTTGAAAGTTTAGGAACTAAAAGGAAAGAAGAAGTATGGATTGAAAATGGGATAATTTGCAGATGGAAATTTTGCCATTAACATTTTTTGGAATTAGCAGCAAGGAATTTTTCCGAAAATTGAAATGATGAAAGAAAGTGATTAAATTAAAGGAAGAAAATATTTATGGAGATAAGACTCTCCTCAGTTTCTGTTTTAAAGTTTAGGTTGCAAAAATATTTAATTGCACTATTGCTTTAATCTTCTTGAAGTTAGATGCACAGCATAACAAGACAGGCTACCTTAACATTTTGACAAATATTTAATTTTTATCACTCAGTCAGTTTTGCTTCTTTTGCTTGATAAACAATACCTCACCACTCTCCTTTGTACCAAAGAAGAACAAAGAGAAAATCTGTTGTTATGATCTAAACCCATCAAAGGAATTCTACATAAGATTCTTAATAATAAGCACTCTAAGAAAAGTTTTACAAATTGTAAAAGTTAATGTAAAGGGAATATGTATAATTAAGCATTCATTCATTCATTCATTCATACCTGTGTTGATTTCTTTAAAGAAAAAAATTCATTGCAAAATCTGAAAGAGAACAACCAAAAAAATTGTGAAAAGCATATTTATAACTGAAAATATTTAGCCACACAACTTTTTCGTAAATTCTGTGTCTTTACATGAAATAATATTTGGAATTTACACTTGCAGACTTTCAGTAAGAACATTTAACTCTGTCATCAGAATGTAGTAATTATGAGGGGAAAAAAAAAAAAAAAGATTTACTCATAAATCCTAGCCCTAGTCTGTAGCAGTCAATAATAATGAAAAAAAGAAAACCTAAAAAGAAGGCAAAAAATAGAAATGACAGATGAATTTGTTAGTGCTTGCTCTACTACTACAAGTGCATCAAATTATACTTATAAAATGACTATGCATGTATTTTTAAACAAAAAACCTCCAATATAAAATATGGATTGCTTAACCATTAGGTTAATACATGTGTTTTATTTTGATAGATATCCATGGAATTATATTAACACTTTAAGTTTGATTATACTGCAGTGCTGTTTGCAATGCTTAAACACATTTTGTTTGGTTGAAATGAATTTATTAAAAATCCCTTCAGCATTGAACTCAAACTCAAAGAATGTTGAGGCTTAAGCTCGCCTGATTTACTCAATTACAAAGATGAAAGTGGACTCTGTTAAAATGTTTCATCTGCAAAATATGATTCTTGTTAAAGTTTTACTCCAGAATATCTTTTTTTTTAATTGCTAAAAATAGGAGTCATATATTTTATTAGTGCAACTTGTAAAACACATTCCAAATGCTAATTGCCTTCTGTATAAATTTGATCTTGAACAGCAAAATGAATAACACTAGGTTAATTTATAACACTAGGTTATAAATTAAACTTTTTTTCTGCAGTATGAATAAAAATAGGTAACTTTTACTTATTTCAATGTGCAAAATTAAAAAACTCATTCCGTTTTTCCGTACGACATCTTGTTTTGGCAATATCACAATGTTCAATGAAAATATAATTATAAAATTTGCAAGAATATTACACACTCATATACAACTTTTAAAGAAAATAAAGAAGAATAATAACATGAGAGTACCTGAATTTGAGAATGTATGTTAGTTATCTTGTGTACTCCTTTTTCTTTTCCCATGGAACTGCAATGTACATGATTTTTGAGTGTTCTCTGGTAGGTTCATCTCATTCAAGACACCAGCATCAATTCGCCATCATATGTATGTCCCAATGTCCCTGATAACACCGTTCAACATCTTTCAAGTCCTGATGAAATCTTTCACCTTTCTCTTCCCTGAAAGCTCCTAAATTCGACAGGAAGTAGTCAACATGTGACTTAAGGAAATGAAGCTTCAAACTCATATTACAGCCAAGCAGTCTGAAATTTTCCAGCATATTTCTGACAATTTCTTTGTAATGAGGGTCTTTCACATTGCCCAGAAATTTCTTAACAACCTCTCTGAATCCATTTCATGCATTTTTTTCAATTTTATTCATAGAGTGGTAAAATTAACATGTTTCATCAATTTCCTTATCTCCTCTCTGATTTTAACCTATGACAATGATGGAAACTTTGTGCATAAGTACTGGAAGCAAAGGCAACTTTTGTCAAGTGCTTTCATGGATTGTTTCATCATGCCAAGTTTTATGTGTAATGGAGGGAGTAGAATTTTATGATGATCAACAAGAGGCACATTAGTAGCATTTTTTGATCCAGGTTCCAGTTGCTGCTTCTCAGGTCACTGGTCAGTTTCCCAATGTTTGTCCCTCGTCCTGCTATCCCATTCACAAAGAAAGCAAGGCAATTTTGTGTATCCTCCCTGTTGTCTTAGTAACAGAAATGACCTTCAAGTCACAATATATTTGCCACTCATGGTCGCAGCTTAATTTTCTCAAGAACATGCTTCAGAGTTTCATAAGACTCTCTTAGGTTTGTAGAATGTGCAAGCGGTATTGAAGCTAACTTGTTCCATTATGAAATAACACTGCCCTAAGGCTTCGTTTGGAAGAATCAACAAAAAGACACCAGTTACTTGGCTCATATGCTTCCCTGCCCAACTGTTGAATAAGCTTACACACATCCACACAACACACAAGATCTTCTTCTTCTTCGTAGTGGAACTGTATTTTTGCGATTACTATACCATGAAAATGTAATGCCAGGAGATAAATTCTTCTCCTGTAGTTTTGAGCACAGTGATTCATTTTTTTGTTTTGTGAGACCTAAATCATTTAACTCAAATTGATTAAACTGTTATGATGAATTGCCAAATGCTTCTAGATCAGAAACCAACTCATTGTCGGAATTCATGGAGCTGCTTTCAGATTCACTAAAACTGAGGTCCGCTGGTGGTGTAGGTGTATGGGTAGTTCGGGTCCATGAGGAACAGGCCATGTAGCTGAGTTCAGATTTGGATATTTAATTCCTGCCTTATTTTTTTTGTTGTAGCCAGCAACTTTGCACATGCAAAAGTAACAATGGTCATGGTGATTCTGCTCCTCTCTCCATATCATTAGTTTGGCAAATGGCATTGCCTTCCGTTTTCATTCATACCAACAATGTAATCCCTCAACACAACTGTTACATGCAATATGGGGCACGAATGATTTATCCTGATCATAAACTTTCTCTTTGAAATATGAGTGCTAAAATTTCTTTGTTTGTGAGTCTATTTTACATGCCTTCCCATCAAACACGTTAACACCCATAAATGTAACAAAACTTCTGAGGACTTTGTAGACATTGTCTCCTGCGTAATTCTGATGTAGAAGTCATACTCAAACTTTTATTTTAGCCCATACTTATAGAAGACAAACGTGCATATTAACACTACTTTTCAGCTCAACTGAAGTTGAGATCTATGATAGCTGTAAATATAAACATAAATACCTCACAAGCAAGACAGATATGATCCATAGAACAAAACTGATAAGTGCTGGGAATATAAACATAAACATTTGGATGATAAGGGAGGATGGAAATGAGCCAATTAGAAAGGAAATCAACAGCAGATTTAGAACAACATAATGAAACGTAATAGTAAGCTGTATAAGCTGAATGAATTTAGCACCATATACATATATGCACATATCATAAAAACTAGATGTGATAGCCAAAAACAGACTTCATTTTTGAAATCAGGGCACTGATTTCCATTAAAGTCACATATTTTTGATTATACTACAGAATCAATGTTGACCATCAACTGGCTAATGTATATGATCCTGACTACACTGAAAAGTTTAGCATTAATATACGATGATAGATTTAAAAAGGCAGGAGATTTCTTGCAACAGATGGACTCAAGAGACCTACATCACTGTTGCCAATTAAAAGTTGATTACTGATTTTTAAAGAGCAAAACTAATACAAGAAACAGAGAAACTCTGACAGAATCAGTCATCTTTCTTAGATGACTTTTCCTCTATATAATGCATATCATTCAGAATTTAAAACAAAAGGATAGACATTTATTCCTTTGTATCTGCATTTCCCATTAAAAAGGCATCAAATGTTCAAATATAAGGAATTTGCTGTAGAAAAGATATAAGGGAACACTGTGCTTCATAATTTAAAAGTCCATGGCACATATGCTGTAAATGTAGGCTTAGCTGCTAGTGCACTGGCAAGCCCAAGCTCAACGTTCGTCAGGGCATCTTGCAGGTTTAAGATTTTTTCAGAGTTTTTCTTTATCCTGAAAAGAATATCAGGTAACTTAGGATTTGAAGGACTCCAGATATTTGTCATCATTCCATTATTATTTCAGAAGATCTGGGCAGTTGGCAAAACATTAAACACTTGCAAAAATGCAAATGCACCATCAACTATTTATTAAATGATTATGTTCTACCTAGGAAAATGTACATGCTTTCATTTAATATCTGATGGGTAGAACTTGCTAATGGATCTCACCAAGTGCTTTGATCAGTTTTGTAGCTAAGAACTTTGTCAGTTAAAAAATTTTAATACCATTCCACATGAATGGTTTAACTACATTAGGAACTGAAGAAGTTGGAGCAGCACACAAGTTTAGTGAGAATATGTCAGATTTTCTTTGGAGTTCCTGCACATAGCAATTGCACTAAAACAATGTTGCTTTATCAGACATAGTAGACTAAAGAAAAGATGTAATTACACCTCAATCTACCAGGGTTGAATGAATGTAATGTCTCCAAAAGCAGCCACCAGAATGCACCTATGTCAATTTTATGAAATTATCACAGAAGAAATATAACCTTTCTTTCTGCAAGCAGTTATGACATTCACCTCAACTTCATTGCTTGTAACAATGATGTCTAAGATGCTATTTAGGTGAGATTCAATCTTTCATTTGTGCTGTGATGGCACATGAATGGTGCGGCAATGTCATGCTAAAGGGAAAAATTTCCCTTTCCCTTTGGAATTCTCCTCAGTTTCTATTGGTTTAGATTGCAAAAATATGAGGCGAGTAAATAATTATGTGCACTCTTGCTGTAATCTTCTTTAAGTTAGATATACAGCTTTCTGCACACACATAACGAGACAGAGTACCATCATCATTTTGACAAATATTTAACTCAGTCAGTTTTGCTTCTTTTGCTTGATAAAAAAATACCTCCCCACTCTCCCTTGTACCAAAAAAGAACAGAGAGCAACAATCTGTTTTTATAATCTAAACCCATTAAAGCATTCTACACAACCTGGACCATGAAGGAGTGTACAAATGAGCAATCAAACAAGCATTATGCATGAAGGAAAAAGTCACCCATCTACATCCATTATCATATTGAGCAGGTTGTTTTATGACTCACAGCAGTCCAATACTGAAACATTTTGAAAAGAAGGAGTCAAAAATAAACAGTGCATATTTTACATATCCTGATTTTGTCCTATATGATGTTTATAAAAATGAAAATAAAAATAGTCTAATGCATAAAAAAATTATAAAGTGTGATAATCTGGAACAAGATGAAGCCTGTAATCTGAATCAACAGCCATGGCCTACCGTTGAAAGATTTTTTTTTTTAATTGAAATGCATGCCCAAATACAGCTATCTGCACTATGCAAGCACTTCAGAAACTCGGTTTCAAAATATTAGAATATTCTTTGTATGATGCAGGTCATGCAGCTTCTGTTTTGTCAAATAAAGATGACCTAAGAAATTATGTATTTCCCACAGACCAGTAGAAGTACATACATGGTTGCAGAACAAATAAATATTTTTCTGAGGGGATATGTATCTATAAATTTGTGAAACATTTGAGCAAATGTACTGAAACAATACTGACTGTATTGAAAGCTGATGTAACTGTATGTTTTCTATTGCTGCTCTAATAAATTATAAAAATAGTATGTGTATAATTATTGGCTCAGCCTAATATGTTTTGTGTGCCTGCTGTTCCATTTTCCAGGAAACTAATGTGGATAGCACTTTCTGAGCTGTAAAGCTGAAGCCTGTGATTTGATGTGTTTTTCTGAGGTGATCTGTACTCATATTCCATGAATAGACATTTTGTTCTAGCTTATAATGGTGTTGCTATATTTTGTTTTATGGAAAAATGTTTTCACCTTCATTCTCATAATTTATGCTACATTTCTGTCAGTATGTTGCATATGGTCTGCTTAATAGCAGCGAAAAAGTTAACAAAAGTGGGTTGTTGAATGAAGAACTCCATTATAGAATTAAACACACTATATACAATTTTTTTTAATCTTAATATTTTATTCTTCTTTTTGCATAGGCCATCAGTGATTATTATGGATAATGCTAAATATCATCAATAGTTTTACACAAAGCTCTGGCACTGGCATAAAATAAAGTGTAATCTTGGAATGGCTTATTCTCCATGATGCGCCATTTACAGACAATATGAATATAATCTGAACTATTGGAAGTTGTTAACAGTGAACAATTAGTAATTCCAAAATTGTGTGATAGATGATACTGCTGGAAGAAATAGCCATAAAATAATTAGACTGCCTCCATGTCATTTCCATTTCAATGCAATATAGTTTATCTGGGCTCTAAAAATGGGTATGTAGTATGTAACAAAGACTTCACAATATCATCATCATTTGATTAACAGAAAAGCTTCTGACATAGCTGAATATTAGAAAGATGCTGTTCACCACAAAAAAGAAGTAGTAGCAGCTGCATGGGAAAATGAACATCTTTTGGAAGAATGAGTAGAATAGCTTATAATTTCCATGGGAGAGTCCAACATTCAGAGCGAATGATGATGAACAAGAAAACAACACTAGCAGTAATGAAAGCAACAACAGTGACTCACAAGTCAACAGTACTTTCCCACCAGAGTAAAAGCGCCCAATATTTCCACATATAACTTCAGTAGTATAGAATTATTATTGAAGTAAATGCATATTAGTAAATAAGTTTGTACACTTTATCTTATAGTTCTTTTATTGTTTTGCTTATTTTATAAAAATGCTATATATGTGCCCATATGTTCTACGTGTGGCATGAAGAAAATCAAGGAAAACTTATGCTTTGGTATAAACAGCAATTAGACAAAATATTCCTAGAGGCAAACAAAGAAATGCTTCTGAAAATATTTCTAGAATTTTCATTTTACATCTTCAAAAAGAGTTAGACAAAAAGTAAAAATTACACAGGACAAAGTAGTTTAAAGTGGAGAAAAACAATAGCTTAACTTAAAAGTAAATGCCACCAAAGCTAAAAATGAGCATTTTAATATATTAAGATCATTGTGTGTTTGAATCGAACTAACGCTCTTTAGCTCCACTTACTTGTTTAAATATGTAGAACCAGTTTCATGAACTCTTCATTCACATCGTTGGTCCATTCTTGACTGGAGGATAAATCATTATGTTGTGGGATGTGTAATCTGCTCTGATGGAGGTGTGATGAACTTTAAGTTTATGTTTTCATCACTGGAAGTGTCGAAGTTCATTAAACATTCTTTGTACTTGAAACTGTAGATTTTTTTCCATACTGCTAATTCTGTAACCAGTGCAAGGACCTACAGAATTAGAGCACATTATGCATCCCCACAGCATAACGGCTTATCCTCCAGTCAACATACGAAAGAAGCTGACGATACGAAAGAAGGATTTGTGAAACCAGTCCTACATGTACAACTAAGTGGAGCTTTAAGAGTGTTAGTTCAACTCAATCACACAATGATCTTAATATATGATTAGCTTCACTGTGCAATGTTCCAATTAACAATTTTAGTTATTTTAATACATTTTAGACCATGAATAAACTTGAGAATTTCTTCTAATTTTATTCTCAAATAGCACCTGTTAAAGCCAAGTGTTTATAGAAACAATTTAACCACTTTCCTTTAAATACTTAGGTGCATTAAGATGACCTAGATACACAAGATTCAATATTTTAACATCAGTATATTAGTTATATATTTTATGCATTTAAATCTGTTAAGTATTAACTTGTACTAATTTATGTTTTAAAATTACATTCAGTCTAGTTTAAATCAGCTGTTAGCATAAAGTGTATCATGAGTCAACGTTGTCACTTTCAATAGGTGAAGTAAGTTGAGTGAGAATAAGCTAATTCCATTGCAAGATCCTATTCCACTCCTTTCAGGCAGTATTCAGCCTAGATCTAATCTACCACTGTTATTTATTTGGTTTATTTACAGATGACCTTTCATATCTCAGGTCATCAGTGTCCCATTCAATTCAGGGAGTGAAATGGCTGAATAATTTTGCTCAGAGGTCTCTTCTTTCAGGTTTGAGGGTCTTTTACGTACCATATAAATCTATGACATGGAGCCTACAGGTTTCTTCGACATACTTACGATTTTTACACCTGAAAAACCCCATTGACCCTGGCCAGGATTAAATCTGTAATCTTGGGTCTATAGTTACCACTAAACCACCAGGAACAACCCCCACACTGTAACCACCTCCCCTCTTTATATATGGCAGGCTGCTTTTTGTGGAATATGCTGGTGATTACTGATTTAAATCATTGATAATGTGTTGTATATGAAATGAATACTAAGAGCATCTTACCTATAAGAAAATTTACTTGCATTTGGTACAATGATGGCATGTCCATTAACCAAATAAAAGCTATCCATCCAGCAATCCAAGGAATTCCATGACATGACACCTAAAAAAGGAAATTCCAATTAATTATGGTTGGTGTCACATGTAGAAGCTTATCTTTCTGGCTGTAGGACAGTGATCCATGGGAGCTCCTTACCTTCCGGTGCTATGGCAATTGCTGCTGAAAAACTATACTGAAGCTGGGACCACAGCTCTATACCAAGAAAGATATAGCTTCTAAAAATACTGAACAGAAAAATGTTTATGTGCAACACATGCAAGTGGGATATTGCATAAGTAAAAAACCTCTAAACAAGCTACATTGCAAATGTGTTCTTCAATACTTCCATGTTCTGATGTGTTTTGAAAGAACAGCATAAAACTACATTTTTCTGGAAGTTCAACAATCTGCCAAGCTGGGCCAATTAAGGGGATTATATACAAAACCACTAGATTTTTCAAACATATTTATATGTAAATTTAAATTATATTTTAAAATCCATATGTACTGAATTTTAAGAGCAGGTAATTTCATGAAAATGAATAACTGGATGAAAAATTTTATAAAACAGTTTCAATAAGTTCATTCATTATACAGCAAGGCTAAGAATTTATTACTGGATAGTTTTTGCATGTACATGTAGATTTATCCCCATCCACAGGAACTACTGGTACGAGTCCCTTTCTTTTTTCTCTTCTACAATATAGTAACTGCATGTATGCACTTTATTGAATTAGGGTTTTACATGTTATTTTTTCTATTTTCTAGTAATAGCTATCATTCATTCAAGATAAAGTGCATGCAGTCATTACTTTGTATGCTTTTGCTGCTTTCTCTAGCAAAAACAATAGAAATTAATACATTCAGAGGGCGTATAACAATTTGTCATAACAAAAGTGAACAACACAACTAGCTGTGTAAATGTACCTTTTGTTTAGTGAGATTAATTGTAAATAAAATCCAGAGAAAATATTTCGTTTTTTGTTTCAACTATAACCAATGCTTGAGATGGAATGAAAAAAGAAAGGCCAGTTTCCCTTTTCATCTCCTACATATACATGAAGTTATTATAATACACAGTACATTACATACACATTTCAGCTAAGACCTAAGTATATATTTGTTTAAATGCATGTGTTAAAATAAAGATACGATAAAACATGCATCACTACCTTTAGAATATTTTCCTGATGTTTCCATTATCTTCTGCTTAATAATCTACCTGCAACCACATTAGATCGGTAATGTGCATGATGCCTCTCTTTGATAACCACTGTTTCACTGTGTCAAAAGCACTAAGAGGGGGCAGCACTAATGAAATAAACATTTAATTATTGGCTGTTTTTAGAAACACTGAACTTCAAAGGTTTTAAACAATACTGTTCATTTACCGAATAACACTCAAACTCTGCAGATGAAACAATTGAATATTTACAGCTGTGGCCAATAGCATTGATTCACCAGAATACCTATCATTACCGTTTAATATATTCATAAAATGTTTACAGAATCAATGAATTGAGATTTTTTTACACACCCAATTCCCTGCTTCTTATAGGGATCTTGACTTTTTATTCACTTAGATTTATCCATTATTTTCAGGCTGTCCAGTAACTGACTTGCTGCATCACTCTATAAGAACATGTATGAATGTCAATCTATGTGAAGCTTTAGTGGGAAACAACTGAGCTTGTATATTGTCTTGCCATTTAAAAAGAAATCTTGTTCATTAATTTTCTGTAACTTTTCACATTCCAAGTCAACTCCCTAAAATTCAAATTTTTTAAATGTTCTTAGAAAATAATATTCATTTGATTTATTTTATCACTGATTGAAAGATGTGATATTAACAGAAATAAATAACGTACTTTAGGTAATGATAAGTTTTCCCTTCTAACTTAAGAGACAAGGACAGATGTATTTTTTAGTGGTGCAAATGAGTAAAAGATGTGCAGTGGTTTCTGGTTGAGTTCATTTTCTGTTTACATGTTTATAGGGAAATCAGGTTACTATCTCTCTTACTTCTGTACTGAACATGTCATACAGACTATGCATCCTTAAGTACAGTGTTGGGATAACTTTTGCAATGCCTTCTCTGTTGCATAAGCTGAGCACTGAAGTTTTGCATTCTTGGACTTGCAAAGTGATTATCAATGTTTAGCAGTTCATGAAAATAAAAGTTTAATTAGGAAATGCCGTAAATATTAAAGCAGTTAACAACAGGGTGGCACAGGCAAATGGTGTCTTCTCATGAAGCTTAAGCCAGATAGTTAAAGAACTGCAGGAAACAGCAGCCGAAATATCTGAAGCTTTCTCTACTGCATAAGGAAAGGCCTAGAATATCACATAAAGCTACCTTGGACGAATTTAATGAATCCATGGTTTGCAGGACAATAAGTGATTTTTACATCATTAAAAAATGTAGACCAATGCTAAACAAATTCTACACAAGGTTAAAAAAATCCATCGGTTTCAATGGTAGTATTTTAACACTGTTCAAAATAATCTTGGCTCTGGATTTCAGCTGGAGAAAAACCAAAATTAACAGACGGATATTAGTAGAACAGGGAAACATCCAGGAGAAAAGGACCACTTAATTGAGAACCATGAAGAAATACATAGAAGAAGGTTGCCCTATCATCTTCATGGCTGAAACCTATGTTCATAGTTCACATACAACGCAATTGGCTTGGAGTGATGATTCTATGGAGGGACTCTTAGCTCCGGTGCCAAAAGGGCATAGACTGATTGTACTGCATGCAGGAGTAAAGATGTTTTTGTTGAAAATGTATATCTATGCTTAAGGTCCATCAGGAAAGTGGTGATTATCCTTACGACATGAATTATGTAAATTATGAGAAATGGATAACAGAACAGCTCATTCCTAACCTTCTTCCTCACAGTGACCTTGTAATCTACAATGCACCATACCATAATGTAATGCTTAATCCTTCTCCAAATTCCAATACCTGTAATCCTGAAATAATATCCTGGCTTACTAACCATATATCTGAACAACAGCTTCAAAAAATTGTTAACCTAAATAGTTTAACAAAACCAGAGCTATACAAATAAATCCAAAGACACCATATATAAAATAGATGCAATTTTAGAGGAGAAAAATCACGCAGTCTTCCACCCTATCACTGGAGCTAAACCCCATAGAGCTAATGTGGGGCATAGCGAAAAACCAGAATACAATGTCATGTTTCACATGGAGGATGTTATAAAAGCTACTAGATGAAAAAACTGCTTCAATTACAAAAGAAAATTGGAAAGGCAGCTGTAAAGAGGACAGAAAAACAATATTGTGAAAAAGAAGGTCTCTGTGATGAACGTCTGGAATTAGTGATTCATTTAGCAAGATAGTGAAACAAGTTCAGAAAGTGATAATGAGGAACTTTAGATTGGCATAGCTTCCTTGCAAGTGTTGATTTATCACAGGTAAGTACACAATTTATTGCACAGCTGAACCACTCTTATCTTTCTCACTTCATATCAACAGTAACTTGTTTGTTTCTTTCATTCTGAGATGTTACCCCTACCACCAATTTCCTAGAAGTGTCTCGTGCAGATCAATACAAACTCGTTTGCCACCCAAATTAAATACATCTATACTGTTAAGTTCAGTTAAAGCATCCAACATGTCC
Organism: Metallyticus violacea; assembly: GCA_030762175.1. Classification (NCBI taxonomy): domain Eukaryota; kingdom Metazoa; phylum Arthropoda; class Insecta; order Mantodea; family Metallyticidae; genus Metallyticus; species Metallyticus violacea. Next base: position 59,545,556 of record CM060832.1, on the reverse strand, counting down.
CGTTTTTAGAACATAATTTGCATTACTTTTAAGTCCAAAATGCTCAGCTCTCTTGCTTCCTGTATAGTTGGAGTCAACAAAACTTCATGAAAATGCTTAAGTAGGATATTCATTTCACATAGCTCTCTCAAACCAGGCATTAGACAATACTAAGCTTGTAGTATACGTCTTATGCCATTTAGTGTCACATTTTATTGTTTATAACACTTTCTAATTGAGCTTTGTTTTTTGGAGATACACTGCAAATGGAAGAGAGATTTTCAAAAAATTATTGCTTGCAACAAACTGTTGACATTTTCCACACAATAATAATTACTGTTATTTCTAATCAATGGTTACCATAGTCCTAAATAATAAATTGAGAATACTGTTGGAGCAAAAGCTGCACAACACCAGCATGCCTTCCAAGTAAATAAAAGCTGTTACAAACAAATTAAAACTAATTTCATGATAAAAAGAATTGTCAAATCCACTATTCTGGAGATTAAGGCATCCACAATTGTTGCAGCTATGTTGTTTTCTGATTAAACTATATATTTAAATAAATATAATTACTAAGAATCAAGAAATTTGCAATGTGAACAGATTATCAGACTTTTTATTTTCTTTGAGTGGAGCATTTATTGATCACGAAGTCTACCTTAAGAAGACCATTATCAATTACTATATATTTAACGAGTTTATTTCTCATTTCATTAGCTACAGGATCACAAATGTTAGTGTATGCATGTTTAGACTGCCACATATCTAAACCATTTGCATCTTGTAAACCGACTTAAACTGCTATGTAATGGATCAGTTCAATTTCGCCACTTGATAAGCTGTCTTATATTTAGCAGTAATGCATTTTCTTCCCATTGAACATTCAGAGATTCAAATGATTCTTTTTTTAACAAAGGATAAAATTTCTCTAATTTTAGCATGACAGCCAATAGCTCATGACAAGAAAGTCTCTTTATTAGACTTTTGATTTTTTCCTCTCCCCCCCCCCCCTCCCCAATGCTACTTTCACATCACTCATTACATTTTGTCCGTCATAACTCGAAGGTGAACATCAGTTAAAGGGTATGGCAAAAATTATTCTGATTGCTTTCTCCCAATTCAATTTAAGATGTTTCCTCATATTATATATGCAATTATGCTTGGCTTTTACAAATTTAATTATTTATTTTAATGCTACATCCCACAGTGGGTCTTAGCCTACCACATGACCACTGCATTCTTCTTTTTACCTGTAGCTTTTTATTATACAGGATGAGGCATTTATAGTGTTCTGTTATTTTACTACAAAACAAAGAGGAAAATCAAACACTGCTTCAGACATAATTTGAAGTGCTCTGAGGGGGGGCATAAGATAGCAGCCTTAACTCATCCTTGAAATGCCATTCTCAAGGTTATTTCAAAGTCAAATTGGTTTTTTTCAAATGGAATGGTGCATTTTTTTTTCCGAGAATAGAAAGAGAAGTTCATTTTCAGTATAAACATTCTAGTACAACAAAATTTCTGCTAATCAGCAGAACATGAGAATTCTCATTCTTATAACAATTTTAATGTTTAAAAAATGGGGTAATGTTCTGTGCAGAGTTGGTTAGCGTCTTCTATCTCAAATTTAAGAAATTTGGAGATATGCACTCCAGAGAATAATAATAATAATAATAATAATAACAATAATAATAATAATAAAAATAAATTTTACCTGATGAAGTTAGAACTATAAGGTTCTCTCTTCCACTTCAGCAGGGACAATTATGATTACAATATATAAAATACATATAAATACAGTTGATATTTAAAATTTGAGCAATAACCTTTGAGAAATATTCTAAATTGCCATTGTGATTGGCAGTGCTTGATAAGAGACAGCAAACAGTTCCAGAGACCAGTAGCAACAATTGAAAAGGATGAAGAAAAGTAAGAATTTCAGTGAAAGGGTGTAGAGAGAATGGAATTGATATTCAATCAGGTGTTTAAATTATGATGAGAAGATATGGAGTGAAAATGGAGCAAAAGATAGTTTGGAATTGAGATGCATATAGTTCAATGCGGAAGAATGAGGGAGTACAATTTCCTTCTAGCATCCAGGATAACAAGCCAAAAGCTTGAGTGAAATTGCCACAATCTAACTTGGTGTGGAAAGGAGAATAAGATTTTCATAATAAAAACAGAATCAGCAGAAATGATGATGATTATGGTTTAAAGGGTGCAAAACTACAAAGGTCATTAGTGTCCAAACATACTAATATCTATCTACATTAAAATTCAGGGCACAAAACAAGCAACATTAGCACTTTGGGCAATAAAACTAAAAACCCCATAACAATAACAAGGGTAAAATGGTGAACAATAAAAAACAGACTGGTACTAAAAACTTCAGCAAGACTGAAAACAACAGTCTAAGGATGGTCTAAAAATGCCATCACAAATAAAATGACACACACCTTGCTCCAAAAACCCCAAACATGGATAAAACTAGCACTCGCTCAAACAGCAATCGCATCTGCAAGTACTTTCTCAATAGAGGAGGGCAAAACTAGAGTAAATCTAAAAGCCGCTAGATGATGGCATTCTACTAAAATGTGACGCACTGTATAGGGGTATTCACAATTAGGACATACTGGCGCTGGTTCACCCTTAAAATAGAGATGGTGACTAAAATAGCAATGCCCAATCCTTAAACGTGCTAAGATTACTTCTTCACGACAAACTGCGCGAGAAGATGATCAATTAAAAGAGGCTGATTTACTTGTCGAAGCTTATTATATTGGAGTAAACTCCATTCCTCACGCCGGCACGAGAGAACGCCTCAACGTAAAGAATGTTGAAAATCCCGAGTAAAATCGTTGGTCAAATTCAGCAGGGTCTAAAAGGGCGGATTTCGCTGCAAATTCTGCGGCCCCATTGCCTGGAAGTCCCACATGTTCAGGTACTCATAGCAGTGTCACGCTGACGCCAGCGTCAAAAAGCGTAACCAATGTATCCTGGATCTTCTGTACAAGAGGATGGTAGTTGTACAGGATTTTCAATGATAAAAGGGCACTCAAAGAATTGGAACAAATAACACTGTCCTCAACCGTTGTTAAGAGAAAATAAAACCGCCCGATACATAGATAAAGCTCCGCTGGTTCTAAGACCAAACGTAAAACTACCTCTATTAAAAACAAACGCACATCCAACACCTGTGGCAGATTTTGAGCCGTCGATATAAATAAAATTGCATCTAGCAAAGATCTCGCTAAGATGACGACGAATATATGCTGCGGTCGAAGGCTTAGGCCAGGACGTAAGCCCAAGATGAACGGGGGCCTCTGCTAAAAGTCAAGGGAGAGAACAAGCTTCCCCGCTAAGACAAAAGCATGAAACTGTACGTCCAAATCCTTAACAACTCGAAAACGAAACCCAGCAGGTTTAGTAGTAAGAGACCGAGCGACACATTAAAAACGGCTTATTAGTAAAATGTCGAGGCCTCGCAGCTAATCAACAACCATAAGCACCAAGTAAAAGATTCCGACGATAGGAAAGGGGAGATCCTCCATACTCCGCACATAAATTTGACACAGGACTCGTAGGGAAAGCCCCAATGGCGGCACTGATTCCCCGGTGATGAATGGTGTAAGGCGATGAAGAGCTGAAGATCGCGTTGAGCCATAAACTACACGACATAATCTAGTTTGGAATGGATTAGAGAACGGTAAAAACGTAAAAGAACCGTCCGGTCAGCCCCCTAGGATGTACCACTTAAAACAAGTACAGAAGAAGGTAAAGAGAACGTTCACGTTGCCTCTGAGATGCGCTAATGATTACCATAGTTTCCTATCAAATACCAAGCCAAGGAACCTAACTTCGTCAGCGAAAGCAAGAACGTCTGAGCCAAGATGCAGAGATGGTGAAGGATACTCTTACGGCGCCAGAAATTCATTCAGATGGTCTTCTGTGCAGAGAAACGGAACCTGTGGTTTACACTCCAAGCATATGGGCGGTCTAGGCAGCATTGGAGGCGGCGTTCCAAGTTCTCCGAGAGGAAAGAAAGATGGCAAAATCGTTTACGAACAACGACGAATGGATTCCTAGCGGTAAACACTCAGCAATGGAATTGATGACGATGGCAAAAAAGTTTGACTAAAGTACCGAGCCCAGATGCACACCGCTCTCTCGAGTAAAACGAGAAGATAAAACATATCCCACGCGAACGTTAAAAACCCACTCTTTTAAAAATTCCTGAATAAAAACAGACATCAGACTAAGTATACGCCATTCATGAAGCGTATGAAGAATACCGCTCCTCCAATAGGTATCATAGGCTTGCTCCAGATCAAAGGACACGGCGATCGTTTGGCACTTCCGTACAAATCCGACCGCCAGGGGTGGCCGAGGTCGTTAAAGCGCGGACTCGTGAGCGGGAGGTCTGGGGTTCGAATCCCGCCATAACCGTCCTCCCTGACAGGGTTTTTCTAGGTTTTCCTCGGTCTTCATGACTGGCAAATGCCGGGGAGGTACCCTAAACTTAGGCGTGGAACGTTTCCGTCATTTAAAAAAAATTCTTTCTCAATTTATCATTTCGTGTATCACCAGTGTTCCTGCCTGTGGTGCCACAGTAGTAAAAATGGGCGTTAAACACCATTAAAAAAAAACGTACAAATCCGTTCATAATATGGGTCGAAAGAAATCGTCAATAGGTGCCTTGACTCTAACCAACACATAAGCCGCCCGTTAACCATGCGTTCCATCACCTTGCAAACGCAACTGGTGAGGGAAATGGGACGGTAACTGCAAGGAAGGTGTGGGTCTGTTCCAGGTTTAGAAATAGGAATGACGGTGGCCACTCGCCTAGCGCTCGAAAATGTGTCATTATACCTCATAGAATTAAACATTTGGAACAAAAAAGCCTTGCCTTCCGCTGACAAATGCTGCAACATAGCAACATGAATGCCATCTGGCCCCGGTGCGCAATGCTGAGAGGTAGAAAGGGCATGCTCCAATTCCCTGGCAATAAAATGGATATTATAGCAATCCTGGTTATCGAAGACAAAGCAGAAACCTCTCGACTCAACCTGCTCCTTTAATGTGCGAAATGAAGGCGGATAATTGGCGGAGCTCGAAACATCAGCGAAAGTGCGCCCTAAAGTATTGGCAATAATAATCGGAGTAGCAAGTACACGATGTTGTACTTAAGACCGGGTATAGGTGTAAACACCTGTTTACCTGCAACGCGACGTTACTTATGCCAAACAACAGATAAAGGCGTTGTGCGGTTAAAGGATGAGGCGAAAGCAACCCAAGACGCCTTTTTGTTATCCTTAATAACTCGATGGCATTTGGCGCGCAGCTGTTTGTAACGAAGCAAGTTCTCCAACGTAGGGTGGCGACGAAAAACTCGTACAGTACCTCGGCGTGCACGCACAATGCGTCCCGGCATTCATCGGTCAACCAGGGAACCGGAAAGCGTCTGGGGTGGGAAGACAACCGGGGAATAGCCTGATCTGCGGCTATGATGATGACCGTTTCGAGGTGCTCGATCTTGGCGTCGATGGATGGAAACTCAAATCCTGGAAATACGGCCAAAGAATTGAAGAGATGCCAATTCGCCTTTTCAATAAGTCACTTTGGCGCGGGATGTGAATGTACGTGTGAAGACAGGATGTGTATCTGACATGGAAAGTGGTCACTAGAGTATAAATCAAAGATGACATTCCAGGTAAAATGTACAGCGAATGAGGAGGAACAAAATGATAAGTCGAGATTTTTTTTTTTTTGATTTATTTATTTATGGACGCTCTTTAACATCTCAGATCATCAGCGTCCCATTCAACTCAGGGCGTGAAACGGCCGACAAATTTTGCTCAGAGGCCTCTTCTTTCATGCTTGAGGTTCTTTATCGTGCCGTAAATGTACGACACGGGACCCACGGCTTTACTTCCCTTCCGAAGGAAGCCATACTTACGATTTTTACGCCCGAAAAAAATCCATCGATCCGGTCGGGTTCGAACCAGCGATCTTGGGTTTAAGAGGCAAGTATGGTAAAGATAAGTTGAGATGTGAAAAGCTACAAGTACTGTCAGAAAGAAAAGTAGGTTGACCAGTATTGAGCAGAATGAGATTGTGGCGATCTAGAAAGTCTGCTAGCTTGCTATCCCTTGCACACTCCATGGTTGAACCCCATAGGGGATAATGCGCATTAAATTCCCCAAAAGTAGGACTGGGGGTTGTAGCTAAGATAAAAGATAATCTACATCAACCGCTAGGACAGTAGCAGATGAAGGCAGTAAAATAGTGCAGACTGTAAAACTAAGGCCAGAAAAGTAAACTGTAGTTGATGCAGCCTGTATAGGAGTATGGAGGTTTAATGAAGAACTGTACACGTCATCTCTGGCGAGAATTAAAACTCTGCCATGCACGGGAGTGCCATCTTCGGGAGGAAGATTAAATCTCACCTAAGAGTAACTGCGAAAGGTGAACGAATCATGTGGCCGAAGTTTGGTCTCTCGGAGACACACAAGCGGAGAGTCAATCAATCGTAAAAGTAGTTCCAGGTCAGGTCTTCCACTGCGGAGTCCACGCACATTGCACGAAAGGATAGCCATTGTTAAAATAAGATAAAATAAAAAAATACCACCTTACCATTTGGTCGGCCCAGGACGAATGAACCTTCCTTTCTTCAGTCGCATGGGGCTCGGTGGTTTCCCTGGAGCAGGCACATCCTGCTCCCTGACTTCCTCGGAGGAAGGGTTCTCCCGCGGAGAGGTATCCAACCGATTCCAGGTGTTGGAATCGGTTGGATGTAGAAATAGGCGATGATGGCGACTGCCTAGTAGGCTTGCTCTCATCATGGGAACTGGACCCCCGAGCAGAGGAAGGAGTTTTGTTCTTTTCAATTGGAGTGGACGTTTTAAAGAAGTCAGTCCTTGTGTAGCTGTCTTGTATTAATTGGAGCATCAAAAAATACCGGTTTAGGCTTCTCGTTAGAGCGTTTAGGAGAACTTCGTGCATCAGGGAACTGTGTAAAAACAAGGTCGCAAGTCTGGGTACCGATGTTACGCTTCTGGACCGGTAAAGAAGCTACTGCGCTGTATGCACCGGTCTTAGGTACTACAGGATAATGAGATTGGTATCACTTCCAGGCATCAGTAAAGGCGAGCTTATCCTTTACACAGATTTCCTGTATACAACGCTCCTCTCTAAAACGAGGACAATCGCGAAATGAGGCAGGATGATCTCCGCGGCAGTTGACGCAGTCGGGAGCGGATGAACATGCTCCTTCATGACTATCTTGACCGCAGGTTGCACAGATGGAAATGGCACTCTTACAGGATATGCGTGTATGGCAAAGCGCTGGCGCTGAAAACAACGCAACGGGCTGGGGATATATGGGCAAACCTTAATCACCTGGTAGTCAGCTTTAATCCTCTGCGGCAATTCAACCCCCTTAAATGAGAGGAAAAGCGTACGGGTAGGCTGTAAATCACCCTTTCCTCGCCTGCACTGGATACACCAACGTGACCCCTTAGTCTTCCAGACAACTCTGGATATCCGGGTGGGGCATTCCGTCTAGTACATTAGAGGAAATAACTCCTCACGACGAATTAAGTATTCGGTGTTGCTCAACACGGAAGGGATATCCGTGGAGAATCGTCGCCTTGAGCAATGAGTTACTCTGTGACATTCCAAGTGTCTCCACCAAAAGAGATCCATTACGAAGCCGTGTGCAGGATTTCACAGGCTCAGCTACGGTGTCAATGTCATTCTGAATAATAAATGGGTTTACCCGGTTAAAGGACTGACTATAGCGATTTATCCTCCACCATTGCAACTGTCTCCGATGGCAGGCTGCTTCCTGGGCGCCACTCCCCTGGCTTGAACAAAGTCATCTCAGGGTCAAACCTCCCTGGGTCCAGGCAGAGGTACCCAATTGTCTACAGGAAGTTTACAGCTCTTGCAATGGCCCCTCCCTGGGCATGGCATTTACCAGGGGCTATGCTCCTATTCTAATGGCGTGCTGGAGGTCACGCCATTACCCCATTGATAGACAAAGCCATAATGTGTAAGAGTTTTTAAACATTGTTAAATGTAACCATGTTTATGAATTAAGCCCTTGGTATCATCTTTATATTCACTAAAATTGACAAATAACAGAAAGTTTCCAGTTAAATCATAAATTTAAGATGTTCATATGTTTCAATAAAACAAAAACATATTACTATTTAAAAACAATTACAATGTACTAGGCAAATATACACAATCAAAAGTTTCTATTTGAAATTTAATTTTAATGTTATTATAGTAAAAACATGTAACGTAAAAAATTCCTGAAGGAATAGTACAGAGTGCTCTTACATACAAATATAGTACTCAAACACACATTAGATTTATATTTCACATTTGCTATCTTCAGGACAATGCATTTGTTAAATATAAAACATATGCATCATTATAAATACAGTTCATATGCTGAATTAATATGTCCTTTTATTTTAAAACAATGTACAGAAAATTAAAAGCAAGTGCACTTTTTATATTTAGGTTTTCAAATATACCCCTATTCCTAAAGATCTAATTTTCAGAAACTACTTTTCTTACTTTATTAAATGGCATATACCAATTTTTTTTATGAAGAAACAAATATTGGTGCAGCTAGAGCAATTTTTAAATTTTGGGTTTCAGATAAATTACCATTCCTAATGTCCCAAAATCCCTGATTTTCAGGAACTATTCTTATTTTATTTAAATGGTACATGCCAAGTTTTGTTGTGAAAAAACAAACTGGGTGCTGCTAGAGAGATTTTTAAATTTTGGGTTTCAGGTAAACCTACATTTCTTTTTTCTTATTTAATTAAAATTATATACATAGAGTTTCATTGCGAAAAAAAACAAATATTAATGCTGCTAGAGCAATTTTTAAATTTTGGGTTTCAGGTAACCTCTCTCTTAATAATCTGATTTCACCGACTTTCAGAAACTACTTTTATTATTTTAGTTCAATGGCTTATACCCAGAGTCCCCTTTTCCTTTAATTACAGAGCTAGAGCAATTTTTAAATTTTCCTTTAACCCCAATCCTAAGGGCCCAACTAACCTGATTTTCAGAAACTACCTTTATCAATTTATTTTAAAGAAATATACCACGTTTCAATGAGAAAAACAAAAATTGCAACTACTAGAGCAATTTTTCATTTTTTGTTTTTTAAACCTTTAATGGTCCAATTTTGCAGGTTAACAAGCTTGACGAATTGTTTGTTAATTGGTGATTCTATGCCATGTTTCGTTGAGAAAAAACAAAAATTGCAACCCTAGGCTGTTAACAGACACACACATATATCATTTATTTAACTGTCAATCCTTCAATCTGCAATCCTTAAAACTGACTATAAATTACACCAAAAGGAAATTAATGAAATTTGTGAGGACTGCAGTGAGGGCATGACCCCATTAATTAGCTATTGCATTATATTTGTTTTTGAACATCTACCTGTGGATTCATTTTAAATCAATCCATCAGTAAAAGAACCTAATAACAAACCACTGTCAACATTTGCTTGGTTTCTCTCCTTGGAACCTTCTGCGAGAGTAATCCCTAGATCTGAGATGCCATATGATATCTGAAATAGCCAAAAGAACCTGTACATCAACCAACCAAGCATTATCACTGCAGTCAGCAATAATGTAAAATCAGTATAAGTAATAAGCATCACTTAACTTTGTGTAATAAACCTCGCAAATGCTGTAATTGATTTCATTAAGAGAAGCATATAGCTAAGGAAGTTTATAGAAAACTATCCCAATAAGCAGCACTGAAAATAATGCAGTATACGTAACATATTAAGTGAGAAATGCCTGGTGAACAGAATGCTTCAATTTGTTTTTGAACTTTAGTCCAATGAGCAATATTAAAGGTTTTTTGTATATTGAGATGCACTACATTTAAGTTCTTTTCCATACATTAATAAAACCAAGGTTTCTTCACAAATAATAATAAAAGATGTTAAATATAACTTGATAAATATGGAGTAATATTTAACAATATTTCTTTTATCATTTGTTCTCCACAGTACTGTTTCCTTGGCTAGATAAAATGGATTAAATATATTTATACAAACTACTTCATGCTTGCATCCATATGTTTGAGGATAAGTTAGCCTACATCTCATAATCTCTCATGCTTATTTTTAAATACACTTTATTACCTCCAGCACTTTATAATGTATACGAAGAGATCTCAAAGGCAGAAAATTATTTGCCCAATTGCAGAACTTGTTGGTAAGATAAGCATCTGCTTCTAGCAGCTTCTGCAATGCAGATGGAATTTGGCGTTTACTTTTGCTTGGGGTCTGGAAAGAAAGAAAAAGAAACAATTACACACAGTTATCATTCTTCCACCTCCAGTTTTTAGCTTTACCTATAGGTGGTACAAAAATATTAGTGGTTTGGACATAGTACGTGTTCCCTACCAAATTTATTAACTTTGCTGGTATACTTATTAGCATCCCCAGTGCATTCACTGAAGCTCAACACAAATATCATGCGTATTTCTTTGAAAGATGTACAAAGGATAAAAGTTTTATTATGAAATTTGCTAATTGAAAGAAATTGTGAAAGTATTCCAGAATACTGTTATGCTGACGATTTCTTTGCAACAGTAAATGAAAAATGGAAATAGGATACAATTAAACTATTCAACCTATAAGACAACACCATTAAATGCACAATGGAAATAGAAAACAAGATTCTTTCCTTCCTGGATATATAAATTAAAAAAAAATCCCAATATACTGGAATTTTGCATATTCAGAAAATATACCATACAATAATTATACAAAAAACAACAGCCACAATCCAAAAGAACATGAACTTACAATAATAAACAGCCTCACATTCAGATTAACAAACCTACCAATAAGTAAGACAGTATACGAATCGGAGTATCATAAAACCAGAGATATAGCACAGAAATATGGCCACACAACAGATCCGGTCAAGAAGAAAATAGAAAAATTCAAAAAACAAATAAAAGAGATCACCATAACAAAAACCTACAAAGGAGATTATGTATATAAGAAATTCACATTCCATTCATGTGCACACCAACAATTCCAGACGATTTTTAAAGATGCCAACATTATTTTGGCTCCAGCAAACAAATCAGTTTAAAAAAACCTCCTAAAAACCAACACAAAAGTCAAAATTCCACCAGGAAAATATCATGCATTTATGAAATCGGTTGCAAAAACTGCAATATGAAATATACAGGTAAAACAAAAAGAAACATTACTATACAGTTTGAGGAACACATGAGAAACGTAATATATAAACACATGGAAAAATCAGCAATAGCATACCATTTTTGACAGACAGACAGACAGACAGACAGACAGACAGACAAAAAAAAAAAAACACACACACACACACACACAAACACAAATTCCAAAAACTCAATAGTATGAACAGTGTGGGAAAATGTATTCATAAACAAAAAAAGAAAATTTAATTTTGATCTTCCAAACAGCAGTAACCTCATCACAAAGTTCAGCACAGAGCAACATCTTAATACCATGCTGGGAAGCTGACAGTGAACCATAATGAAGATGAAGGCAATAGCCTTTGAAACTTGCCAAGAAAGTAGAAAAAATTGGTTAAATTTGAGTGATTTCCTCATAAATAATGTGTTATTGTATACCAGAACATTAGTTGTTCTCATTAAACATAAGTTTACACATTATTCAAAAGTCAGGAAATCTTTAGCTTTTTCAAGTTTCATGTCAGGTGAGTACAAGAATGCTCCTCTATTAAAAACAAAATCCAGCTATTGCATCTTGTATCGTTACAGTGTCCATTCCCTTCTATTAAAAAATCTGTGAAATTAATTGAACTGAAAGGCTCATTATTATATTTTTCAAATCTGAACCAGTGGTAAAGAGCCACAGCACTTAGGGGAAGATAACAGATTTTCTGACCAGTAAGAATATTTACAGTTTATGCTTGTTTCTACTTCTAAACTCCTTCCCATTCTTCCATTCTGTTCCTCTCCTGCACAAGCATAAATACTTTACGCATGTCAAAACACACTGCAGAATAAAAATATGGTTTTACCATGTGTTTCTGTTTATGCACTTATTGCAGTGAAGTACTGTATTTGACAATGAGCATATTGGTCAGATGTATTACATATACAATACATTCAATTCTCTTTGGATAGTCTCACTTCAGGGTCCATGGAAATGACTTATTTACTGGAGAAAACTCCTAAAAGAAAAACTTGGTTCTCAAGATTACAGGTTTGTGCAAAATTCCTATCAATAATGTTCAAACTGATCTGCTTCAAGCAAAGCAACCAGTGGTTACCAGCTCTTGAATGCCACATTTATACAACACATTAATGAACATTACTGAAAGGTTCAGAAGGGAAATAAAAGTAGAGGAAATTAAATTTTAAGTCTGGTGATGAGGGGGAAAAAAAAAAAAAAAATAACATGAGAAGTTCTGGGATAAATTATTACATGTCAACAATGTATATGGTTTGATACCTGCTAGGACCGTCCTCCCTGACTGAGGTTTTTTCCAGGTTTGCCTTAGTCCTCTTAAATGGCAAATGCTACGAAAGTACCCTAAACGTAGGCTTGGAACATTTCTTTCCTTTATGGTTGATGTATGTGACGATAACATCAAAAGTAACCAGTACAGATAAACTCTGTTTAGGTTATTACCCTTTTTAATGCATGTCAACAGCATATGCTAATTTCATGACATCTATTACCAAACAGTTATAAAATGAAATTCAGGTAGCAATATATAAACCACATCTATGTCCCTTTTTTTATTATTATCTTCATTATTATAATTATTTATGCTTTAAACTTTCAAAGACAGATATTGCTAAGCAAAGAAAAATTGTTAAATATTTTTGCACAAAATTCCAATATATATGATATTGTTTGTTTTGTTTGAATAGTGTTTAACACCTGTTTTAACTACTGAGACATCACAGGCAGTGCATATTGATGATACAAAAGATGAAATGATAAACGGAAAGGATTCCTTTTTTTTTTTTTTAAAGGAAGTGTTCCAGGCCTAAGATTAGAGTATATCTCCAGTATTTGCCATTTATGAGGACTGAGGAAAACCTGGAAAAAACCTCAGGCAGGGAAGATGGTCCTTGTAAGAATCAAACCCCAGACATTCCAGGTTCGTGTTTTAATGACTTTGGCCACCTGTAGCAGTAATGTATATGATTCGTTTATAGCTGAAGGTTATCATATGAGTGCACAAAGCTTTATTCTGTAACCTATTCTTTATATTTTTAAACTCTGACATTATTTTAATAACTAAGATTAATTCACAGTAGGAAATTAACTGTCATTACTGTCTTGACTCTTTGTTATTCACTCTGAACATATTTGAATGGTATTTTACCATTATCATCTGATATTTATGACAGTCTGGAAGAAATTCTTTTTTCTGCAGAACTTATTAGATATAGGTTAATGAATTCTACAATCCTATCTGAATAAAAGCAGTCTGTGCAAGTTTATGAATCTACCATCAGTAAAAAGAATTATCTCCACCGAAGAAAAGAGGACCTTTATATTCAGAAACTATTGATAACTGCAAGTTACAATAATGATAAGTGAAGCATAAGAGTGTGTAGTTCGACTGTATCATAAAATGTTTTCAATTATGTTTTTTTATGTTTTGGATTTAATTAATAACTACAATAAACTTAAATATGCATCTTGATAGGCTTTTCATTTTTTTAATAAAATGGCAAAAAACCAATTATATAAATTTTCCTGTTGTGACAGTAAATTTAAAAACAGTATACAATGTGTAAGTAAGGAAAGAGAAATGAACTAGTTAAATGTGTTCACCAACACAAGCAGAAGTGAAGACTTATCATCAGATGAAATATATTTTATAATGCAAGATTTCTTAAAACACTCAGATTTACTTATATGCATCAATGTTTAACTAACATTAAGGACATTTATATTTAGAAACTATTGATAACTGCAAGGTACAATAATGACAAGTAAGAAGCATAAGCGTGTATAGTTTGACTGTATCATAAAATGTTTTCAATTATATGTTTTTTCATGTTTTGAATTTAATTAATAACTACAATAAACTTAAATATGCACAATAATAAGCTGTTCATTTTTTTAATAAAATGGCAAAAAACTAATTATACAAATTTTCCTGTTGTGACAGAAAATTTAAAAAAAGTATACAATGTGTTAAGTAAGGAAAGAGAAATGAACTAGTTAAATGTGTTCACCAACACAAGCAGAAGTGAAGACTTATCAGCAGATGAAATATATTTTATAATGCAAGATTTCTTAAAACACTCAGATTTACTTATATGCACCAATGTTTAACATTAACACTAATATTTTTGCTAGTTCTGATAATGTAATTTAAATAAAAATACATGCTTATATGAAATATCTACAAATGAAGAAAACACTTTGAACTACCTGCACTCTCTTCTTATTATTTATATTTGTCCTTAAAATGGATACTTTTCTTTATTTATGACACTTGTGTTGCTGCACATTTAGCATAGCATGCCTTTATCTCACACAGCATAAACATTGTTCATGATCCCATTTTCTGTTGTGAAGAATGGCAATTTTGCACTGTCTTTCTAATTTTCTTGGCAGAACTTTTACACCTAATGCAGGAATGTTATCACATCAAATTGCACTAGGATATGGGAGGGAATCAGCTGGATGTGCTTAGGTCCAGAAAGTTCCAAGAGTTTCAGGAATGTGTCACATTTAGTTAAGAAATACCTCAAATGAATCATACATTGATATCAATTAATGTTCTTGAGAGTCAACATTGTCATTGCCACCACCACCATCACTACTTTCATAATTAGAAACATTAGTGTTAGTGTTAACAGAATTAACACTGTTAGAAATAACAATCAATCTTGAACTGGATTTAAACAGACCAGATCAGCTCTGGCATTTATAGGGTAGGTGTCCGTGTTACTGCATGGCACCAAGAGGATTAACTAAAGGGTAGACTGACCTCAGAACAAAAGGAAAAATGTAAGTTCCATTATGTAAAGAGGGAAAATAATAATTATTACCCACCATGCAAATCTTTAGAACTTTTGTGCATAAAGAAATAAATTAATTACATTATTCATTGCTATTTTGTTTATGCCCCAAAAAAGAATTGCCAATTTGAATGTACTAACTTCATTAATTTTTTTTTTTTTGATTGATTTATTTATGGACGCTCTTTAAGATCTCAGGTCATCTGCGTCCCATTCAACTCAGGGCGTGAAATGGCCGACAAATTTTGCTCAGAGGCCTCTCTTTCAGGCTTGAGATTCTTTTTCGTGCCGTAAATGTACGATACGGGACCCACGGCTTTATTTCCCTTCCGAAGGAAGCCATACTTAGGATTTTTACGCCCAAAAAAATCTATCGGTCCTGGCCGGAACCCGCATTCTTGGGTGTAGGAGGCAAGCATGGTAACCACTACACCACCAGGACTGACATCTTCATTAAGAAATAATGATTTATATTGATCTTTCATGGCATCAATATTATACTTAACATAAATAAATAATTTAACATTCATTTATTCTAACTGAACAAAGGATTATTGTCCTATGAAGGGTCATCATTTTATTTCTAGCTTTCCAGTATATGGACTCCCCTATTGGTCTATACAGGGCTGGCAAGTCAGGTGTTGTCCTGTATGGTGCATAGCATGCAAGTGGTAATGGCACCAATCTGAATCAGTCAAGGCAGTTAAGGGTGGTAACGAGGAAAAATATAGCAAAAATTGGGGTGTAAAACAACCTAACTCCAAGTGGTGCTCCTAGATAAATCTCAAGCAGCAAAATGGTCTGTAAACTTTGCAACCTATCTACAAAGTCCAAAGAACTCTTCTTTTAAGAACAAACCTAAACCCGAACAAATTTGACATCCATATTATTCATATTTTAGCTCATTATTCTCTAGTTAGATACACAGTACTCACTGCTTGCGTGTAGCATTCAATTTTTCCTAACCACTTTGTTAATTATGGTTGGTTCAGATAGCCATAAAATTATGATCTTATATCCTCTTCATCTTGAAATATTTATTTCACATAAATGTTGTACTGTTGTAGAAAAAACATTGTATGATACCTATTCCTAAAAATGTTTATCATAAATCCATATTTTTAAGAAGCAAGGCTTCTTAATTTCATACTTATGAAAAAGAATTACTCTTTAGGAACTTATATGATAAGTGATAACTGTTAATCAAGTTGTGAGATCTATTTTAAATTTTAATTGAGTTTTTAGGTATGATTCTGCAGTAAGTGAAGTTCAGTAACATGCAAAATGGTTCCATCCATCTTTTCTCATTTGTGTTTCCCACGCAGCAGACCCGGATTCCAGTAGTTTTCTAACTGAGGTTTTTTTCCAGGAATTTTCCTTCAGTTCTTTAGGTGAATGCCTGGGAAACTTAGACCACCAAGTCCCCTGAACTCATTCAGCCAAGTTATAATCTATTGTCCTTTATCTGGCACAATAGATTTTCTGGTCATAGTGCCATGATCATTTAAAAAAAAATCTTTTTTCCAGCTGCAATATGAATTGAATGCATAATGACAGTCATAATCATAATCAAAGAGCTGCTGGGGAAATATTGTTCTCATTAGCTTTTTGTGTTTCAGGATGTATTATTTTTCCATGTTGTTTTAATTTTATCATCAGATTTATCAATAGTTTTAAAAAATATATTTTAGTTTAGAGATTACTTAACTGATTATTCACAATGTCAATTTAGCAATAATGTATTTTTATCTGCATCATTACTAGTACAATAATTTTATAAATATAATTTTTTTTTATTAGCTCAAGACTTTCTGATGTTCAATATTAACCATGATTTATTATTGATATTTGGAGATGTAATTACATTTTTCTTAAGAAAACTAGTCTCAAATAATAGTTATCTTGGTTAAATTTATTCATTACCCATTTATTCACTATCCCCATATTATATTGTTTCTTAATTCAGATGCTGTTTAGATCAGCTCTGTGTACTATTATCATTTGAGCACCATGATATGACAGGCCATTGATAAATGGTGGAATAACTGAATAAATTGGAATTTTTGTTTTATCCATAAATATGTTTATAGATCTATAGCTCAAGTTTCACTCTTTACAAAATATTTTATATTTAATAAAAGGTACTCAGACCTCCAAAGTTTAAAATCCATATAAACATGCATAATTAAGAAAACTATTTACATCAGTTGTTCATGGGGATTTTTAATTAAATTGTTATTGTTTAATAATTATTTGCCAAGAATGAAAATGTAAAACTTTTATGGTTTTCAAGAAAAAACAATTTTTAAATTAATATTAAAAAATTACCTTTATTTTTCCCTTCTGGCTTCTTTTATTTTCCTTTTACTTTTTCTCTAGCTATATGTATATCTGCATCTCATTCTTTATTCTTATTTTATCTTCAAAATTCCCATAACTCTTAATAATAAACTTTCAGACTGATTCATGGAGATTTGAATCCATGCAAATGCTCATTTCTGAATTTGTGATACTATGACTTAACCATCTTGGCCATCGGCACAGCTGACTATTGCGCTAATTTAGTACAAATTTATAAAGAGTGAATCCAAACTCTACTAATAAATTTCACAAGTTGTTCAGGGATTTTGGTATAAGAAACCCATGGTCTCTGGTGCCTCCTTACCAGATAATTTTGTTGTTTTTGTTTTGTAATTAACTCAACCATCTTTGTATGTGCTTACTTGGAATACGACTGTTTCCAAACAAAACACAACATTTGACTGCTGTAAAGCATATTTACATTAAAGTCTGCCACCAATTAATCAACTACTCAGCACCCCTTGATAATTGCAATTATTTATTTTTAAGGATAGATGACCAAACATTACAAACAACTCCTCATGGACTGTCAACATGCTCTTGCATCCCAGGAGATTGGCGCACATTGTTAGTGGCTGCTAAATTCTAGCAACCAGATCCATATTATTTTTGACAAGAGCCACATATACTAGACTCTTTACATGACCACAGAAGAAAAAGTACATGGGTGTCAGATCTAGTGTTCGAACTGGTCATGGAAAGGAACACCATGACCAATCTATCTGTGCCTGAACTGTTCATCAAGATTTACCTAACATTCACTGCAAAAGGTGCTGGCACATTATCATGTCGAAGGAATGTTTTGTAGATTACTCCATTAGGTTTGTCTGGTAGTGCATAAGGCCTAGACCCTCTTTGGATGATGCAGGTGTAATTACTGCTCATGTAAAACCCTCAAAACAATTGCTTGGCTTACATTCACATTTTGTGCAATATAACGATACTGCTCGCAAGGTTGTCACACACTGCACTTAAAACATTCTGTTCAAGATCGGATGTTATCACATTCCTCTCAAGGGCAGTATCTTGCATACTAATAGTGAAGGACCCGAATTCTTGTAATCGCCTGTGTACAGCAGCAAATGTAGTGTGATGAGGCTGCCGTCACTGCAGCAACAGCTCCGCTTAGTGTCGTTGTGCCACTCTTCCATTGCATTAAGTGAAACTGCAAACAAGGTGCATATCGGCTAATTCTGCATAAGTAAAGTTACCTATTATCACTAGCAACGTACTAAAATCTAATGTACTGTAGGAACAAAACTTGTGCCAGAAGTAAGCAGGAGTTCAAGCCTTGTGGTGGACCACACTGAAAACATGCCCTAATGTGCTCTACTACAGCAATAAAAGGTTGTGCTTTGTTTGGAAACGACCATATTACGAGTAAACTGATACAAAGGTAGTTGAGTTAAACAAAACAAAAGCAATGAAATTACCAGTAATGAGCTACCCGATATCAATATACTTGGTAAATTGAACAACTTGTGAAGGTTTGGTGGTGGAGTTCAGATTCACCCTGTATTTACAGTAAGGTGTATGGATACAATATTGTTGATATACAATGGCAACAGTATAAAAATTATATATAAAAATTTATTTTAGTATTTTTTCTACTCTAGGCATACAAATACATTAAAATTATGAATCCTAGCACTTTTATCAATAAATGTTTTGATATCACTCTACATTTCCATGAGATATTAAAAAAAAATTGCTTTTTATGGTATAAACATGAAATATGGTGCCTTTTTTTTTCTGGTGGACGAGAATAATGCTCCTGGTACCATAACTATGTCATTGTATTCCACAGTTCAAATTAAATTTTATGTAAGATTTAGAAATACAGAAAGGAGAGGTTTTGCACTGTAAACTAACAGTTACATGGCTGACAGCTCAGGGTGTCATTAGTACATGGTTTGTAAATAGCTGATGAACGACTTAAATAATCATGCAATTAATCTTATTTTGATTTAAAGTAAAACACTAAAAATCATGTCGTCACATTAAAAATCTCTTTAAGTTTCACAAACACACTTATAAAAGTAATTTTGGTACATGTTTCGTGAGGTACATTCCTCACATTGTCAACCAAAACGATGACTGAGGAGCCAATTTCAGCAAAGTATGTATGTTACTATGCTTGCTCTGGTGGTCTGTTAATGAACTTAAACAATATGTTGTCTGCTTCCGGTATATCAAAATTCATAAGTTTGTATTCATATTTATTTATGTAAATTTTTTCCCATATATTAAGTTCTTTCGGATGTTGAATTGTTTTTAGTAATGTTATGTCCTTCTCTATTTCATGATTCTCATTCCAAAAATGTGCAGCCACTGCTGATTTTTCTACTTGTTTGTGTCTAATATTTCTCCAGTGTTCCTTTAATCTTATCCCCAGATTTCTCTTTGTTTTTCCTATGTATATTTTGTCACAATCCTTGTAATTAATTCTATATATACCTGAATGTTCTTTCTTCTTTTTTTGTTTAATTTTATTTAGATTTAATAGTTTACCAACACTATATCTGTTTATTGGTGCTAGAGTAATGTTGTACTTTTTGAAAATTTTTTGGAATTTATGGTTAACATAAGGATGATATGTGAATTTTTGATAAGTGTTTTCTTTAAGTGAAGAACTGAGTGTGGTGATTAGTTTAATTTCCTTTTTATTTTTAAATCTTTTTATTTTTTTATCTACCATTTGTTTGTTAAATCCATTTATTTCTGCTGTGTGTATTATATGTGCATATTCTTTCCTGTATTCTTCTTTACTGAGTGGTGTATTAACTAGCCTATATGTCATACTATTGAATGCTGCTTCCTTGTGGGGTCTGGGGTTGAAACCTTTTGCTTTTATGTAATTGTCGGTATGTGTGTCCTTTCTGTATATACCAAATTCTATATTTTTATTCCTTTTTATTATCCTTAGGTCCAGAAAAGGTAAAGTATTATTAACCTCGGTTTCCATAGTGAATTTTATGGTTTTTTCTTGTAAGTTCAACAGTTTCAATGCATCTTCTATGAATCTTGTCTTCTACAATGGCAAACACATCATCAACATATCTGTACCATGTTTTGAATATGTATGGGAAGGCTTTCGTTATATGTGTTTCAAAATAGCTCATGAACAGATCAGCCAAAAATGGAGATAGTGGACTATCCATCATTAAACCTGATTTTTGTTTATAAAACTTTCCTTCAAACGTGAAGTAAGTTTGGTTTAAACATAGTTCTGTGAGTTTTACATATTCTTTTGTGTGTGTTTCTGCAATGTTGATAGATAGTAGCCATTTTTTTAACAAATTCAGGGTTTTCTCTTTTGGAATGCTTGGAAACAATGCTTTTACATCAAAGGAAAAAAAACCATAAAATTCACTATGGAAACCGAGGTTAATAATACTTTACCTTTTCTGGACCTAAGGATAATAAAAAGGAATAAAAATATAGAATTTGGTATATACAGAAAGGACACACATACCGACAATTACATAAAAGCAAAAGGTTTCAACCCCAGACCCCACAAGGAAGCAGCATTCAATAGTATGACATATAGGCTAGTTAATACACCACTCAGTAAAGAAGAATACAGGAAAGAATACGCACATATAATACACACAGCAGAAATAAATGGATTTAACAAACAAATGGTAGATAAAAAAATAAAAAGATTTAAAAATAAAAAGGAAATTAAACTAATCACCACACTCAGTTCTTCACTTAAAGAAAACACTTATCAAAAATTCACATATCACCCTTATGTTAACCATAAATTCCAAAAAATTTTCAAAAAGTACAACATACTCTAGCACCAATAAACAGAATAGTGTTGGTAAACTATTAAATCTAAATAAAATTAAACAAAAAAAGAAGAAAGAAGAACATTCAGGTATATATAGAATTAATTACAAGGATTGTGACAAAATATACATAGGAGAAACAAAGAGAAATCTGGGGATAAGATTAAAGGAACACTGGAGAAATATTAGACACAAACAAGTAGAAAAATCAGCAGTGGCTGCACATTTTTGGAATGAGAATCATGAAATAGAGAAGGACATAACATTACTAAAAACAATTCAACATCCGAAAGAACTTAATATATGGGAAAAAATTTACATAAATAAATATGAATACAAACTTATGAATTTTGATATACCGGAAGCAGACAACATATTGTTTAAGTTCATTAACAGACCACCAGAGCAAGCATAGTAACATACATACTTTGCTGAAATTGGCTCCTCAGTCGTCGTTTTGGTTGTCAATGTGAGGAATGTACCTCACGAAACATGTACCAAAATTACTTTTATAAGTGTGTTTGTGAAACTTAAAGAGAGTTTTAATGTGACGACATGATTTTTAGTGTTTTACTTTAAATCAAAATAAGATTAACAAAAGTTTCACTGTGTGGATTCCGAAATTCTGTAAACAAATCATGCAATTGTTACATCTGCCTAGGGAAATGACTTCATGTTGCAGGTTTACTGTTTACATGATATTAACTCCAACTTCAGACTTAGATGAAATATTGAATATTATTTACCTAATTTGAAGTGCTAATTGGAACTTATAAATGAAGCAAATCATATAATTAAGATTATTGTTTGCTGAGTCAACTACACACTTATTGGCTCAACTTACTTGTTGACAATTAACTGAGGATGCGAACAATGGTCTGTAAAACCTTATTCTAAATATAATCAAGGAGAGTCAATAAGAGCATGTAATTGGACTAAGTCATACAATAATCTTAATTATATGACACTTACATTATTTTTACCACTACTGGGAGGAATGTATTAAAAGATGAAGCATTCATTCTTCTTTGACTTAACTCACACAAAAGTTCTTGACCTTAGTGGTCCATGACTGCAAGGACAACAACAGTTGTTTAATTAAAATTAATCTATTTTGGTGGTTGTAAGGTTAGTGGTAATTGCTAAATTTAACTGCTCATTTCTTACTTATAGGGCTTGGATTTTAGGTGCTAAAAATTGGGAAAATGTTTATATTTTATGTTCTAAGATACTTTAAATATGCAACAATATGTCATACTAGTTTCATGGACCACTGTTCTCATCCTCAACTAACTATTGACTGCTTGGTAATTAGTTATGCTGTGGGAATGTGTATTCTGCTCTGGTGGATGTGTGGTCAGCTTAAAGTTTTGTTTTCATCCCTGGAAGTGTCACAGTTCATTAAACTATCTCTGTATTTGTAACTGCAGATTTTTCTCCTATATTCCTAATTCTGTAGGTCCTTTTACTAATTTTAATAAATTTGATTTATTCACTATGTAGTGGTTTTCAGTCCCAAAATGAGGTACTATTACTGTGTTCTCAATTTGCTTGTATTTTATGTTCCTAAAATGTCTTTTAACTGCATGCCTATGTTTCTCTTTATTTTTCCAATGTACATTTTTTCACATTCTGCACAACTTATTTTATAAATACCTACTTTCTTCTCCAGTGGATGCATCATTAACATTGCCTATCTGGAGATTTTCAACATTAAATCTGTTTACAGATGCCAACCTGATATTGAAATCTTTTTGAATATTTTGAAATTTTTGATTAGCCCATGGATGATAAGCAACTGTTTTAAAAATTGCCTTACCTTTCCTGCTGAAAGCTTTGTGGTTTCTTTAATAAGGTTTTGCCAACTGAATTTTAGTACTTTTCTGTGTACTAGTTCTTTTTTAAAACCATTTTTAATCGCTGTTCTTTCTATTTGTTTGTATTCTTTAAATTATTCTTCTTTGTTAATTTGTAGGTTAACTAGCCTGTGTGTTAAGCTGTTGATCACTGCATCACACAAATATGCAGGTATTTACAAAATAAGTTGTTCAGAATGTGAAAAAATCTACATTGGATAAACAATAAACATAGGCACACAGTTAAAAGAAATTGAAGGAACATTAAAAACCAAGGAGAAATTAGCAGTAGCATCTCATTTGTGGACAGAAAACCACGACACAGTGAATAAAGCAAAATTATTAAAATCAGCACAAGGACCTATAAAATAAACAACATGGGAGAAAATCTACATTTACAAATACAGAGGGACAGTTTAGTGAACTTTTGACATTTCCGGGGCTGAAAACATAAACTTGTTCATTACACCTCCAGAGAGCAGAATATACATTCCCACAGCATAACAAATTATCCAGCAGTCTATGTCTGAGAATGCAAACAATGGTTCGTGAAATTACTGCATATTATAAACAAGTGGAGCAGTAAGAGTGTGTAGTTCCACTCAGTCATCCAATAATCTTAATTATGTTTCAGCTTATGTGAATAAGAACAATATGCCTAGCTGATTAATAATTACAAAACACAATGAGATGCATCCTTAAGTTGTTCATCACAAATGGCCAACGATTATTGCAAAACACTGACATATTGGGAAAATGACACACCTTAGTAAAAGTATTCTTTCCTGATGAATTTTATCAGTGTCATTTATGCATTTGCATTTTCTGTAAACTGCAATTACTCATACAGCATAACTAAACTTAAAAAGAAAAGAAACTTTCTGGAGCTACTTAAAATATGTGCCACAAGCCCACTAGTAAGAATCCATTACTTCACACTAACCGCATAGCAGACGAAATTAATATATTCATACCTTAACGATTAGTGGAAACCTGATTCTTTAATTCAATCTTACAATTACGAACATCTTAATTAATTTCATTCCATAACTGCAAACTTCCAAGAACATGACTGCAACAGTAATATGATCAGTCTTTCTTAACGGGTAATTGTGAACGCATAAATTCTTCCTTTCCTTGCCGTTTCATCCGAACATTCTTGCTTATATGTAGCAACTCTTTAAAACATGCGTTAAATGTAATATTTCCCAAGACTTGAATCTCCGTAAATGAATATTAACACTGGGATCTATTTTCTTTGCATTACCTGACAGCTCATTGTAAATGTTATATTAATTTCCCTTTTTGGTATCCTCCCAACAGGCACACTGCATATGCTCTCCAAGTGCTGCAGACCCAGTCCAAAACTAGAATAGGAATGCAAATCCAATTTTATCACAGATTAGATTGACATTCAAACTTTGAACAGTACAGGCGACCGTGCAACGTTCAAATACTAAAAGCAGTGCTGCCATCTGTTATCCATCACATCCCCTATGGCACAATTACTATGATCATTACCTACTTTGTAGTTTGTAGCTAATACAAAATAATTCCACAAAGATGCAACAATCTTGCTTATACTACAAGCAAATTTACTGATAGGTACAAGCACATTTGTGCAACTCAATGTTAATGATCGGTGACCGCATCGAGCGCCAATTTTGTACCTATCCCCCGGCGATACTCGAACTAATGATGGCAGTAAGTGAGTCGATAACGTAGCCACGGGAGGTCAGCAATGTAAGCTTTAGTAGAATTGTTTATTTATTTTTGCTGTTTTAGTTGTAGTTTCCTTTCTTTCTCGGAGAAAATTAATCATTGTTAAACTTTCACCGAACCCCAGACCACCATGTACAGAACCACTGAAGGCCTGAAAAGAGAAATACAAGACGCAAACGTATGACTAAGAAGGATTAAAACTTAATAATGACTTAGTTATTTCCGAAAATGAAAGGAAACTACAAGTAAAATAAGTTATATAAATAGTGAGATAATTCTGTCAGTACCCACAGACATGATTTCTTTGCTGCCCATCCATTATATAACTTTGCATCAGAATGGTAATTTTTAAAATCTGACAGCAACTCAGCTTCTTAACCCAATTCTAAGCAGATTTAGGAAGGGTATTTGAAGTAAAATTTAACGTTATATTTTGTATACAGCCTGTACATAACCTAAAAATGTACACTATCTTCGTATATAACGAAGAATATAAAAATGTAAGTAATTAAATCTCTCAATGACAATACTGCTATGTACAACAAATAACAATAAATTAATTTTATTAGTAGTTTTGCAAAGAGGTACCAATATAAAGTGTTATATTGAAGGTTATAGTGTACAAAAATATCCCGTCCTCCAAATAACATTTACATTGTATATACCGAATGTTGTGTATAGTTTTAAAAGAGATGCACTTTAAAGTCTGCTGTTATATCTAATGCTCACACACAAATTCAGGAAATTACACACTATTTCACAAATGACACACAAACACTGTAATACTATGACTTTAAATTGAGAGGAATTAAGTTCTTAACTTAATCTGAACACTGTTGCTATACTGCCAAAAGTACTGGGCCTACTTGTCCACAGCATACTTAATATTTGTATTGCCAGGGCATTTTTTTTAAACATTCTTTAATTTTTTTAAGATATATACAGTGATTTCTTTGTAAGTATACAAGATGAAAATTTTGACCAAAATGATCATCACTTTGGCATGTATGGTCAATGCTTTGGTCCTAGTGAGCTGCAAGAGTAACATCACAGAATTGAAATCTGCCTTGTCAGGCAGCATGAAGGTAATGACGAGTTTGTGTCATTTTCAACCATTCTATTGCTGTCTCTACCACATAGTACTTGCCAAGGGATAAGCGCAGTAAAAAATGAAGTTCCACTTCATATAGATTCAGAATGTTGTAGATTACAATTAATCAAAAGGAAATATAAAGCAAATTGCAAAAATAATCCGTAATAACAGTAACACAAATAATGGCATTAAACCTTAACTAATTATATAAATCATATTGTGAACTGTACAATATGATTCAGATTTTCATTAGTATATCAAATGTAAGCCTTAATTATCTGTTAAGAACTCTGCTGCTAATAGGATATTATCTTTAAGCTTACTCACAGGGTAAAACACTTGAAAAGTACACGCTACTTAGTATCTCAATCGTTACATGTTTAGCTAAGAAAGGTTTCTCAATAGATTACTATAAAACAGCACAGTTCTGTTTTATATATTAACTATAAGTTTACTGATAAATTAGATGTTCAGATTGCTGAATGATATTCATTGCAAAATATTTCTTAAGCTGTATCAGGCTGGCAAACAGAAATCTACCTGATATACATAGAAATTTCAAACGATAAGGATGAATCTTCAGCAGCTAACCTAAAATCACACTTTTTCGCTCTTCTGATTTTATTGGCTATAATTTTGCTACAAAGGACATAGTATAGCTGTTAGGTTGTATTGCTTGTGCAAAATTGGGCAGAGCCAGCAGCTTATTATTCCAAAATAAACTGCAAAATGCAAAAGCGTGTTCTAATCATGATTTGGCCAGTTTCTTTAAAAGTCAAATGGCAATTCGCTTAATGGCCTTAATTGCACCATCCATTCCACTCAATGCAATATATTACACTACAGCAATTGGCAACAAATGATTACATTTTTACCCAAAGTTCAGCGGGTATTTCAGTATATATATATTAACAGTAATAATAAAAGTAGATAAGGATAAAACACTGAGAAAAAGTCACAATTGTAATTGCTATATTTCGAACTACTGCGAGTTCTTCAATGGCAAGAAGTTAGACAAGTGAAAGTGATAAAAGTAAATATTGAGTATCGAAGGTAACGTTATGCATGGAAACAGATGAAACTAGAACCCTTTATCAACTGGAAGAATAAAGAAGAATAAAGGGTCCTCAGTAGTATCCTCAGTAGTACTACAGGACATCTTCCTACAATGCTGAAGCTTATCGACAGCTTCAGGATGTCACTTATTATGAACTATTGTCTTCCGACCCAACAGTCAATTTTAATGAAGAAATAGCTTCTTTTATTACTTCTTCTGGTACAGCTGAAGGACTTAGTTCTCTTCTTACTCTCATGTCCTCGTACTCCTACCATATATTTTCTCCCTAAAATTCACAAAGAGAACCGTCCAGGCCGCCCAATAGTAGCCAGCTTCGATTCCCCCACTGAACGTATTTCCGCTCTAGTAGATTGTTTGTTACAGTCATTTGTTACGTCTAGGCCATCCTATATCAAAGATTTGTTCCATTTTTTGAGTTTACTAAAGAAAGTTGACCCTTCGGCACATTCTGATATACTTGTGCCACTATCGATGTGACGTCACTCCATACTAACATTCCCCATCATGAAGGATTCGCTGCCGTTAGACATTTCTTGAACTCTTGAGCACCTCCTCATATCCCTTCTACAGATTTCATTTGTCATCTTGCTTATCTGGTCCGCACTCGCAATGCGTTTAGTTTTCCTAATAAACATTATCTACAAATTAGAGGTACTGCGATGGGCACTAGAATGGCACCTTCTTATACCAATCTTTTTATGGCTCGCTTAGAGGAGGAATTTCTTAAGTCAGAACCTTTGGCACCATTATTATGGCTGAGATATATTGATGATAATATTTGTGCTTTGGACTCATAGCTCAGAATCTCTCGAGCAGTTTCTTACTAATCTTAACTCCAAGTTTTCAGTTAAGTTCACTTCTTCTGTCTCTCCCAATGCTGCTACTTTCCTATATATTGATATTTCTTTATGCAATGGCTCTTTCCTTACGTCTGTGCACATTAAGCCTACAAATTTACAACAGTATCTTCATTTTGATATCTGTCATCCCTTGCATATCAAAAGACCTTTTCCTTTTTCTCTTTCAACCCGTGGTCATCGTCTTTGTAACAACTTTTCATCTCTTGACAAATATATTAAAAACCTAGCTCAAAAGTTCCAAGACCAAAATTATCCTTTCGCTCTTTTAAAAGTCGGTCCTGGTGGTGTAGTGGTTACCATACTTGCCTCCTACACCCAAGATCGCGGGTTCGAACCCGGCCAGGACCGATGGATTTTTTCGGGCGTAAAAATCCTAAGTATGGCTTCCTTCGGAAGGGAAGTAAAGCCGCGGGGTCTCGTGTCGTACATTTACGGCACGTTAAAGAATCTCAAGCCTGAAAGAGAGGCCTCTGAGCAAAATTTGTCGGCTGTTTCACGCCCCGAGTTGAATGGGACGCTGATGACCTAAGCTGTTAAAGAGCGCCCATAAATAAATCAATCAATCAAAAAAAAAAAAAAAAAAAAAGCTCTTTTAAAATCCCGTATAATCTCAGCGCACAAAACTTTCCAATGCAAACCTAAAACTTCTAACAAGAACTTCATCAACCTTGTTACTACTTACGTGCCTGGAATTGAAAGCATCAGACCTATTTTGAAAGAATGTCACGATACTTTGTTAATGCATACATCTTTAAATGATTTTTCTAAATTTGTACCCCGCCTTACTTTCAGAACACTCCCTAACCTTAAAAGTATTTTTCGCCGTAACCAATCCTCTCCGAATTTACCACGTCCCTTTGCTGGCTCATATCCTGGCCAACGTCCTAAATATAAAACCTGTGCACTAATTATGCCGTGCAATTCATTCCACAGCCCTAATTTATCCAGGGAATTTAAAATTTCTTCATTTGCTACCTGTTCTTCCAAGAACGTCATATATATGTTATCTTGTAAGCTTTGCAAAGCATTTTATATTGGTTTAACTACTACTGTTGTTTCGCTAGCATGAACAATCAGACGTTCTGTTAAAACCAAGTCTCCCTTGCCGGTTGCCCAACATGCCTTATCTCACTGTAAGGATTTTGATGATGCTTTTAGTCTAACTCTTATTGATGCGTTGTCTACACAATGCTCTGAAAGTTTACTCAGAGATAGAGAAATGGCAGTTATATTTTTACATAAAGCGCGTATACCACCTGGTTTAAATCTTACATATTAGTTTTTTTCTTCCCACACTCTCATTTCTCATTTCTAGTTTCATCTGTTTCCATGCATAACGTTACTTTCGATACTCAATATTTACTTTTATCACTTTCACTTGTCTAGCTTCTTGCCATTGAAGAACTCCCAGTAGTTCGAAATATAGCAATTTCAAGTGTGACTTTTTCTCAGTGTTTTACCCTTATCTACTTTTATTATTACTGTTAATTTGTTACATTGTTAATAGTGTTACTTTATTTTTATTTTTCATTATGATATATATATATATATATATATATACTGAAATACCCGCAGTCAAATGGTTTTTATGCTTTCCAACATTGCACACACTGCTATAAGCTGTTCAACAAGACACTATTGCCAAAATTATAAGAAGTACTTGTTAAAATGGATGTTTACATCGTATGCTATTTTTTATTCGTTTTATTTAAATACGTTCTTTAACATCTCAGGTCATCAGTGTCCCATTCAATTCCGGGCGTGAAACGACCGACAAAGTTTGCTCAGAGGCCTTTCTTTCAGGCTTGAAGTTCTTGAAGGAAGCCATACTTAGGATTTTTACGCCCGAAAAAATCCACCGGTCCTGGCCTAATTTGAACCCGTGATCTTGGGTTAAGAAGGCAAGTATGGTTACTACTACACCACCAGGACCGACATCTGTATGCTAAGATAAATATTATCTCTTAGCATGTTGAAAAATATTTTTTTCCCCTTTTGATAATTCAAAATATTTTCTTCATTTAAAGAAATATCAGTATCATTAAAAAAATATAAATGCATACAAAAGGTGGTTTTGTAGCAGTGATATTGTAATGAGCATTGAGCTACTCATGTGAGCTCCTTTAAGAGCTATTGTTATTGTGTTATTCATACGTTATGTAGCTTATGTTAAAGTATAACATACCTAATAATTACTGAAAGTTGGCACAAAAAATTCCTACTAAATGTTACTGAAGTGAATGAATCTCAATATGTATGGGAGTCGCTACAAACTTTTTGAGATTTGTTGAACAATAAGAAGTTGCCATACTATTGGATGTTCACATATACTACGGCAGGTTCTATATATCAGCACCACAGTAGTATGCCACTCGTTCTTTGACATAGTATTCATCTTCTCTTAGTCGGCAGTAACAGCTTCTTCCATACTGGAGAATCAGTGTCTATGTAGGAGATACTTCACATTTTATAACTGGAAGAAATTGCATGATACTAAGTTGAGATTGCAGGTATGATGAAATTATTAATTTACTGAAATGAAGAACAGCATTATCTTGAGGTCATCCATTTCTTGGTTGTCTCTCCTCAATTTTTGGGAACACCATAGGTACATGTAATTGCAATCTTCTTTGCTTTGTACTTTTGTACCCTAGAAAGAAAATAAATATCGTATAAGTTGTGTTTTGCATATTCCTTAAATTAATAATGTATATTTATAGCTATTTTTGCTTTATTAGAGCAAGATTTGTTTTTAAAATAATTGTCATTGTGTAAAATGATATGTAGACATTTTATTTTCATTTCTAGATTTATTTCATGTGCTACACATTCAGTAATGAAATTTATTTCAGGATTTTAAATTATCAAGATAATTTCAAACCTAAAAAACCACTTAAAAATTCATGTAAGTTCGGTATTTTTTTCTGCATGATTACAGTGTTCTACTTTATACCCGAACAAAATGTATTAACCAAGATTTAATTAAATTTTAAAACCAATGTCATATCAAAACCACTAAAATGGAGATAATATATATACAAGATTAGGCTAGTAAGTCCATTTTTGTACCCATTATATTCCATGTGTTATAGAACTACTCAGAATGTATTTAATGAGCTACTGCAGCTGATGAACCCTCAGCATGTATAATTACCCTCAATCTGCGGGGCATAGATGATTTCAGATTTCTATAGCAGCGTGAACGAGAGACTACAACATCTCAGGTTAATTAAAGACACAATTGTAAATATTTAGAAATTATGTATATGAACTTCTATAAAGGATTAAGGATGTACAGTATTTATGATACAAATGGCACTTAGGTAATATAGTGGAGTGATGTTCTTTGGGAGACTCTTGGCCAACAGGCCAGTCGAGGTGAGCCAAGTTCCATCATCTCTTATGGTAAAGAAATGTCTCATTTTCACTACTTGCAAGAATCCAAGCAACTTTCAATTGGGCGAGAATTTCCACCATGCTGCCATAAATTAATTGTTCTATAGTGACATCACACGTTACAGCAGAGTTTAACACCAATAAATAGTGGTTACAAATAAAAACCACTAATATTGAACAAAAGCCTAGATTTTATTTATAAAATTAGTTAAGTCAACTCCTCTCCTCCAAATGCAGTAGTTTTCCACATTCCGAGTGTTGTCAATACTTGTTTTATTTTAGCGGAAGAAAAATGCTTCAAACATTGCTATTCATTTATCTGCTACAACAGCAATGGTTTCCAACAAAAGGACGCTAAATTACTTGCAAAATATACCATTTAACACTATACCATAATACAAAGGGCTATAGACATTAGTTTAAAAAATACATTAAAGAGAAATAATTAACTGCACTTTAGCCTCATTAATTAATTGCTTATTTGCATTCATTTCAATTTTGCAATGAATATGAAATTGTAAATTAAGCATGCTGAGTTACTATTTGCTAATATGGTGTGAGTATACTATTCATTTATTTGTTATCCCTAAACTGTTTTTAGTCAAAATGGCGAGCACACATGTAAGCAGTTTTTCTTCCGTGTACGTGTGTGTTTCCCAAAAAATCGGCCCAAAGCTTATATCTGAAATTATATATGAGTTATTAAATACATGTAGCACTTATATCACAACAGTAAAATACATAATTGTTTTTAAAATTCTCTAACATGCAAAATGTAAACATCTTAATAAATCAGTTTTTTAATATCTAATCTAAATTCTATTCCAAATAGTGGTCATCAGTAATTAGGCTGTTGTCGCTTTTGATAATACTAAAAACGTAAAATAAAGTCACTGTAATGATAATTTTATATAAATGAATTAAGAAAGCACATTTTACTTTACACCATATTGTGTTCACTGTTACTTTCACTATAATTTTGGGGGAAGGAAAGCTATTTAGAAGAAAAATGCTATCTATTTATATACTTATGAATTTACGATATATTTTGTTGAAATACTGTAAAAAAATCTTATTACTCATTTAACACATTTTGTACCAGATACACATGCACAGGGCTTTAAACATATTTTAAATATACGTTACTTGGGTCGAACGTTTTTTTTTTTTTTTTTTTTTTATTTTTCAATGTAATGTGCATTTGTATCTTCAAGATTCAAGCACAAATGGCCATAAACATGCTGAAATTTTACTTACCTCTCAGTATTTTTCGAGAAACGAAACTGTTTCAATTCCTTTGGAGTTGCACCCTATCATGACGCACTTTTATTTTAATAAATGCATGTTTAAACATACGTAGTGATTTCCCCACAACCCCCGCGATATCAAAACATAATGTAACAACAAATTTCTTCTTCGTTTCGGAACTGCAATAATCACTTTCAAAGAGATTGTGCATAAAAATTATTCGGTTTTCTTCTATTTGCCAACTCTAAAGCAAATACTAATGAAACGAGTGCTTCTATTAGGCGAAGTATGTTTAAACACAGTTTAATTTTGCAGCTTTAGCGCCCTCGTAATTGAGAGATATCTGATGGAGTTGAGGTTGTCAAACAACTGAGCTGAGAGCGCAGCGCCAATTTTGCATGTATCCCCACGGGATTTCTGGCTTTCACATGAGGTTCAGAGGTAACCAATCCAGTTGCCATATCCTGTATACAAGTATTTTTACTGACTTTACAAGTGTTCTGTTTCACAAGTATAAACGAATATGTAAATGTACATAAATACATGTAATTTCATTACATTTCTAAAGCTGCTTAAATTGCTACTGTGATATTAATGAGTAACTGCTAAAATTGGGATAATCGTAAATGTACGGTTAAAAGTGAACAATTTAAAAATATTGCGGTTATATAAGTAGGTGTCATCACATAAATATAGCCATTTAAATAGATGTGATAATTAGATTTGAAATTTTACTGGGCAGCAATAGCAACAGTGATTAATAATTTAAACAGTGAACATTCACAAAACCGAAAATAAATACCATTTTCAGGAGCAGGTTTGAATTTAACCAAATATTTAGAATGAGTTCAGAAAAAATGCAATATTTATTAGATTAGAGAGGTTATGTTATGCAACACTACTTCAAAAAGCGCTGCTCTAATTGTAGTTCTAACACGTCATCAGCAGTTATATATTGATTTGGCAGAGGTAGATAACATCATTCAGTAGGAAAAAGGCATGGAGCATCAAAATCAACTGTTTGCAGATATGTACAAACTATCATAGAAGCAAATTTGATAACTTACTTAACCACGGCAGGCTACATTGAAGGCTTCATTTATTGGCAACATTATAGTGGAGGCTATGCATTTTGTCATAAAGATACAAATGGTTAACGGTATATTTAGGCTTTACGTTCAGAAGATTCAATGTATACATAAAAAATATACAACATTGTAATGTATATACACAATAGGGGAGAGCGCTGTACCAAGGGATACATTTCACATTTTTATTTTAAAAAATTCATTTTTAAACACGATTTTATACAATTATCTCCATATTATTTTCATAATTTAATTACAAATTCCTTGGTTTGCAAAATTTTAACAGCAGTTTATCTTTAAATTTGAAAATCTTTTGGATATGTAAATTGTCCCCATGTGCATGCCCAGGATGAACCGAGAGACAGTATCCTTTGTACTTGGAGAAAATGAACAATTTGCCCCTTCCCAAAAGTTTTTTCTCAACTCAAATGAAAATGACATAAGGAACAGGAATCGTTTTTGCCACAACTCGACTGGGATTGAGTAGTTTATGATAAATATCTGTCTAATGGAACAAAAAAATTACACTGCCTTTATCATTTACAAAAAAAATGATTTTCTACAATTTTCTAAAGTAAATTACTTCATAGTTCATAGGAGATGTAAATAGTTTTAACACAAAGAAAAAGGATATTTTAGTTTTTACTACTTTGCACACAATTAAAACATGATCTCC
The DNA here is from genome assembly GCA_030762175.1 of Metallyticus violacea. Lineage (NCBI taxonomy): Eukaryota > Metazoa > Arthropoda > Insecta > Mantodea > Metallyticidae > Metallyticus > Metallyticus violacea. Next base: position 59,511,333 of record CM060832.1, on the reverse strand, counting down.
AATATTTACTGTCGTCTATATAACGTTTTTCAAATTCTCAAATGTTGAATCATGAATCAAGGCAAGAGATAAGGTAGTATATTCTTTATTTGTCGATTCGTTTAAAACCAATGTTCTGATAGCTTTAGGCATACTTGGTTCATTAGCTGCACTCCAACTTGCTATTTCTAACCATTTTGGAATATCTGTTAATACTTAAGTTCTCTCTTTGTGTACCCTTTCGTTGGACTTGCGTTCATAGCTTTAGGAATTGACCAAATAATTTTTGGTGACAGAACAGAAGAACTGTTGTGTATGACATGATGTTATGAGAGGATCAAGACGAAACAGGAATGTTGGAATTAATTTCCTTAGCAGTTTTCCCTGCATCAAAACACTTGTTCTGTCAGTCACTTTGCTAATCAGTAACATCACAAGAAAAGAACTCGTACTCTTAAAAAATGCATGAATTAAACTGAACGATTGCTTTTGCTCTAAAACTATTGAATATGTTATATTATGAGAAATCTGTTTCATAGGCTGTTGCGGTGAAAGCAATCTCATAAATATAAATGAATTTCCTGCATTTTCCGGAGAACACACACATTCACTCACTCACTCACTCACTCACTCACTCACTCACTCACTCACTCACGCACTCACTCACTCACTCCTCATTCACTCACTCACTCATTAATTAATTAATTAATTCATTCATTCATTCATTCATTCATTCATTCATTCATTGCCAAAATATATCCCAGTTTTAAATGGGTCAAAGGTAGTCCGATCAAATACTGCAATTTATGGTTAGTGTGGAAAGGAATTGTTGGCGGAATTATACCCGACTGCTTTGCCTTATCAACAATATCCCTAGAAACGTGACTTTCGTGATTGTCGAGGAGATGAGGTATATTTTGCGTTGGGTGGGAGCGACTGGCGATGTTTTAAATATTTTAGAAATATTCCCTCATAGATAACTTGTTAGGATTTACAACTTCGAAAGAGCCAATTGGAGCGCCTTTTTAATATGAAATTATTAAAATTTACCCTTGGGAAGACAAAGGGGGGAGGAACCTCGTTCACAAATATCCCTTTCCTGCAATATTATTATTTTCCCAGCCAGGCACTGAAATATTGACTTTCGCAAACTAGGGGGCTAACTTACGCAAATTCATTGTCACCGGGCCTAATTTAATTTGGCAGAATGTAATACACGTTGAACTGGTTCCTTTTCTTGCTCTTCGGTAAGCATCTTGTTAATATCATATCTCGGTGTGTAAACAAACGTTGGTTCACCTTCGGACTTGGCATGAAATACATATCTTGCAACTGAAGACTTTGGATTACATATTTTCAGCTGCATTTCGAATGGAGGAATTAATTACAAGGATATTTTGTACTGCTGCTTCCACGAGCTACTTTCTAGAACTTATTCATTTTATGTCGTTTTTAGAATGACCCATAACTAAAAAAAGAAAGGAACGTACAAAAACTAACTGTAAACTTAATTGTGCACGAAATTTCAAGAAAAAGCGAATCGTAAATAATAATATAGAGAGACGTCTGTTAGTATAACACAAATTAATGTCCTCTGGGACATCACTCTACAATGAACGTTTTAAGTCTTAACCTAGTTTTTCAGATTATAGTATTAAGCTGACATGAATCTAAGTAGTGGATTTTATGGCATAGTTAAATTTTATGAGCTTTATTGGAAAATGAGCTATTTTTAATCATAGAGACGTTGGTTTCAAATGATAATGAAGCATTGTTTTAATAACATATCGCCTGATACAAAACCAATTCTTATGAAATTAGCAATAAAATTTATGAAAGCTACATGTAACTTTTCAATTCAACAAAATTAGATGTATGTTCATGTACTACTGAAAATGAGTAGCGTGCAGAGAGCCTTGTTAACATATGCTGTAACATCGTGTTTAATTACATTTCTAAAAGGAAGAATAAATTAAAAAATTTATTAAAGCTGAATATTTTAAATTAGTTGTTATTATATAAATATTAGGCTCTCAACATTTTTGATGGGTAATATCGTGCCTATTTAATTATTGATATTAAGTTACATAATTCAGGAATACAACAATAATGAACTTGTTGTAACACTTGCTAAAATTTATGCCCTTCGTGATAATGAAGCTACTTTCATATACAGGACCACCGTTCCATTAATTGTATATGCGGGACAGATAATTAATTTTATATTTAAGTGCAAACTGATTAGGCATTACATGATGCCAGAGTTATGAGAAATAGAACAGTTTGAGCTGCAATGGAACCTGGACAATGCCCAACTCCAGAAGAATCATTTTAGGTGATATCACATGCGCTTAAGAATGGCTTTTATCACCATTGTGACATGATATCATTAATGAAGTAGAAAGTATATTTAACAGAGCTTATAAGTGCACACAAAAGAGTGTTGAAAATGCTATCGATGTTTTAAAAGAGAAATTTCCTTGAATGAATTATTTGAGAGTAAACCTAATGCTTGCTGCCAATATAATCAAATGTTGTGTGAAGCTCTGCAATATTTCAAGAGATTAAGGATAATACATTAATAATATGACCACTATATAGAGAAAGAAGACATTGTAAATAATTATGAGAAAGAACTTAGCTCAGGAACAAGGCGTGTGCTACTGGAATTTGCCAACCACTTTGCTTGATTTGAGTTTGATTTGCTTCATAGAATGAAATTCAAGAAAATTACATTGCTTTATTTTTGTATTTCAATATGTATGATACACAATAAAATACTGTTTACTGATCTTGGTCTTCAACACCACTGTACCAAAGTTCATGTTCTGATATTAAAGTTTCGAGATTAGTTTCATAGTTATTGAGGTTCATATATTCTATTTACAGTTTAAAATTTTCAGGTTCATTTCTTTGTACTTTTCTTCTGCTGCATCAGCAACCGATGGTATTTTCCTCTTTATTGTTTGGTTTGGTTTTTTTTTAAAACAAAAAAATTATGAAATATTATACAATATCATAGTACATTTTCAACTGCCACAGGTGACCGATATTGTCAAGACACGGATTGGTAAGAGGGAAATTTGGACGCCAGGACCGTCTTCCCTGACTGAGGATTTCTCGAGGTTTTCCTCAGTCCTCATTAATGACGCATGTTAGCAAGGTGCCCTAAAACTTAGGCCCGGAACATTTCCTTCTATAAAAAGAACCCTTTCCCAGTTTATAATTTAATCTCACGCATCATTAATGTCCGCCGCCTGTGAAACCTCAGCAGTAAATGTCCGCCGCCTGTGAAACCTCAGCAGTAAAAACGAGTGTCAAACACTATTATAAAAAATGTATTTTCAGTTTTGCATATAGAAAATGAATCCGTGTTTTATAGGTAGTCGTGCATATTAAATTATTTACAGTAACAAATCATTCTTTTCTCACCTACAATACAGTGTGCAAGTTCCTCAGTAGATATGTTATTTTCAAAGCGTCTAACTCCAGAAAATTGGAACTAAAAACCCGAGTATTGCTGTTTTGGCGAAAATTTGCTTCAAGTTATAGTATGCATCCCATTTATTTTAATGGTGTTAAAATCCCATTTTTAATACAGGGGCACCACAGGCGGTGGACACTGATAATACATGAGATGAAATGATATATTGGGAAAGGTTTTTTTTAAGGGAAGGAAACGTTTCAGACTTAAGTTTAGGGTACCTGTAAAAAACCTCAGTCAGGGAGGACGCTCCTGGCGAGATACAAACCCCAGACTCCCGCTCACGAGTCCGCGCCTTAACGAACTCGGCTACCCTTGGCGGTATGCACTATTATCAACAGATAACAATATAGTACAGTTTGTCATTTATAAGCTAATCAGAAAAGTAGTCATTCAGGGTGTTTAGCTCAGTCGTAGTGTGTTGATTTTACAAACGGAATGAGGCCTATTTGAGTCTAATGTTCTACTTCAACCCATTTTTACTTTTTCAACATTGCAGCATAATTACAGTTAATTATTTTAGGTCCACCAATGGCTCTTCATTTTAATTCTTCTACCATGTGTCTTGCATGGAAATGCAGGGGCAATGAAATTAACCTGTAAAAGGTTAACTGCTACTATGATAATAAAACTGCACGTGTTGAATATCATGTAGGGCGTAATACACTAAAGTCCAATGTTCACCACTTCTATTTTTAATTGTAGGAGAAACAGGTAGAGGGAGATAGCAATGATTCGCGAGCTTCAGCTAGTAGCCTTACGTACTCCTGCGCGCATTGTAGGTACGCTTGAAAGAGCACCACTTGCCATTGTCATTCGTTGAGAGGTTCTGTAGAAAAACGAATTGAATTTGTTCATTTGTCCAGCTTGCATTTTGTTGGGGAAGCTGGAGGACGTGCATCCGTAGTCGAGCAGCTATTCGTTATTCGTTTGCAGAGCTAACAGATATGCATTTTGTTTGTGGAGAGGCTCGAACAGGACTAACACCCTTGTCTGCTTAGCTATACCCGAGCGATATTCAGATAGACGCCGATCTCATTGTCACATCTTTTGGACAAGCGCCTGAGAGCTGACAGTGCATAGGCCGAAATCCGGTGGAAAACGAACGCATCGCAAACCAATATTCAAACAAGAGGTGCTCGACAGTCTTCAGGCTATCCTAGGACCTGTACCTGTGCAATCGCACGTGCTGTGGACATAAATAGTAGTAGTGTGTGGTGGGTCCTATAAGAAGAACGTCTCCATTCTTTTCGTCTTCTGGAGGTGCAATCCTTGAGATCAGTGGATTTTGCTCCTCAGTTTTAGTTTTATAACTGCATATTAGAGCATCGTGGAGAAAATGCTAATTCTCTCCTCGGTGCTCTTCACCGACGAAGCTACTTTAGCCAGAGATGAACAAATACAAACTACAGGAATGAGTAGAACTATGAAACTATGAACTATGAAAAATCTCAGGTCGAATAGAACAAGTCATTAATAAAGGTTTGGCATAAATATGTGGACTGGCGTATTTGATCACCATTTGACTGGCTTGTATCTTCTTCTTCTTCTTCTTCTTCTTCTTCTTCTTCTTCTTCTTCCTCAAATGTGGCTCCAGTATGATGGAGCTCCTCCGCATTTTAATATAAACGTGCGACACCATCTTTACAATGTGTTTCCTGGCCGCTGGATTGGCTGTAGCCTGGCTAACACCCTTGATAGTCGAAACACTGGTTCCTCAGTACACATTTACTGGCGAGGACATTGGGCTATGGTGATGAAATTGGCGGAACTCCAGGAATTTTTGAAGAGGTACGCGGTTTATTTTTGCGCCAATGTAATCTTTGCAGGTATATTGGAGGTGGCCACTTTCGACAATTCCTACAAGTGAGAAACAGTATCACCGATACAAATTCTTTATACTAAAAGCATGAAGAAAAATGTGTTTCCTACACGATCATTTCCTGTTAATTATTTCTTTTATTTGGAGGTGAAAAATTCGACGTTCGGTTTCTTTTATTATAATCGTCCATTTCATTAATCTCCTTCCTCAACCTAAAGATGTAATGCGCCACCCCCCCTTTTTTCCCTATATTAGTATTTACATGAGAAGCGGGGAGCTGTTTGTTGTAGTTAATTGTTCTCCTTTGCTTAATCTTTTCATCTGAAACATTTGCATTCACACTATGAAACTGATGTCCAAAGTGCAAAATAATAATAATAATAATAATAATAATAATAATAATAATAATAATAATAATAATAATAATAATATGGACGTCCCCATGCTATGTCATAAAACTTAATTATTTCATCATTTCAAATACTCTGTGTTTATTCCTTAAACACTGAAACTGAATTAGAATACCTATATGGCGAAATCCAAAATCTATCTTTTCACAGGAGAGAGAGAGAGAGAGAGAGAGAGAGAGAGAGAGAAAGGAGGAACTTGTTGACATTCGAACCCTCGCTCTTCGTTGCTGTGCGCAATTACACCATAGTATATACTACAACACACTCATTGTACGCTGTAACAGCAACTTTTTGTTATACACTCGTAAACATTCATGTTAACCTCTAGCAGAAGGCTAGCACCTTAATAAAGTGTCTTCAATTGCAGAAAATTTTCAAACCGAGATCATTAGTTCTCTATCTCAAAACGTTTGTCTTTGATCTTTCTGTCATATTTGGAATTTGTGCGGTCGAACTCTAAATCACACCGTATATCCAATACAGGCACGTGCCATTACCATTTTTTTTTAATGATTTATTTATGGACGCTCTTTAACAGCTCAGGTCATCAGCGTTCATTACCATATGAAACAATATAACACTATTATATATTTTTTTAATTAATACAATTTAGAACTTATCTTTGTTAATTTTTTGAGATTGGCCAACTGCTCCTTAATTGTAATTTCACTTTGGTTTGCCTAAAAGGCCTAAAGACAGGGCAGCATCCTGTATGTATTTTCATACTATAGTTCTATTTTCTTTTGTACTTGTAAATGATATACCAGTACCAGATACAGCTAAAGTATGGTGGAACAGAAACTGTAAATATAATTGTGACTTGTAACTTGTAGCTTGCACATTTTTAATAATTGTGGAATAGTCCCTGGGTCATAGGAAACAAAAATCTAGAATATTTAATTGTGTGCGAACTTTTTAAACAACCGAGTTACTGGTAAATAAGGTTTTTCCGGTAATTCAGCATTCAGGCTTTAAGTATTATGGCGGAAGCGCACCACGGTATTACAATAGCATTCGGTTCTTTAAATCCTATGGTACACGAAACTACGGGTATTGGAACAACTTCACAAATGATAAAGCATCCAAATACATAACACAAAAGAAGATTACAAACAAAAAATAACATTACTGTATAATAAGAACCAGGACACAGCTTTATCACGATCCTTTATTACTTAATGAAGTTTTAGAAAACATGACCAGGATTAATAACATGATAACTTCATGGATATGCTGTGCTGGAATTAAAATATTCATCCATATTATAGAAGGCGTATTTCAATACTTCTTTTTCTTTTAAGCTTATACTTTTCTTTATTACATAGCACTTTAAAGCAAGCTGGAAGACCGTTATGTGCAGGCACTTGTACTTCAGAGTAATAGATTTCCTTCTAGAAATTTTGAATTTATTGACTAATTCAAGGCCGGCCTGACCCAACGATTTGCTTAATTCTTTCTGCATACATAATTACATTTGGAATTGCCAATTTCCCAAAATTCCTAAACTCAAACTGTGCGTTTGAAGACTGCAATTGGCATCCTAATTTATAGTGTGACCTTCTAATGACCTTCTAATTGCAGCTGTTGCCAGTCTATGTTATATTGCTAGTGTGAGAATTTCTTGCTGTTCAACCTGAAGACTTATAAAGGTGAGAATGGGTTTTTATTTATAACCGAAATTTGTGTCATATTTTCAGTTGTTAGTAATAAAAATAAATACTTTTTAATTCACGAAAATGTAATTGTTAACCTAAAAATTTACCACCAAATAACGATTGCTTCACACGAAGTGATTGGAACAAATGTGTGAAATAGCGTACAACAAACTTATTTGTCGTAATGTTATTAATTTGTTAGTTGTGTAATTTTTTTCGTTCTTGCACTAATATTAGTTACTCATATAACAAAATAATCGCGTTTAATTAATAATTATTAACAATTTACTTTAACAGTAAGTCATGTTGTAGTAGGATGTGTAGGCCTAAATTCATGATTTCGATTGAAGGCTGTGTTATGTGAGTATACATATTGTTTTTATTTGCCCTTACTTATTTTCCAATTGGGTCAGTTAATTTCAGATTTCATATCCTGAAATTGTATTTTGCAAAATACAAAAATTTATATTTTTCTGAGTACAAGAGATAGATTCAGAAAAATATTTTTTGCTTATCATGAAATAATTCTAGCTTAAACGGTGTCATTTGTGACATTGGTACCCCAACCAAAATTTTTCACATAATGAATCTCCTAAATACTGCAACTTAAATAGTTCATGATAATAAATACTTGCCATACTTGAAAGTTCCATCCAGGGACATCTAAATCCAAATTTATATTGACGTTATTACAATTCAGTTCATTCTACTGCATCACATATATTTTTTAAATACTTATATGATGTTAATTTCAAAAGTCACATCTATTGGTAGTTAAAGCTAACATGTAGGAATTTTATTCCCCCTTGAAAAATATTTAGTAACACTATATATTATATAATAAATTATCCTATCCTGTGTCCTCACAAAAATGTTGTACATCTAGTTTTGCTGTTTTGCTGTCTGTAAAAACTTCAGTTTGAGAGAGATCTTTGACAATTTATTTCTCAATTCAGATGCTTAGTAAACTGTCGAGTGGTCCTGGCTCATTGCAGAGCGCAGCTAAGTTTCTATCAGTTTTAATTTACTGAAACTACGCCTTCCATCTGCCAATAAGATAATCATGGTCAAATAGAGTTTAATACATTCTAAATGATGAGAAAACACATCTCCTCTAGAAGGTTGTTCGTTTGTGGTACCCTCAAACATTTCAACGTTTAATTTCCCATAACCATTACTTAATGCGTTTTAATGTTTAAAAGAAGAGGAAGAAAGAGGTGGGGACTTCTAACCTTACACCTGATGTTCGTATTAGTGGTTATTATCTGGAGAGAACACTTCTCATGTTTCTTTCAGCAGTGCAGGGGAAACGCGGGTAAACGTCGTTCCTCCACTTCTCCGGTCACTTTTAGGGTTTTGAGATTCTGGAATACCTTGTCCTCAGCCCAGATCTCGCTACATCCTATTAACATTTCCTTGAACCGCTCAAAAATACTTTACGAGGTAATGCATTTTCTATGGTCGAAGAAGTGAGGGAAGCAGTGCATTAACGTTTGCGCGACCAACCGAAAACCTTATTCTTGAAGAGAAATGAACGTGGATAACTGGTTCAAATGAATCGAAAAGGAAGGAGGCTATGCAGAAAAACAGCGTACTGTTCAATTCCTATTTTGTGTAAATGAATGGGAAAATAAGAGTGTGGATAATTTATTTATTTACTTTCCATCGTATTTCAAATGGAAAGTGGTCGCTTGAGTATTTATCAGAAATGCGTACCAAGTAAGATGGAACAGAAATGAAGGGAAACAGATGCAGAGTTCCACAAAGAAAAAACTATTAATGGAGTTATATAGATAAGCATATTCACCGGTATTAAATATTGACAGCATATGGCGGCACAATATGTTAACAGTGATACTGTTCGTGCATTCTCAGTAGACACTCAATGGAATTGGTGCGCATTTTAAAAAGTTATGGTAGCTGAAAGAGAAAGCGTTCAAACTCTGCCTACAAGGACACAAGGAGACAAGACGTTGCAAAGAGTAAAGTACTGAAAAAGAAATGGTAGCTATGGCAGTATAGCGGGAGGCAGAACGATGCCGATGTTATCTCGGAACATGATACGATCACTCCTGTGTGCAGGAGTGATAAGATAATACTTATATCAAGCACCCAAGGCAAATGAGTTCAGAGGATGTCTTCGTTTCTTGCAGGTATACACAGATGATCGATGGACGTCATGAATAACACATCTCAGGTCTAAGGGTGTTTATTCCAACATTCTACGAAATGATATACTTGCAAACCTATTCTTTCTCTATTTATAGAATCTCAAATTGAGGAGAAATTGGCCGCCCAAACTTACAACTGGTGTTTAATTTGACTGGAGTGCACAAAGGCCTCAAGTAGCTCATTTTTGCAAAGTATCAAACAGCAATGTTTGTGCACTGCTACTCTCACAAGTAAAACTTGGTGCTGAAAGGGTCAGTTGAGGAATGTAAAGTGTTTTTTTTTAAACACTCTGATATCTCAGTTTCCTCACTTGAAATCTTCAATGCAAAAGGCTATATTTGATGCTCTTATTTCTAAGCATTTGCCGTCAGTTACTCCAACCCATTAAGCTATACACGAGATGTTGGTTGAATTAAAAGAACTTACTACATTTTTTTAAATCTGTCATGAACAACACACAAGAACAGGGTAGTAACAGTAGAATCTGTTCAATAGGATTCTATCCAATACTTAAAAAACTGTGGATTAATTTCCTATTGAACTCTTCAATGCTGCCTCAGGCCAAAATCGTTTTAACGTCCTGCAAACTAGCCAAAGCTAGTTATATAATATATTGTTCTGTAAAGGTTGAAGAGTTCAATAAATTCTACTGTGACAAATGTGAAAAAGTTGACCTGTTTTGAAAAAAAAGTCTAGTTGAATATTGGAAAGGAAGAATCAAACTTGAAAATTTCGGGTTACGGCGGGGACTCGAACCACGTATCATTAGCCTTCCGTTTTAATGTCCGTTTCTATTGCTGAGACATCATAGGCGGTGGACACTGGTGATACAAGAGATGAAATGGTAAATTGAGAAAGTATGTTTTAAAGAGAGGGAGAATTCCAGCCCTAAGTTTAGGATACCCTTCCGGATTTTGTCATCGATGAGGACTGGAAAATACCTCTGGCGGGAATTGAGCCTCAGACGAATTCGTGCCGTAACAACCTCGGTTACCCGAGGCTGTTTTAGCCTTCCGTGCCGACACCCTAACCACTGAGCTACGGTCTCCTCCTCCAAGCAGGGAATCACGAAACTATATCACTTGTTCTATAATATCCTAGAGACTTCCCTAAGGTTTCTCTACTGTAAAATATTTATTTTTTAAGAGACGTTTGGAAATGCTACGAATACTTTTAACCCAGGCTTCTAGCTTAACCACCAATTACACAGAGATTAATGTTATATATAGAAATGGTTATTTCACAATAGCCATGTGTAGGAAATAATTGGAAAGGGAGAATTAAACTTGAAAAAGTTGGATAAATTCGAATCTTTCTTATCTCATTCTACCTGTATATAAATGTCCTATAAGAATAGGACACGGTAGCTCAATCGATTAAGGTGGTCTCCGGAATATGCATACGATAAAAAGATGACGAGATTTGTTGTTCCGTGCTTACAGGACAGGTAGCTCAGTTGGTTAGAACCTCAGCATGGGAGGCTGAAGATTTGTGGTTCGAATCCCGGCCGACCTGAATTTTTTCAGTTTGTTAATTTGGTTTATTTACAGACGCTCTTTAAAATCTCAGGTCATCAGCGACCCATTTAAATCAAGGCGTGAAAGGTCGATAAATTTTGCTCAGAGGCCTCTTCTTTCAGGCATGAGGTTCTTTTACTTGCCTTAAATGTACGACACGGGACCCACGGCTTTACTTCCCTTCCAAAGGAAGCCATGCTTAAGAGTTTTACAACCCCGGCCGGTAGTGAACCCGGGATATTGGATCTACGAGACAAGTATGATTATCACTAGACAACCAGGACTGACCTTCCTTTCCAATCAATGTCCTACACACAACTGGCGTGAAAGAAATATTTCTATATACAAGTATGAATATTCTTCTAAGTCAAGCGGAAATGCAACTCCTGTCAAATGATGCGGTACAGATGTTGGTAATTTGAAAACATCATATCGGAGATTCTAGTATGAAGTACTCGATACAGTGGTAGGATATATATAACAATAGACTCCACCAAATAATTAAGCTGCAATTTTTAGCTCGTTTACAATTTGATTCGTTTAAAGAGTACAAACATTTTTTTCTCACAAGTCCATTTCAGTCACCAGTAAAATATGATCATTAACTTCAGTTCTATGGTACTTTATTCAAGAACACTTAGAATTCTGGACATCTTAAATATTAACTTGTTCAGATTATATAGTTAACCTGAACGTAAACTCTGTGCTCTGACTCTGATAGTTCTGCTAGTAGTGATTAAGTCGAAAGGAACTTTTCAGCAATGTAAACATAAAACAAAAACTTACATAAGAAGCACATAAATTCAAGAGAGATTCATTAAACTATCACTGATGTTCATATAGAAGAGCCCCTTGAAAAACACCTACAAGAATCCGAATATCCACGACATATGCGCACCCAAAAATTGATGTATAGGAATTCTATGAATCTGGGGCAAGAGGAGACGGATGGATGCATTCATTCATTCATTCATTCATTCATTCATTCATTCATTCATTCATTCTTTTTTTTTTTTTTTTTTTTTTGAATGGTGTTTAACGCCCGTTTTTATTACATAGGCACCACAGGCGGTGAACATTGGTGATACATGAAATGAAATTATATATTGGGAAAAGATTTTTTTTAAGGAAGGAAACGTTCCTGGCCTAAGTTTAGGGTGCCTCCCCGGCATTTGCCAGTTATGAGGACAGAAAAACCTGTCAGGGAGGACGGTACTGGCGCGATTCGAACCCCAAATCTCCCGCTCACGAGTCCGTGCCTTAACGACCTCGGTCACCCGTGGCGGTCGGATGCTTACAGGAAACATCTATATTATATAGATGTTTTATCATATTATATATATATATATATATATATATATATATATATATATAACAATTGCTAGATAAGACAAAAGATAAAACACTTGGAAAGTCAAATATTTATTTACTATCTCATAATTTCGAACAGCTCGTGTTCTTCTTAAGCAAGAAAGCAAGTGCATATAATACAAATAAATGTTGAATATCGAAGGTAACGTAATGCTGGAAACTGTAATCTGTGATGGAAACAGATCAATTAATTACTTACCTTCGATATTAAATATTTATTTTTACTACGTTCACTTGCCTTCTTGCCTAAGAACACGATTGGTTCGAAATATTGCGATAGAAAATCTGTGACTTTCCAAGTGTTTCATCCTCTTTCTTATCTAGGTATTGTTATTTTAGTTACATTTCATTGTGTTGTTTTATTTTTCATTTACACATACATACATAATTCCGCATATAGTTTTCTATTAATTATGTTTTTGTAATGTCCAATAGCCAAACTTTTAGTATTTGGTTACGATTTTGCCAATAGTATCTTTTAAAGTACAGTATCTTTTAAAGTAGAATACGAACACAATACTATCGTACCTGTTACTTTAAATACAATGGAGGCCAATACTTTGGAAAATGTAACATTTCGCTAGAGCAGGAAGTGAACTCAAGAATCTGGTGGCACAATAATATTCGACCTCGGCAAACATAACATTAAATTCCCTTACTCGTACGTATAAATATAGAACTATTTCAAAATCTTTACTACAATGACTTCTACGCCGATTGAAAGTTGAGCAGCAAAACTTTGGAAAATTGGGTGCCACATCCTATTCCTATTACTTTTCTTCCAAGTTCATGCTATACTTTTGTACCGTGCGATCAGTTTTGTTTCCCTTCGGAGTATTTTGCCTATGCGCGAACGCACCCGCTCGTTAGCCGGCCAGCGAATCTTGGTGATTAGCGGAAGCGTAAACAATAAAATAAATCAACCATACAGCAATATACAAACCAATTTAAGAGGCTCATTACATTCAAAGTATTAAAAGAGGCGTTGAAACTTCCCGCCTTCATTCTTCATACGCTTTTGGTACCTATTTAGAAAATTATTTTCAAAATTAATAACCTCGCCGTGATTTATTTTCAGAAATCCGGATAATTTCATGACGAATATTACCTTTCTTTTGAGCTGTATTGTGTAAGGGTTCGTCTTGCACAAGATACTTTTTTTCATTTACCCCAGAGATATATAATAATCGCAGGCTGTTAAATCAGGAGATCGAGGAAATCACAATTCCCTACTAATAACTCTATCTTGAGGAAACACATTGTGATTTGCTCTCATGGAATTATTCGCAGTGTGAGCAATGCACGAGACAATACACTTTGGGTATATTGTCAAATTAAGAAACGAACAACACAACACATACACGGGCACTATCAGTAAGGTCAACAAATAAGCAACAAGGCTTGCTACCAGCTCCACGACGGGGCAGACGGGTGGGGGCTCTCTCATAGGAAAAACACTAACCGCGCGGGAAAGTATAATGATGGAACTGTAGAGATGGATAAGGATTTCAGTTCAACCAACTGGAACACTGACACCAACTCAAGTTCCACTTCATGGATACAACATATGAAAGCAAACTGGTAGTTCAATCTTTGTGCTACAATTAAAATATTGTACATCAGAAAATAAATCGTTAATAATGCATGTTATTTGTAAAAAGCGTAGAAAATAATCTTTATTTAAGTTCAAGTATCAGATTTTTTTCATTGTTCCATTCTCCATTAACCTAATAGTCTGGGACCATTCCATTAATGAATGTTTGTTTATGCCTTCTGCTGGCATGCCTACAAGACCACACAAGCATTATGCTCACCAACGAGTAGTGGGAAGGAACCAACAGGAGTGAACATAAACATTTCACAGCATTTCCACCAAAATGACACAACTGGAGCACATTTAAAATGCACTAAATCAGTGGCAGTAAGTTCTTCAATCAAAAGATGCAATTTTTTAACTAAAGCTACAGAGCTTTCAATGCTTGCATCTATCTCTTGAAAAATTGTGTTTAACAGCTGATATTTGCCTTTATAAAAGCCAACTGGTCTTCACTTCGTATTTGAAAATGGTGTCTTAGCAGTTTCGATTGCACTAGCATCATCAGAACTGTTTTTCAATAACAGGTTTCACCATCTGGAAATGATTGCAATAATAAATTTCTCAATTTCACCCTACCAGGTGGTGACAGATTCTATGAAAGTGGAGTACCGCAACACTTGAAGAAAATATTACAAATAGGAGCCTTGATAAAAAATGCTCTTTGACTTTGACAAAAAGGCACCCATTTGAGAAAAATTTGCTCTAACTTTCTCAGTCATGTTATTAGGCATAGTTTGTGTTAAGCATAACATGTGCACCATTTTTGGATAAAAACCTGTATTAACTTTTCTGCTTTCACAATATGTACTGCATTGATCACAAAAAGTAAGATGTCATCTGATTTACTCAATTTACATCAATTCAGCTTTCCCATACATATTTATAATTTGGTACAGATATATCAACGATATATTTGTCATAGTTAACAAAAAACTTATTAATATTGCCATAAAACTTTTGAATTTACAACATAAAAACATTTCATTCACATACAAAAATGAAAAGGATAGCATGTTACCTTTCTTGGACATAAAAATAATGAATATTTAAGAAAACCTGGAATTCGGAATATACAGAAAGACTACACATGCAGACAATCACATCAAAGCCAACGGTTTTAACCCCAAAATGCACAAACATGCAGTTATCAACTTAACACATTGGCTAATTAACCTTAAAATTAGCAAAGAATACCTTAAAGAATACAAACAAATAGAAAGAACAGCAGCTAAAAATGGTTATAACAAAAACCAGTACCAAAAAAGTACAGAAATTCAAGCAGCAAAAATTTATTAAAGAAACCACAATACTTTCAGCAAAAAAAGATAAACTAATTTTTAAAAAATTCACATATCATCCATGGGATACAAAAATTTCAGAATATTCCAAAAGATTTTAATATCAGGTTAGCACCTATAAACAGATTTTATGTTAAAAATCTCCTGATTGAGAATGTTAATGGCAGCATTCCACAAGAGAAAAAAGCAGGTATTTATAAAATAAGTTTCTCAGAATGAGAAAAAAATCTACATTGGAAAAACAAAGAGAAATATAGGCACACATTTAAAAGAGCATTTAAGAAACAAAATATAAGCAGTTGAACAAATCAGCAGTGGCATCTCATTTCTGGACAGAAAACCTCGACATTATAATAAAACAATATTATTAAAATCAGTGCAAGAATTAGCAACATGGGAGAAATCTACATCTGCAAGTACAAAGACAGTTTTGGACTTCAACACTGGTGTTGAATGTGGCATTTAGAGGACAGGTGTCAGAGGGCTGGTGCTAAATGAGTACAATGTTTGTACCATCTTGCACCTAATCATGTAAGCTTTAGCCAAATTGCGCTGAGATAAGGCAGTTATGTGTGACAAATACTCAAAAAGTGAAAAAGTGATGATTTTGATTACAAATTTTATCTAAAAATGAAAATGGTATTTTCAGCAATTTCTTATCATTAAAAACGATAATATTCCTGAATCTCTTTTTATTGCAATAACAGTGTTTTGGAATGTTAAAAATTATTTATATTTTTCTTGCAATAAAACGTCTTTGATATGCTGCTATTAATGGTTTGTGCATTAATGAAATCATCAGCCCACTGTCAAAAATCATCTATTTCAACATTTGTTTCACTTTTAGGAATAGTGTTAGAAAAAAAATGTTATGTTTTAAGCCAGTAATAAGTTTCTGACTTTGCCAATAAGGATCATCGCCTTCACAAAACCCTTTTATGGGGTCAAACCTTATCTGTTAAGTAAATAATTGCATCTTTAACTTTCACTCTTCTTTGTTCAGTTGTTCACATATAGATGCAAAAAGAAGGCTATGTGTAGAAGATTTAAACATGCTCAAAATGGAGTTGCGAACTGTTATTAAGTTCTTCACAAAAGAAGGATTTACTAATAATGAAATTAAACAGTGATTGGATGGTGTATATGGGAAAGCATCCCCCTCATATTCTACCATAAAAATGGCCAAACTTTTTCGAATGGGTCAAGAAAGAACTGAAGATGAAGAGCATGCAGGTCGGTCTTTGTAGGTGCTCACTCCTGAAAACATCTCTCTTGTGGCAGGAGCAATTATGGAAGATCGGCAGCTCAAAGTTATAGAAATAGCAGCAAGGTTGGGTCTTTCTAAAACAACAGTCCTTTGAATTATTCATAAACATTTAAACATGAATAAGGTTAGTGCAAGATGGATGCCTAGACTGCTTTCCTCAATCCAAAAGCAGCTAGTCATCTGTTGCCCAGCAATTTTGGAGCTCTGCCGTGGCAACAAGAGAAAAGTTCTGCAAACCATTGGTGCAGGAGATGAAACTATGGTCCTCTACTATGATCCCTTGTCCAAAAGAGAATCAATGGAGTGTCATAAACCTGGCAAAGTACCGCCTCTAAAGGCCAAGGTCACTCAGTCAACCAAGATCATGGCCACAGTCTTTTGGCACTGTGAAGGAATACTCTTCATTGACTTCAAGGAGAGGAACACCACAATAAATGGGAAGTACTATGCTGGCCTACCACAAAGATTACATGCTTCCATAAAAGAAAAAAGGTGAGGAAAAGCCGAGTGGTGGTGTGCGCCTTCTTCATGACAACATGCCTGTGCACACAGCTCTTGTTGCAAAGGAAGCTGTTAAGAAATGTGGATCAAGCAGACCGACCATCCACCCTACAGCCCCAGATCTAGCTCCTAATGACTATTTCTTCTCAAAACTCAAGAAGGACCTTTGAGGAGGGAAATTTAAGTGTGACAAAAAAGTGATGGCTGCTGTTTATACCCATTTTGCATAAGACTTCTGACTATTTTTGGGGGGGGGGATTGAAATGTTAATTCCAAGATGTGAGAGGTGTATTGCAATAAAGAATAATTATATTGAGTAGTAAATATAGTTTTTGTCTTTATCATACCTAGAAAATAGTTAGGCCAGAAACTTATAGACCTACCCTCGTAAATGCAGTAAAAGCATCAAACTTCAAAAGAATCATGAAATTACCTTACTTTATCCTAGCTATTGATAGGGAGAATGATAAACTTATCATCAATGTCAAAGTATGCCAATTTCATTTGTTTGCTTGTATATTTTCAATTATTTGTAATTTAAATATATATAATACTAATGTTCCGACAGTTAACCTTAAAATTCTCTGAAGTATAGCCACAAGTTATTGTGCAAATACATTAGTGAAACAAATTTCACTCTCTTAAAGATGCAAATCTAAATACAAGTGAAGATGTATGCTAAACAAACTGGAAAATATTATCTTTATTGTTCCTGTACCAGTTGAAAAGCTCTGCAATCTCAATTGATGGGATAAGAAAGAAACTTTTGCTGAGTTCTATTACTATAACAGTGACAATAATTTCTTTTTGTTATATAACCCATCAATCACTTGTACTGTATTATACTGTAGGTACTGCTAGACAATATCTAACTTTGTAAAAGAGTCATTTATCTCCATCCAATGAACATATCAGCCATTGCAGTATGCTTTTTCTGCATGCTTGTCATGGTTTTTTAGCTGAGACAGAAAAATACTATATATAACAGAACTCTTCTTTAGCATTTCTTGAATATGGAAGCATATTCCCACAGACCAGGTTTAGTTCTATCTTCAGGAATGTTAATGTTTGTAAAATAAAACCAATACAAGGTGTCATAAATATCCAATTTGATTCATGATGTGTCCATGATCATTTTTTGCAGAATTCATTAAGATTCATCAGTGTGAATTAGAAACCTTTGCTATTGCTAGTAACTTACACACATATCTATTAAGAGTACAATCATCATGCAACAGATGAAAAGGGGAGAAGGTATCCTAAACTTAGGGCTGGAATGCTTCCTTCCTAACAATCCTTTTCCAAATGCTCAATATATTTCACGTGTCATTGTGTGCCTGTTATGTCATAGCAGTTAAAACAAGTGTTAAACACTATTAACAAAATTATGCAATGATAAAGTGAAAAATAAATCATGTTGAACTGATGATATTATGTGCCAACACAGGCAACTATATAAAACAATCACACCCATTAAAAAAAAATGTATAAATATTAAGTTATGGGCAGTATTTCATTTGTAAAGATAGAAAATTAAAAATATGCAACCCAAGCATGTGTATGGATCCACTGCATTTATAAACAGATGTATCCTATTCTACCTAACCAAGCTAATGGTTTCCCATTATACACAAAAGAAGGGTCTAGCAATGGGAAACCTATTTTCACCATTCTTGGCAGATATGTACATGAGTTTTTTGGAAATAAAATTAATTGAGGCTTTTCCACATATATACAAATGTTGGTATCGTTATGTGGATGATGTCTTTGGAATAGTAAATGAAAAATGGAAAGAGGATGCAATAAAACTACTCAGTCTATAAGACAGCACTGTTAAATTCACTATGGAATTAGAAAACAACACGGTTCTTCCCTTCTTGGATATAAAAATTATAAAAAATGACAATACACTGGAATTCGGCATATACAGAAAAGAGACCCACACAGATAATTATATAAAAAATAACAGCCACAATCCAAAACAACATAAACTAGCCATAATCAACAGCCTCACATTCAGATTAACAAACTTGCCAATAAGCAAGACAGAATACAAATTGGAGTACCAAAAAATCATAGATATAGCACAGAAAAATGGCTACACAATAGATCTTGTCAACAAGAAAATACAAACATTTGGAAAGAAAAAACAAATAAAGGACATCACCACACTAAAAGGCTACAAAGGGGATCATATATATAAAAAAATTCATATTCCACCCATGGGCACACCAAAAATTCCAGAATATTTTTAGAGAGGCAAACATCATTTTGGCCCCAGTAAATAAATTCAGTTTAAAAAACCACTTAAACACCAACACAAAAGACAAATTTCCACCAGGAAAGCAATCAAGCATTTATGAAATCGGTTGCAAAGACTGCGACATGAAATACATAGGCAAAACAAAAAGAAATATTACCATACGTTTTAAGGAACACATGAGAAATGTTGAATATAAACACACAGAAAAATCAGCAGTGGCAGACCATTTTTGGCAAAAAAAAAAAAAAAATACAAATTCCAAAAGGAACCAAAAATATTAAAAGCTTTTCAAAAACCCATAGAGTTAATAGTATGGGAAAATATATTTATAAACAAAAACAAAGAATTTTTGGTTAACTTTGATCTCCCAAACAACAGCTACCTTATCAATAAGTTGTTAAAGCCACAGAGCAACATCTTAATACCCCTGGTAAGCGGTAAGCGGCCAGTGCGACCAAGCTGAAGATAGAGGCAATTGCCTTTGAAACGTGTCCAAGTAAGTGGAACCAAATTAGTGAAATTTGAG
The DNA here is from genome assembly GCA_030762175.1 of Metallyticus violacea. Classification (NCBI taxonomy): domain Eukaryota; kingdom Metazoa; phylum Arthropoda; class Insecta; order Mantodea; family Metallyticidae; genus Metallyticus; species Metallyticus violacea. The sequence continues at coordinate 59,491,471 of CM060832.1, read as the reverse complement.
TGATTTCATAACAATAATTTGTCATAATGCAAGAAATTGTTTAAAATATCTAATTTCTATGAAGAAAACAGTAGAACTACAGTGGATACCTTCACAAGTTGGGCTTGAAGATAATGAAAGGACAGACAGTGTAGCAAAAAGGGAGCTGAACTCCAGCTATAGTAAATTAATTAGTATTATACATAGTTAGAAAAACAATTAAAATGCATTATGGCTACATACACAAGACATCATAGTTAAATGAATATAAATGGAAAGAAATTCACAAAAAATGACTCAGTAACAAGGATAAGCCAAGAAACAGTTCTGACTAGGTATGGAACATGACTGTTTGGTAGAATATCTCAAAAAATAGGTCAGCAAGATTCAGTCATGTGTAGCATTTGCCAGCAGTCAAATGCAGTGATAAATGAAAGTCATCTTCTTATGTATTCAAGACTGGGTCCTAACCAACAGTGTCAGTCGTGGTGGTGTATAGTAACCATACTTGTCTTCTAAACTCAAGATCATTTGTTCTGGTGTAAAAATCCTAAGTATGGCTTCCTTTGGAAGGGAAGCAAAGCTGTGGGTCCCGTGTCATATGGCACGATAAAGAACCTCAAACCTGAAAGAAGAGGCCTCTGAGCAAAATTGTCCGCCGTTTCACGCCCTGAATAGAATGGGATGCTGATGACCTGTGATATTAAAGAGCATCCGTAAATAAACAAATCAAAAGAAAAACTAACCAACAGCAATGCAAAAACTTTACTAAAACCTTATTCAGATGCCAGAGAGATGATATCTGCAAAAAGAACCAACCAACCATTTATTCAGAAGCAGATGAATGAATGTATGGTCTGGGACAGAGGATACTTTCAGTACTTGAGCCGTGCTCATAGCTGGGCCCTTTGTGTCTATACCCTCCAAAGGGGCACCTTCAGAAGGAAAGGATGAAATGAAGGAAACACCAGGTGGTCAAGATCTATGGGCAGTGACTCTAGATGCAAATGGGTCCCTAACAGGTTTTCAGATAAAGCATACCAATGCTGATGGAGCCCCTCCCCAAGTTATATGAGAATTCTCTTAAAGTTCTCTTCCATTCCAGATGCATTTGGGCAGAAATCTTTCCAAAGTGCAAGTCACCATTACATCGTGCCAGTCATCTTGCCGTGGTACATCCGACCCTAAGGGAACTAATGGAATGAAATATGATATGATATGGGAAAGTGGAAAATTTGTGGAATATATCTTACCCGGTATTCACTTAAGTGACCATAGGAAACCACAAATAAACCCAAGGTCAGGATAGCCAGCTCAACAGGAATCCTGAATGTGAGTCCCAAGTATTGCTGCCTGAGCCACTTGCTAAGTCCCAAGTGAATAATGACATAAGAGTTTAACATTTTAGAGTGATTGATGCCTGTGGTACTTTGTGAAAACCTTAGACTTTGAGCCTACTGGAATGTACTGGATATTTTCAGATGCTGCAGATGAAATAGAGAGAGTTGAAATCAAGATGGTGCCTGCAGTGGTACAGTAACAACAGATACTGGAGGATTCACTTCACAGATCATAAAGTATTCACCAGGGAAGAGAGCTTTAATTGCCAAAATAACACTAAGTAATCAAGAAGCTTATGAGAAAATTCCAGGAGTTCAGATGGGCCATCACCCCTGATTGAGGTGACCTATGAATGTTCCACCAGGTTCCATTTTTGCGAAAAGGCATGAAAATGAATTCCATATTGTGCACATAGAAACTACCCTGATCCTCTTATGTTAAGAGTTGCCCAAATATTATTAAAAAAAGAACCTTGGAGCTTTCAGAAGAAATCTACCCTAGCTCACAAGGTGAGAATAATTCAACAATCTGGATGTTAATATATACACTGCTTCTTACTGGCAACAATTGCACATTATTCAATTGAAATCATCTGGCTGCAATAGAGAAGTGGCCAGTGGGACTTTGAGCTTTTTTTTTTTGTTAAATAGTGTTTATCGCCCCTTTTTACTATTAAGGAAGGAAGCATTTCAGGACTAAGTTTAGGGTATCTCCTGGCATTAACCATTTAATAAGGACTAAGAAAAACCTGGAAAAATCCTCATAAGGGAAGATGGTCTCGAATGATATCCAAAACCCAGAAGTGGAAGTTTCTTTAAGCCTATGTCATAATGACTTAAGCCATCCATGTCATCACTTTGAGCCTGAATGAATGCTTCAGTGTCATTTGGGGGAGTGAAATATACTCAACATACAAATCTCAAAATTTTATTTTGGTATTCAAGAAATAGTTTAATATTTATGGCTAGGCTAGCTGTATTTTAAAAGTCAACAAAACTCTTCCATCAGCTTCACATTTGAGGGACCCAGTGGCAAAGAGGCATAATATGCCACATCTCTATTGATCTTGAGATTTTGGCACAGTGATAACCGCTGCTGTCTTATATCATTCTTAAAACTGTTAGCGAAGAAGCATATGCCCATTCGTTGAAAGAGAAAATAATAAAAGCTATGATTTACAATACTGACATATTACCAGTGGAAAAGAACCCATGCCTTGAGGTCTGTAGTCTTTGAGCATCAGTGCTTCTCAATGGCCATTTTGAGTTCAGCCAATCGTCAGAAAGATTTTTTTAAATTGTCTACATGCCTCTAAAAATTTTCCAACATGAAGGCAACAGTTATTGAAATTAATGGGTTATAATAAGAGGAATGGTATGTTATTGCCAATTTCTCAGTATGTTTGCATTTAACATTTCTCATGTATTTCTTGAAACTTAGAGTAATGCTTCTTTTTTTTTCTATGTATTTCATTTTGCAGTTTTTGCAATTGGTTTGTATCTCTTTTCCTCCATATATATCCTAATCCATTGCTCTCTAAAATATTTTTTAAACTACTTAACCACCCACTAGTTAAAAATGTTTCTTGATATATCAAACTTTGCTTTACTAGATTATCTTCATTTAGGTTTAGAATCCTATGTCAGTATTTTAAAACTCTCTCCATAATTAAACCTTTTCTTGTAGTTCTTCCCATTTCTATTTGGGCAACTTCTTTTACAGGTGCAATTGGTAGGCTGAGAATTTGCAAAATAAATGGTGTACTTTATCCACAGTTTCCCACGAATTTTCCATTCCCTAAATTGGATAACATAGCGCATTCATGTTTCGACTATTGTTTTATATATTCTTTATAGCCATTTGACTTTCAATTGTGGTATTTTAAAAATATTCATTAACAAAAACAAAGAAAATTTAGTTAACTTTGACCTTCCAAACAGCATAACCTAATCACCAAATTCATAAAAACTACAGAGAGACATTTACATACAACCCTGGAAAGCTGAGAGTAAACCCATTATGATGACAAAGGCAACAACCTTTCGAAATGTGTGCAAGTAAGATGGTAAAAAATTAGAAAAATTTAAGTGATTTCCCATAAAATTTGCATAATTATTGTTATATATCACTGCAAAAATTCATGTTATTTATAATTATGCGTTAGATACTCTCATTCAACCTCCATTATGTTATTTTTATCCAAACATTGTTCGCAAACAATAATACACATATAATTAGCCTATACCACAGATTTTTAACTAATTATCTCTAAAATACTTAAAAATTGCATAATACTCAGTCAGTGTTACCCAATATTTGCTCGAATTAGTAAAAATTCATTTAATCATATATTAATTTTGGTATTTCATATTTGAGATCACAATTCTATAGAGTTTCTATTTTCCCAATTATCTTTCCCTGAAAAAATACAATTTAGTGGCATGTGCCTCTTTCCTACAGAGCCCCTCATTTGTGTGTTTTGGTCTTATAAATTAAACTACAATCAAAGGCTTGGCATCTCAGTTTAATATTTTCACAAACTTCATATTTGTGAGATTATGCCATCATACACATTTATGTTTCTCTAAACAGAACACTTAAACTCTTTGCCTATATTTTACACTAGTGCACTATTTTTGCCTTCGTGAACAAAAATATGCACTTTCAAAGTTGACATCCTTGTAAAACATTTTCCACAAATTTCACATCTATGTGGTTTAATGCCACCATGACCCAATATATGCCTTTTCAAGTGCGATAACTGAGAAAAATTCTTCCCACATACTTCACATTTGTATTGTCTTTTCCCCTCATGAATCATAGTATGCCTTTTTAAACTTGGTGCTTGTGTAAACTCTTTTGAACAGATTTCACATTTGTAAAGTTTCATATAATTATGTATCAAAATATGTCTGTTCAAGTGTGACACTCTAGTAAAATTCTTCCCACAAACTTTACAAATGTATGGTCTTTTGCCCTCATGGAATAAATTATGTCTTTTCAAATCCAACATCTGGGTAAAGCCCTTTCCACAGATTTCACACTTGTGTGGTTTTATGGCACCATGAATTAAAACATGCCTTTTTAAATGTGAACCCTGAGTAAAGCTCTTCCCACAAACTTCACATTTGTGAGGTTTTATGCCACCATGAATCAAAATATGTGTTTTCAAGTGAGAAGCACTATTAAAGCATTTTCCACACACTTCACATTTGTAAGCATTATTGCTGTCATGCACCAAACAATGTCTTTTCAAGCTTTTCAATGCAGCAAATCTCTTCTCACATAGTTCACACTTATGAGGTTTTTCACGTTCATGATTTAGAATATGGTTTCTTAGGTGTGAGGCCTCAGTGAACATCTTTCCACAGGTTTCACATTTAAGTACTGTTTCAGAATAACATATATGTTTTCCTTGAATGAAAGTATTTCCACAAACTTCACACTTAATTTCTCTTCCATTATCAGGATTGTCCTCTCTTTCTTCCAACAAAACCAGGTTTTCCGGTATATCACTGATGTAAGAAGAGGAAATATTTGTAATTTGACTAGACTGCACTTCAGCAAATGACCTGAAAAATCACAAGAAAAATCATAAACATTAACATGCAAGGTATTAATGGGGGAAGAGATAAAAAGGCTATAGAAATATTCTAAATGACTATGATGGAAGGTGAAACATTTACTGGTTTGAATTCTGATACACTAGCTAGACAGTCATGGGATTAGGTATTTTTAATGATGAGGTAGAAATTTTTTCCCTTTTTTGTTCTCATTCCTGATTTATATTTCTTCAGGGTATTCTTCAGTTTTTGTTACAATAGATATCCACCATAAAATTTACTTTTGAATGGTTATCCCAAAAGTTGATACCTAGAAATCCTGGAAATTATAATTGTTATGAGAGTATTTTAAGAAGTGGTTTATAGAATGGTTTTATTATCCAAACCTTTATTGGATGCACATTTTGAAATATAAGCTTTTTAACATTCACATAACTTTGATAAAGCATCTTATATCTTATATAAAAAGTTATATTAAAAGCATTTATGTACAAATGTCTTCTTTTTACAAACAACTGAGATATATTTGCTATAAACAGGAAACCTCTAAAAATTTCACGTTTTCCTTTACGCAAAACCTGGGCAGTGTTACAATTTCATAAACAATGTCAGAGCCAAGGTTTTAAACATTTGGTGAAAAAATACAAAAGTTGACATAATTTCTCTATTGTATCACAAGATGCAACAAAAATAGCACCACTCAAGACAAGAACAAAGAACTCCTTATCCACATGCTTAACAGCAGATCCACGATTTATTAAATTGAATGCCCAGATTTTGAAAGAATTTATGAGGTATAGGACAGAAGATGCAATACCACTCTGGATGATTACAAGAGAACATCTCCAAAACTATTATTTGAAATGTATGGCAAAGTTTGTTTCTGCTGTTCAACTCCTGGGATCTGCAGTATAGAAATGATGGTGCTAAAAATATTTCTGATGGTGAGTTTCATTCCATGCATGGGCAATAACTGTAACATTATTCTTGTACATATAATGTTAATGAAGACACACAAAACTACAAGTTTATTTGATGACAATGTCATCAATTTGTGAGCAACATGTTTGATTATGAGCAGAGAATCTGGTCAGCCACCAGTTTTATATGGAACATAGAGCATGTGCACAAACTTCCAACAAAGCACATAGAAATCCATCCTGCAAAGAAGGCATAGAATTCAGTATTCTACACATGACCATTTGGATTCATGTTATGCAAACAGTTGAAGCAGAACACATAGTTACTGTCTGCAGTTACTGCATGCATTATAGGCCAAAGACTACACTCAATTGCAAGAATTTGAATAGAACTTTTAGATCTAATGAAATGAATGACTTCTGTAATAAACTGTTATTAGCAACAGGATAACATTTGCTTTTTTCTATACACAGTATGCACATTTGAGGAACAGAACATCTCCAGTTATGTGGCGCATATCTGAAACAATATTTTTTGTGTACTTTCAAAATTTAAGGCATACAGCCTCTTTATTTATGCATTTATTTATTTGTAATTTTTGTGTGTGTCTGTGTGTATAGCCACTGCAACAAAGCAACTGCTTAAAAAGTAACTGATATTATTCTTTAAATGAGACAGTGCTAATTTACCTACAGTGTCTATCCATCTTACTTCTGAAGGGAATTCAGATATTAATGAACATCTGAATGTCAAACAATTGGATTGGAAATAAGGGTAAGGATGACGGGAGCTTTTTTCCTGACATCCATGTTCCTGTCATTTAACAACATGTAATTTCAACCTATGGCAGCATGTAACTGATTCTGTTTTGTGTCACAGTTTCTGATATATTATGATATGATGCACATTTGCAGGATGTACTAAACTATTAATTTCATATCAGTGCAGTGACATGAGAAGCTCATATATTAAAGAGAGAGACAGAGAGAGGAAAAAAAAGAACAAAAAGAAGAAGAAAAAGAAAAAGCAGCTTGACTCCATGCCTGTATATATATATAAAACTGACATACATTCAGTACACTGCTTGCAAGGGTTTTGTCAGGATGTTAATTTTTATTATTAATTCCTATATGCTCGAATACAAATAAATGAAATCAACAACATGTGAGCATTTAAATTATCAGATATTAACTTTTGGAAACAGAAGCAGTTAACAAACTCTATACTTACTTTCAACCTAAGATCTATATATACTTATTATTCTTATATCATTAATTGTTACATAAAAGCATATGATTTTGCCTGGGAAAGATTCACTGAAATTAGTAGTTTGAGTTGCATTACTATGCATTATGGTGACATTTGTTCTTTTCATAGAATGCATGCAATTTCAAAAACATATATGGCAAAACAAGTTGTAAGAGCTGTGAATAACAAAAAATATTTGGCAATGACAGTTTGGCAAATATTTAGGGAATGGTAAATTATCATACAATTATGTTTTTCCAAATCTTAAGTCCATTAGTTGTTAAGAGGAAATTATTTACATAAATTTAGAATCAAGCGATAAAAGTAAAACATGTTTTCGTAATTTCATAGTTTTTTGCTCAAGTAACATTTATTGGTGATTATCACTATGTATATCATTATTTTCAATGGTGGAGAAAAAATATATTGATTTCCACAATAATCTGATTTTACTATAATGATATGATTTCAGAATGGATGATGATAGGGAATTTTTATTTTCTAATGCTGAACTATTTTTTTACAGTTTAATGAATTAAACAACTAACAAAAGCTGGTGAAAATCATCAAGTACTATTCAATGCCACAGTTTTTATATATATTCAGCATTCAACAATGGGTATAGCTAGCCAGAAGTATGTACAGAATTGAAACTGCTGCTTTGTTTGCCATGTGTGTGCTGTAACAACTAACTCAATCTCTGTTGGACAGCTTAATAATCAATTTGTGAAGAAGTATATCACAAAGTTTGAGTACAGGTATAAGTCAGAAAGTGGAAAAGACTGTTATCAAACAACTGTTGCCATTTCTTGTGAATAGGAATTGCAGTATAATTTGCATGGGATGGGGGAGTCCTTCCTCTGAATTGAATCATCACACTCTCTGATTCTAAATTATTCATCCCAACCAGGGATGCTTCCCACTCACTGGATATGTAAACTATATAACTTAGTACTTAATTTAAATTTGTGAAGCCATACACAGAAAATATACATGCCCTTAGTTCATGAGTTCATGTCTTAAAATTTCATTCACCAGTTGGTGGCAGTTCCTTATTCATATAGCTACAAATGTCCTTGCTAAAGTGCAGAGACACTCCATCTTGCTCGAATATGAAATAAATAATATGATTTTAACTGAAACATCAATCACAATGTTAACATGTCCAGAAGTGATATCCCAAATATCCCTAGACCCCAAATATATGCTGTGTATCATGAGTTAGGCTTTTCTCTAGGTTAAAAAATGTACAGCTCATATTCTTAAACAATGTAATACAGTTTTTTTCACACTAACAGCTTCGTAAGTACATTTAATTGAGCTCATATTCTATTTGCAATTCCATGATTTGGAGGAAACAGAAAGACTGCTATTTCTGTTTAATTTACATAAGAGGAAACACATTTAAAACCAAATATACAGTTAACTATCTCACTTTGTCATCTGCAATGAGGTCTTTTTAAAAAGTATCATGTATCAAGTTTCTAGACTTTGTGATCATGAGTTACAACTCTGGTTCTAACCAAACTGATACTGGGTAACAAAGAGACAGAGAAGTGATCCTACATTTGAAGCAAGTTGTTCATAGCATATTACAAAAAGATCTTAATGATATTATTAAAAAACTTAAGTTATCTAAAGGACTGGCTGAATTTTTAAGTTCCAGACTCAAAGGTTCCAATCTACTCCATAAAGATACAAGGGTAGTATTTGCCATATCTTGATAGTAGTTCAACGATTACTTTTTTTAAAGAGAAAGGTGAGGTTGTTTACAATAATATGGAGGCTCTTGGACATCAACACCAGCCAGAAGAATGGTGATTGTTCACAGACTCATCAAAAGTTAGTTTGAAGGATGTACTTCTGCAACTTAGATACACTAAATTCTGCTGTTTCTTGTGTGAATGGGACAGCAGGGATAGTCAGTACCTCTTCTGCATAATATAAAACTGGAACATATGAAATTCTGTAAAAGCAAATGATAAAATTCTGCTGCATTTATGTATTTGAAATCTAGACTACTTAAAGTGTAAGAAATGAAGGAGGGAATTTTATAGGGCCACAAATAATATTAATTATCAATGATGATTTTTTGAGAAATTGTTAAATCCACTGGAAAAAACAACCAGAAAATTATTAAAAAATATCTTTTGTGATTTTCTTGGAAATCTTAAAGCAGAAAATTATCTTGAAATATTCTGTGATCTAGTAAATTCATACAAAGTTAGGAATGCAACGTGTCTTTAAAATTTCATTTCTTAAACTTCTTCCCAGAAAATGTTGGGACTGTCCATGGTGAGGGATTCCATCAGCAGATTTATACCATGGAAAAGAGGTACCAAGACAAATGGAGTCTTGTTGGCTGATTACTGCTTGACCAAAAGAGAGAAATCCCAGAGGCAAAATATAGTCAAAAATCGTCATATACAACTTTTAAGGTAACCCAAAACAAGATGCATATTTTTCATTTAGAGTTACGTAAGTGCTATTTCTAATACATTTGAACTGTTTGCCACAAAAAGTCATGCCTGACGGAAAAAATCTGAAAATGTATTTGAACTCAGCATGAAAAAGACACTTTAAGATCCAGTTTATTTAATTACTGTGAAAGAAAAATATATTACTTTGTAGATCAGTGTAATGAATGGAAGGTGGTTTTTGCTCCATTAATAAATGAGGGTACGCCCATAAGTTTCTGACCTCACTATTTATTAGGTATGATAAAGACAAAAACTATATTTCACTTTTCAATATAGTTACCCTTTATTGCAATACACTTCTCACATCAAGTGTTGTCTGCAAAATGGGCATAAACAGCATCCATCACTTCTTCGTCATGCTTAAATTACACTCAGCTTTCTTCGCCTTTTCTATTTGATGGAAGCACGTATTCTGTGCAGTAGGCCAGCATAGTACTCCCTATTTACTGTGGTGTTCCTCTACTTGCAGTCTATGAAGAGTATTCCTTCACAGTCCCAAAAGATTGTGGCCATGATCTTCTTGGTTGACTGAATGACCTTGGCCTTTACAGGCGGTGCTTCGCCAGGTTTACGCTACTCCATTGATTCTATTTTGGACAAGGGATCAAGTAGAGGACTATAGTTTCATCTCCTGTAAGAATGGTTTGCAGAACTTCTCTCTCGTTGCCATGGCAGAACTCCAAACCAAAAATGCCTGACAACAGATGACTCGTTGTGAAGTCTAGAAGTCTAGGCACCCATCTTGCACTCGCCTTATTCATGTTTAAATGTTCATGAATAGTTCAAGAACTGTTGTTTTAGAAAGGACCAACCTTGCTGATATTACTGTAACTTGGAGCCGCTGGTCTTCTATAATTTCTCCTTCCACAAGAGCAATGTTTTCAGGAGTGAGCACCTCCAAGGACTGACCTTGCATGCTCTCTGTCTTTAATGATTTCTCCAGCTATTCTATCCATTCTTTTATGGTAGAATATGAGGGGGATGTTACCCCAAATATACAGTCCAATCACTGATAAATTTTATTTGGAATAAGTCCTTCTTTTGTGAAGAACTTAATAATAGCTTGATACTTCATTTTGAACATGTCACAATCTTCTACATATAGCCTTCTTTATGCAACCATATCTGAACAACTGAACACAGCGGAGCAGAAGTTACAGCTGCAATTTACTTAACAGATAAGGTATGACACCAGATAAGGCTTTCGTGAAGGTGACAATCCTTATCGGCGAGACCGGAAACTTATGGACCTACCCTCGTGTCTGTTTTATCAACATTGAATATATGTGATGTAGGAAATTTAAATTTGTCCATGACAGTTTCTAAGTTCTTGAAAAACTTCCTGACCATTTGTTTATTGAAAGTCACAATTCTTTTGATGGAGGTAGCTTTGGGTTCCCCTAAGCTAAGTTCGGGATTTCTCTTAAGAACCCTTGTGCAGTCTTTCCCAGCCATTGCTGTTGCCTTGCTGAAGTTTTATGTTTAATATTGTTTTGTTCAGCATGCTCAAATGCCATTAGCTGAAGTTCAGTTAATGTCATGCTATAATATAATTTGCCAAATATAATAAATAACACCAAATTTCATTTATTGCATGTTATTAGATATTGCTTTTCTATCCATTGTAGGGCCATCTACTAGATCTAATTAAGCCATTTCCTTAATATAGCCTTGCAAATATTAAGTTAGGATCCAACAGCTTGTATTTTCTCTCCTCTTCCAATAGCATCCAAAGGAGTCTGCAGTTGTTATTTTGTCCAAGGAGGTTTGAAAATTGTTCAACATGAATCCTCAGCATCTGTAATGAATAATATCCTTAGGTGGTAGGCTAAATGAGATTCAAATGTAATATTGATATTCTTCTGCATTAAATTTATATGTATTATAAAAATCTACTTCTGGCATTTGGATGCAGGAAGATATATGTATGTTTTTACCCCTGCTATATTAGAATAGTTTAGTTCTAAATGGTCATAAAGGAAGAACAAGAAATATGTTTAAATTCATATTAACACCTAATTAGTTATAATTTAATGACATGTCACTTACATTCTAGATCAATCATCTGTTTCATACCTACCTTAAACACAATGAAGCATCTATATAGTACGAAAACAGTAAACAGAACGACAAAACATAAGTCCATGCATCACCAATCCAGTGAGAACAATAGACTGACTTAATATTGAGGAGGTTGTTGCTAAGCAAGGACACCGAGCAGCCTTGCAGTGCTGCCATCTACTAAAACTTTTATGTGTATTATTACCCACTGCATACAAAAATCCCTCCATTTCCTATATTCAAGATCTTGCACAAAAAACAAAACTGTTTTTGACCAAACTAATTAGATCAGATTTGGGAATAAAAATAAATATACAGAACACAATAACTAAATTGGTCAGTGTTAATAACCTGAGAATTAACCAGAGTACAAAGTTCAGACAAAAAGAAGTTAAAAGAACACATGAATCAAGACTGAGCTGTTTGGGTGGTTAAGGTCCTAAAAAAGAGCACACTCTTCAAAAAATTATTCTGATTGATAATCTTACCTTGGAAATTCTTCTGGAGAAAAGGAAAGCTCCTCCACTGTGATCTCATTCTTCAACAATGTTACATCAACTTCCTTCTCCTCCACCTGTAAAAGTACAGTATTTATATTCAATCTTAATTCAAGACTAGCTTATCGTGCATGAAGCTGGTCTTTTACTGAAGTCTTGTCATATATTACACAATCAAAAAAATTGTGACCATCATTTCAAAATAACTAATAAAGAGCTTCTTTTATTGGCTCAAAAGAGGTTAATAACTAGGATGTTAGGGGTGATAGTACTTTCGACTCAAAAGTTTTCAGTTCACTATACTATAAGGACCATTTAAACAGTTTTGATAACTATAACCAATAACATTTATAAGCATTGACTAAATACTATTGGCTATTTACATGCATTATATATCTGCACAAGTTCAAATTCATCTATTCAGTACATAGGGATGTATACTATGTTCAAAATCACTCATTGCAAATATGTGAAAAAGAAAAAGTCTATAAAAACTCAGTGCCTGTTCATGGCATTTGCTGCATGATGCATTCTCTCATCTGAACAGACATATGATAGCTTTAAGGGTTTCTAGCTCTGGACACCCAAAGGATGCTGTGAACAAGATAAATAATGGAAGAGTGAGAAACATGGTAGAAGAAAGAAGTATATTACAGTGAAGGTGTTGGCAACACTAAAAATATTTTTCCCAACTGCAGATTTGTGCATTCTCCCATTATTGAAAAATAGTCAGGAGGAAGAATGTTTCCCTCAACTGGCTATAAACATCAAGCATGTATATGTTACATACACCAAACCAAACAATTCTCAAAACTGCTTTGGCTGGGAGAAAATGATCTAAGAAAATTTTGTTCATGAACAAAATCTTTGGAAAGTACTTTTCATCCTGAAGGTCTATCTGTATGTGATTGCATGTCAGGAGAATATGCACAGTGGGTGGAATGTTATGGGGCCTATATGCTAGACATCTTATTGAAAGAAATGTACTAATGTTGTACAAACTGGAATGAAAATTTCCATAAAATATTTTCAGGATAAAAAAATACAAAACTTTTTCTTTTTCTTTTTCAAATGGCATTTTACATTTTCAATTGCTGCATTACATAGGAAAGTTCTGAGTATAATTTAAATGTCAATCATACTTGCTTTATAAGAAACAGGTATATTAAAATTTACAAATGCTAATGGCTATTATCATCACTTTTTAATTTCCACTTTTTGGAACAAATCAATACAATAAAAACTTCAACAAGTATATTTAATGCAAGTTTCATAGATGGAAAATAAAAACTAAGTTTTTAAGAATATCTGAAATAACAGAAAAGCAATATATTCCTTCAGCACAAGTAATGGACTAAAAAACTTGCCTATGAATGTATATATAAGGAAAAATAAATGAATGTTGGTTCACACAATTCTAAGTAGAAGTGATTCTGCTGATGAAGGTGAGCATATTATTATAGCCCTACAGAACCCCAAAAATGCAAGTCATAGTTACCACATAATCCTCTATACCAACATTGTGACATAGGCATTTTGTCACATAGTGCAAGTGCTAATAACATACATAAATAGATTCAGACAGAAATATGGTATATCAGACTACTGGTTAATTGAACACATACCTTTGTGTTTTAGCAAGTACATGGAGGTACTGTATTTTTTGCCATCCTCCAGGACTGAATTACCACAATATATTGTGTAGAATACATCATATTGAATCATAATATATCATTATATTCAAGGAGAAACTGGAAATAAGCTCTTGAAGTCAGGAATCTTAACATGCTTTTCTGGGCTTTTTGGTCTAATGGTCAATTATATTTGTAGTGACCTAACACATGTCAAGATTCAAGACTTTACCCATGAAAGCCTACACACTCATCTTGAAATCCTGTTTTGTTTTTGTTTCACTAAGGCTTTAATGAAAAAATATGTTAACAAACAATATGCAACAAAATGAAAGGGGATCTATTTGCAATAGTTAATGCCATTTTGTCTCATTTGTACAAATCTGAACAAGAATCATTTGTTAAAGTAATAATGAGTGAAACAAGTTTAGACCAGTAACATTATCATTACAGGCACCATACTGAAATAGGTGGCCAAGAATGCTAAGACACGAACTTGTGAGTGACAGTAAGATTCAATTTCCACCATGACTGTCCATTTTCTCAGGTTTTCCTTGGTCCTCACCACACAAATGCCAGGCAGGTAATCTAAATTTAGGCCTGCAATGCTTCCTTCCCAAAACTCCTTTCTCAATTTATCATTTCTTATCGTGTATCATCAATGTCCACTTCCTGTGATTGAACACTATTAAAAGAATTACAACCACAGTAAACCTATCTTCTTTGACAATGAATAAAGCACTCCTCTGGAACACTTTGAATTTTCTGATTACAAACTATTAAAATCAATTATAGATCAAGGTAACCTCTAGCTGTATTCTGTGCCACAAATTACCTTGCCATTTACATGCCAATTTATATAAGCAAAACAGAGCAAATCCTGATTTCAATGGGAATTGTCAGCATATTGATTACTGGACAGTCAACCAATTGTAAAAAAATGTTCAGCTTGAAACATTTCCCAAAACTCTATGGTCCCTGCATTTTGTAAATCATGAGAATAGGTCCATTTTAATGACAGACTCTTCAATATAAGAAATGTTCTTAATGCCATTAATAAATTGCATTAAATAATGATCAGAGTCAGAATATTTCTTAAATGAAAAGTTAGTTCCTAACAAGGGCTGAGAATCTGCACCAGTATATCCACAATAACCCACACAAATGCGGCTTCAGAATGTTTGTACATGCAAGTTTATCTGCACTCATTTATGCTTTTCTTTCTTAGTGTTAAAGCAACTCTGCCAGATCCCGCTCACGAGTATGCACCTTAACGACCTCGGCCACCCATGGCAGTAAACAGAGCTATAACCATTGTTTTCTACAAATAGTAAGTTATAGCTATCTTGCTCATTTTTTTTAAGTACACCTTCCCTTCATTATTTAAGACAAATATGTTTATAATTAAACTGTTCATAATAAAGAAACTGTTTAAGCTAAAATTACATTTTTTTTATCCTCCACACATAATTGCAAATGCATCTGTTGAGCTACTGCAGCTTCAATAAACATTATATTTAGCAGCACAGAGAAACTGGTTCAAACTGGACATTGCTAGAGTATTTGCTAGAGTCATTCAGCCATTGAAGGTAATAAATAACTGGTTTGAGGTGCAGTATAACAGTGATATAAAGTTGCTTTATTCAGGAGACATCTAAAAGTGCGATGAACTGAGAAGAGTAATTTGCCATTTTTTCTTGCATGTCCAATGTAAACATCACTTAATATCTGGTTATCAACTGACAGGCTTGGCTTCGATTCCTGGTATGAACTAACTATTTGGGAAGCATTATTCTAGAATTTTCCTGTAGCCCAAAAGATGCATGCCAATAGATTTAGTATCAATAGCCTCTAGGTTTAATTGAACCATTATGTAGTTTCACTTCAATCTGTGAATCCTATAATGGCTGCAGCTAACTCTAAAAGAATTAATTTAACTCTAGGATGTAGATTTTGTCAGAAATTACATACATTGGGTTCATTTGATGAAACAGTCTTATCCTTCATATTTACAAATTTTTAACTCTGTGTATTGTTTGTTAGAGATGGTTAAACCTTACAAAGCACGTGGAATAGATTGAATACCAGGGGAATGTTGGAAAGTTTGGATAGAAGACTTTAACGATTAAACATACTGGATCGGTTACTGAGCTTAATCTTTGAAGAAGGAAAAATACCAAAAAATGAGAGAGTAGGAACTGTAATACCAAATGATAAAGGTAAAAGAGATTTTAAAAACCCAGCAAATTATAGAGGACTTAGTTTACATTCAATTATTGGGAAAGTCTTCACTACAGTGTTAGCAAAAAGATTACAAGAATGGGCAGAGAAAGAAAAGAAAAGTTAGCATTTCATTCGGGCTTTAGGAAAGGCAAAAGAACAGTTAACAATATTTTTATATATAAACAATGTAATACAGTTTTTTCCACACTAACTCCATTCACTTACACAAAAACTTATATTTTTATTATTAGAACAGTGGAAAATATCTTAGCACCAAAAGAGGTAGAATCTATTTGTTGTTTCTGAACTTAAAACAGCTTTCGACACAATTTCCATACAAATTTTGTGTTAAATATGAAAAAGGGAGGATTACAGATAAAATGTCAAACAATGTAGGTGTAAGACAAGGATGTAAATTAAGCCCAGTTCTCTTCAATCTATTTATTGATGTTCTAGAGGAAATTAGTAAAGGTAATGTATATTTGTCAATTATATACTGGGTCTGCTCTTTGCAAATGATTTGGTAACAGATTCTTTAACAAATGTAAGATTTTGTTTTTTGATTCGTTTTATTTAAGGATGCTCTTTAACATCTCAGGTCATCAGCATCCCATTCAATTCTGGGCGTGAAACAGCCGACAAATTTTGCTGAGAGGCCTGTTCTTTCAGGCTTGAGGTTCTTTTTCGTGCTGTAAATGTGTGACACAGGACCCACAGCTTTACTTCCCTTCTGAAGGAGGACATACTTAGGATTTTTACACCTGAAAAAAAATCCATCGATCCTGGCCGGGTTTGAACCCACTATCTTGGGTTTAGAAGGCAAGTATGGTTACCACTACACCACCAGGACCGACATGTAGGATTAAAACTATCATTAGAAACTATAGGCACATTTTGTAGAGAATGGTGTCTCAAGATAAATAAAAATAATAAGATTGTGAAGAAAAAAGGCTTAACATTTAAAAAAAAAAAAAAAAAAAAAAAAAACAACAACAACAACAACAACAACAACAACAACACAGAAAAATGGTGGTGGGAGGGCATAGAAATTGACGTTGTCAAAAAAATTGGTTATTTAGGTGTTAGATTGTCTAGCAATGGAAAATCGAGTGATCAAAAAAGGAAAGCAGTAGCAGGAGGAAAAGTAGCCATGAGTGTAATCAGATCTTGTGTCAACAAAATACCAAATATGCAAGTAAAATGGTTAGAGAGAATATATGGTTCAACAGTGGAGAGCAGAATGATGTATGGAATAGAAATTTGAGGGCCAAATGAAGGATGGAAATGGATAAATGTGATAAATAGACTATTTTGTAGAATTGTCCTATGCTTGCCTAGATCTTCACCTAATGAGGTTGCCCTAATGGAACTAGGAAGTGGGCTATAAAAGCAAGGTCATAGAAAGAATATTCTTTTTTTTTTAATAGTGTTTAATGTCCGTTTTTACTAATGAGGCACCACAGGTGGATAGAAAGAGTATTCAAATATTGGTATAGAATAGGGAGACTAGAAGAGGAGAAAATCATTAATCAATGTTTGGTAGCACAAGGTAAAATTAAGGGGAGAGAAACTTGGTTATCTAAAATCCAAAATATCCTACAAGAAGCGGGCATGAGATCAATATAGTAAGAGGGAGAAAGATTGGGTAAAGGATTTTAGAAAGAAATAATAATAATGAGAACATCGAAAACCAGGAAATATGGGCAAATCTTAACACCAAAAAATCTCTGAAATTATATAGTGCACTAAAAATGTGTGGGGAAGAGAAAGATATATTGAAATTTGCAATAAGGTAGGAAGGGATGGATTGGCATGGTTTAGAATAGGAGTCAAATATTCAAGCAGATGAAAAAATGAATACTCTAAGGAGATATGTCCTAAGTGTTAAGAACCAGATAGTACTTGGCATTGTATATTAGCATGTAAGTAAACCAAGTTTTGGAGGGAACAGTTCCTATTACAAAAGTGGGATAATTTACCAAATTAAATAAGAGGCAGAAGAATTTTAAATTTAAAATCAGATGAAAACATTAAGAAACTGGGAAAATAATAGGCAAGGTAAGACAAAAATGGTTATATGTGTAAAATACTTAGGAAAGGTGCATGAGAAATGGTTTAGAATTGTCAGACAGTGAAAGGAGGATGAAATGAGTAGGGAAGGAATGAGATTAGTTATCTAGCATTAGTTAAACAGAATACTTATACACGAATAACCAGGGTGTTAGTGTGTATAAACTTCTAAGGAATAAGCAACTCTCAAGAATAGAAATTAAGCCAATCGGGTTTAATTGAAAGAGAAGGTTTAATATTGTAGGAAATATAACTTAATATTGTATTGAATGTATAAATTATTTTTAGTGTTGTGTTTTCTTCTTGGTCAGAGCGCTGTTTCCCTGGATATTCCAGTAAGTAGCTGCTGATGAACTGGGGACTGACATAATCAAATTGGAATAAATGTTGATTGCAGTTAGTGTCTTCTGGAATTGCTGAAGGCACTGTTTCTAATTATAGAGATGGTTATTTTATTTTTACCTTAAAATACAATCTTAGAGAGAGAGAGAGAGAAAGAGAGAGAGAGAGAGAGAGAGACTAATCACTAATTAATTCTTGAAGGTCTATGTTAGCATGGGATAGTAAATACTTAAGGGGGAAAAAGGTTACTTCTTTTATTTGCACTTCTAAAAAAATGACCCTATAATATTAATTAAGAACACATAGTTATTTTAATGTACCATGCACTTAATGCATTGTAAAATTATGCCCCTTTCAAATATACAGTATATACGTGAATAATTCTTGAACCTAGATTTTATTAAGGGAAATTTGGGGGAAAAAAAATTGTTTGTACAGCTGTATTAAATATGTATAATGAAAACATTAAAGACATACTATAAATTATTGGTTAAAATGTTATGGCATTTAAGAAATTTTGCGCCGTAATCTTCACATTCACGTCGCGGATACGGAACCAACCAGTACTCTGCAAGAAGAAACTATACAGAACTAAATCAGCATCTTAAACGTTTTTGTTCTATTTAGCGTAAATAAGTGCAATATAATATCGTTACTTTTATAATCACGCGCTGCCTTACATAGAGATTCATCATCACTACAAGGAGAGTCGTCCTCTATACTCCCACAGCATATCGACTTCCGTTCCGTTCCTTTTTTTATATATATATATATATATATATATATATATATATATATTTGTTTTATTTACGAACGCTCTTTAACATCTCAGGTCATCAGCGTCCCATTCAATTCAGGGCGTCAAACGGCCGACAAATTTTGCTCAGAGGCTTCTTCTTTCAGGCTTGAGGTTCTTTATCGTGCCGTAAATGTACGACACTGGACCCACGTCTTTACTTCCCTTCCGAAGGAAGCCATACTTAGGATTTTTACGCCCGAAAAAATCCATAGGCCCTGGTTCGAACCCGCGATCTTGGGTTTAGAAGGTAAGTATGGTTACCACTACACCACCAGGACCGACTTTTTCTTCCGTTCCATTGAGGGAATTCGAAATTCCGCACTTCTTTCCACCAATGGTAGAGAAATCGAGTCTCAGGCACTTTTCATCCATTCGCAGATTTGGATCACTTCCGGGCGCTTGATTTTACCGCTAGGAGTGCGTTGCTCGTCCTCAGCCATCCATCTCGTATAACGTCCTTTTAACGCAACTTTAAACGGTCGATTGACGCAGATATCCAATGGTTGAAGAATCGATGTTAAGTCCTCCAGGAATGACAACCAAGTCAGTTCCTCCCTATTTCAAAATTTTCTGTATGTTGTCTGTAGTATCCAGAACAAGCATGTACTTAAAATTGAGTATTGCCCTTGGGCGATGTTGCCAAACTCGCATCACACAATCGACTACAAGCTCATTGGCCATCCACCCTCGTATGATGGCGCCCTCACCATTCACTTTAGGAATGGCGATAGCTTTCTTCCATCTGCAGTTACACATAGCATAATCGCGCATCTCTATTTCTCACTACCGCCAGTTCTAATTGCCACGCTGGATTCACTTTTTTTTTTATTTATTGTGTAGTCTTGCGGCATTTCAAAATATATAGGTGTTTGGTTTGCATTACCAATTTGCAACAGTAAATATTCATTTCTCTGGAGCAATCGGATGGTAAATCCGTGGAACTTCACTATCTTCTCTTCGTAATCGGAAAACTGAAGTCTTTACTTTGGGAAATACGCGTGAGCCGTTTACGGATTAGCCAAAAAACCAGCACCAGTTATGTTAGTTCTCTTGCTATTGCTATAGCTTTTATTTGAAACATTTCTCTCGTAACGTCACATCCAAATTGTCTCTTTTCAGTCACATAATCTGTTTTCCACTTAATGGAAACTTAGATTTTTATCCGAGAAATGCCCGACGGTCTGTTCAAGACGAGCTTCGTTTTTTCGCCAGTCATTTTTTTTTTTTTTTTTTTTTTTGAGTAGTGTTTAACGCCCGTTTTTACTACTGAGGCACCACAGGCGGTCGCCAGTCATGAATACAACTTTCATCCATACCGTAATTATGTCCAGCAGCGCGATTTGCCAATTTGTTCTGCCTCTTCAATGATGAGAGCTTTTCTTTCGCCGTAAACGACTTTCACACTAATCATCCTGAACCCATGCTTTCAATTCAATTGACGCTCGCAAATGACATGACGCGTTCTGTGTATACGGTTCTTGCTTATGACGGAAGAATGCCAAGTTCCGGATTTAGGTGTGTCAGAAGTGTGGTATCAACCATCACGCGAATAATGCCCGCACCCCAACTTTTCATTATTAAATTTTGGAAAAAATGAGGGAGTATTATTCGTGTATAAATGTTAATGTAAGTGCTTACAATGTATGTTAAAATATGATATTATACATGGGCAGAAAACTGAAATAACCTGAGCATTAAAAGAGGAATCTGCATTTTCCTCTGGGTTGTTACTTTTACTGTCCTTACCTTTATCCCATTCTCTAAGTCAGCATCGGTAACATGCACATCTTGTGGTTCAAATTTCACCTTCCTTGATGACTTTTGCAAGGAGAGAGAATTTTCCTTAATAATCTGGTTTGTGTCCATTATACCATCACTCCTACATTTAGCATCGTAATTCTTAAACAACATTAGCAAATCTGAGGGAAAAAAGAACAATGCTTTAACATTATTTTTATACAAATACAAAGTTTAATTAAACATACCATGCAAATGAAAAAGGTACTTTTCTAAAAGCAAAATAAATTTAATTAAACTGAATTAGCAGTGTTGAGTTCAATAGTAAATTTATTAAGTTTTCTGCTCATATGCCATGGACAATTGCATTTGCTTGATACTTCTCTCCCAACAATAAGTATTAGCTTTTCACAAACGTCTCATATATGTACAATAATGTTAAAAAAGAATAGGCTAGCTTCACATTTCTAATGATCAAGAGCAACCCATTCTTTTTTTAATCTTATCATACATAGCTGATCCCAGAACCAACCAGAACATTGCACATATTAACATCATACTAGGTACTAGTTCTAGGGACCAGATATGTAATATTAAAGCATAGAATATTTGCATTGATATGCAGCATATTGGGCAAATTTATAGGCAGTACATGAAGTATAAATGTGTGTTTGTGAGTTTCATTACTCAAAAACATGCAATATAATCATATTGTTTATTACAATATGATTATACTGAATCATATTGTAATAAACAAAACAAGATATTTTGAATTAAAATTAAACACTAATTGCCAAACAAAAAATACAATATTTTAAATGGCTATGTACCATTCTTCAAAGGCATTAAAATGGAAGTTTAAACAGTAAAATGAATTCTGAGTGATGGTGGATACCCAGTTGATGTTTTATTGTAAACATTATAATAATAATATATCCTTGATGTCTGACTGTATACATCTTCGCATACACATACAAGAAAGCACAGCATTCTTCCTACATTCTCCATACACTAACATCATGTCAACATTTGCACCATTAGTAAACAATACCATCTTCTCTAGCATGTCCACCACATCCTCCTCCTGACATATTACTATGGTATGATAAGGACATCTCACTATGCTTGTGTAAAGCAAATAAAATGTTAACACATACATACAATTGCAGTAGACAGGAATGTGTGGTACATTTCCAGTTTAGTACTTAAGCAGTTATATGGAATGAATCTTCAGCTTACTGTTCCAATGATCTAACCAAATGAGTAACTGTGTTCTCCTTCAACCACAGAATCGCAAACCTTTCTCAGCTGCCTCTATATATCTGGGAGACCTCCTTAAGGTTTTCTGTACTATAAGAGATTTACGGCTTGTAATGCTATGAGTACCTCTTACCCAGACTTTTAGTTGAACCAACAACATACTTCTTTAAAAGTTTTATTTGACTATGGCTTGAATTTTAATCATCCAGGATAAACTGTAACATACAGTTGATAATATACTTTTAATTATAGACAAAATACAAACAAACATGCACCATTTTTGCTTAACAATTGGGGGAATGTTTAGTTTTATGTTTAATGATAATTGAAATACTGAAAAGGAAATGAAAGTCCTAGCTTACATATGATGATATAAACTAGACCTAGAATCGTGCAAAAATACCTCTTTGACATTCTAATTTCATGTAGTTTAACTTTTTTGAAGTCGATAGGTATTGTTTTGTTTGAAAATCATAACTCTGTGCTAGAAATACATTTTCATAATTAATAATTGTTGGAATCACAGTATAGGCTACATTGATGAGCCATCATCTAAACTTTAATTTGATAAAAAAAAAAAGCACATCAATAGTACCTTTCATTTCAGAAATATTCAACGGATACTTTTAGGAAATTCATTTACATGTGCATGTGTATGTAAATATATGTGTTTTAATGATCTTTCTTTACAGCACATTCCATAAAACTAATCAGTAATTGTCGCATGTTTAATACAATAGTACACTTACAATATCTTAACGTACAATAAGTATTATTTGATGCCTTAGTTCATGTATCTATACTATGCTGATTTGTGTACATCTTTGTCAATTCAGAAACACCCAATAAATGATAATTCCTTTGTATTAAACCTCATGCTTTCCAATATCTTGCTGCTTGCATAGATTTGGTGAACGCTATACACATGTTGAGGTGATGTCTGTCCCTGTATTCCCTTCTGTCACATAGACTGCAGTATGGTCTTGAGCTATCAGGTATGGTTAAAACTTTAAATCTCCAAATAGTGTTCTTTCTGTTCTTTCTCCATCTTTCTAATGTCTGTCTTGCAGGTGCTTTAAATGTGTATTTTTTTTGTAATTTAATCTATAATTTAATTTCAGCCATGGAACAAGCATATGGACACCCAGTAGGCAGAAAAGAATTGTTCCCCCATAATGAGATCCAGGATAAATGCATCAGCTTGTTAGACCTTGTCCATAGAATGCTAGACATGATTCCATCAGGTGTTGGTTTGTTTGGCTACATGAAAATTAATTAAAAAGGCATACTTATGTTGGATTTGCAATAATGCATTGTCACTTATCCACTGTAATTATGGTTTGAAAGGCTCCTTTAAGAGACACCAAATATATTACAAAAGAGCAATAGTACCGTGTGACTACACAATTTAGCTATCTTCAGTACTTAAATATCTGTGTGTGTGTGTTTTTTTTTTTTTTTTGTGGGTAGGAATATAAACTCTGATTTGACTTTGATAATGCAACCCCACATGTAACCCTCACATCCCCTTGCATCACTTTTGCAAAAGAGAAGAACTTTAATGAAGTTACTTATTTTCAATCTTTACCCATTTTTACATATTTCTGACACATTGTATTGGCCTAAAAAAAAATATTAAGTGCTTCAATTTGGTATGGAATACATAAACCTCTTTGTTACTTAAACCTGAGCCTCTATAATGAGAAAGAGAATAGGTATATTTCAATACATTTTCTGTGTTTGATATAAGACCCTACATCAACATTAACTAGTGTTGTGTGCTGTCATTTAAGGACAAGCATAGTTGTTGATAGCACAGTTGTTTATTACTATGTACAGATAACATTATGGCCTGGTTCAACCCAAGTTGTACACCAGGCCAATATTGAAACACATGCCAACACAATCTTTACAAACACACTGATGAATAATTACAATATTTCCAACATACAAATTGCTCTGAGCAAACCCAATCTAAATCAAAAGTCCTCTCTATTTGTTCATATCTATTTGTTCTTAATTCTATACAAATATTGCCCCAGACTTCTAAATTAACTTAAATCATCAACCATTTTCTTAGCTGCAATCTCTTTATTTAACTTCGACCATTTATCAATTGTTGTCTCCATTCCTTTGTTCCCGAGCACTTTCATATAATGGACAAAATCCTTGCTCACCACTAGTTCTAAAACCCCCTTAATCTCCAAATTCCCAATCTAAACCATGCCATTCCCTCTCTCCTGCTAATTTTGCACTTACTAATATAACTTTCTCTTTTAGTATCCTCTTTTAACTCCTTATAAAACATTAATAAACTCTTCTTCCACAACATAGAATGTATCAGCTGCTCATCTATATCTTAAACCTTACTCTAATCTGTGTCCAGAAACCTCTCTCCAAATCACCTCTTCTGAGCCATATATTCCCCATTCCATTCCTCCTTAACTCTTCCCCAACTTTGTGCACCCAATAACAATTACCTATTCCAGATCTTGGAATATTAAAAAAAAAATTTAACACAGAGGTCTGCAACATCTGTTTTATCCTGAACCCATATTTTAACACTCTATATGTAAGTAAAGTGTTGAGTTTCTCAGCAGTAGATCTATTATTTTATAAAGCAGTTTAAAAGAGAGAGTCTATAAATCGAATCCACAAACATTGGATTAGCTACATAAGCACAGCTAACATTTCAGAAGCTGAGCTGCAATTGTGAATGAAAATGTATTAAGGTGTTACAAAGCCTGCCTCATAGCAAATGGGAAATATTTTCAGCATTGCCTTTAAAAAAGGTTAAAAAGGTTTTCTGCACTTTCTGATTGCATAATGGACACAGTGTAAGCAGTTGCATTGTGTGCTACTACTTCCACTCTACTTGCCTGAGAATGGAAATATAAAATGCATGCACAACAGTACACACACTTTTGTTTCTTTTCTTTGAATGGGATGCTGGACAACATTTACAAGTTTTTCCAATTTGCTTCAGGTTTTCATATTCTGTGATATTCTACCACTTAGTAATGTTCATTTGAGAGAGGATATAGCTGTTATAACATGCTCAACATTACTTATTGAAACTAGCTAAGATGGATATTCTGAATGATTTGCTTAGGCTTATTGTAAAGGCACCCCACAATGTATAGATTTTACCTAATAAGTGTAATTATTAATAAGCAATATTAATATTGAAAGACTGTGCAGCTATATAAACAATAAGTACTAAAGTAGTACTTTATGCATAACATTTTGTTACACATGCAAAGCATGCTTTTATAAACTGGATAAGGTGCTTGCTCTTTGAACGTTTATTAACATAGAAGCTAAAATGAAAGGGAAAGAGAATTTTTTTCCTTAACCATATATAAACCAATGAGTTAATCTGGCTAGACATTTAAATTTAATTTCATGTTCTGTAATATACTATTTTCTACTAAATTGGGTTATCATCAACTTTATCCCTAAAAAACATCTAAAGGTATTCTAGGCCTGGTGGTGGCAGAGATATAATGCAATTCTGAAGCTGGGACAGCCATAAGTTGGGATTACAGTCCTCCAAGGAGATGAGAAGATGATAGGTGGTAATAGGGGATAAGGAAGGGTCTTAACCTTAAATTTTGGTAAATCTAAACCTACAATGTATCCAGATCAAGGGACTTAAAGGAAACCATCCCAATTTGAGAAAAGTTCCCATAATAAGTATCAAAATCAAATCAAGGACCCACGAATAATAGCTCTATTAGAAATGAGAGTGCCCTCTGATTATTAGACTGTGAAGTTGTTGGCCTCATTTAGCAATATTTAGGACCTAACATTAATACCTGCTCTCTAAGGAGCCTTAACTTATCTGTATTCCCAAAACTTAGAACTAATAGTTAATAACGGCTTGCTGCACTCACTTCCTAAGGCTAAATTACCATTTATTGCTAATTCCAACACTAAAACTGATACAAATGCTAACTCATTTTTTTATGGTTCACCCTCAATATCCTTGCCAATTTCAGCAACTGTATGCTCTAACTTATATGATAAAATTTGAGAAACATGTAATGGCAATTTTTGGGATGTTATTTTGAAGAAATGATTCTTAGCATGCAATATTATTTATAAAAAAAAATTAGAAACAATTCTTACTTCAAATATTCCTTTAAGTGAATCAATAAAACCTTCTGATCATTCAACTCAGTGTGAAAATGTAGACAGAGGAGTTTATCGCAAATAATTAATGGCCTTTTATTTATTCCAAACTTTATGGGGGGGGGAAGTATTCAACACAAATCTTAAGCACATTGAACAATAAAAGTAAAAATCACATGGAACACAGTAAAAACTGATACAGGTAGAGCTATTGTAAATGATAGCATGTTAATCTTAATTATTAATAAAGATCAACAAGAACTATAATATAGCTAATGCTTTCAACACTTACTTTGTAAATATTGCTGAAGAGCATATGAAAACAAATCAGATGGGTGTTGACCATAGAAACATAAAAGCTCTATATTTTCCTAACAAAGCATATCTTGACATTATTTAGATTATTGTGATTTGTTGAGTATACATTATTGGAATGAATGAATGGTGTTTAACGCCCGTTTTTGCTACAGAGGCACCACAGGCGACGGACACTGATGATACATGAGATGAAATGATATATTGGGAAAGGATTTTATGGAAGGGATCGTTCCAGGCCTAAGTTTAGGGTACCTCCCCGGCATTTGCCATTTATGAGGACTGAGGAAAACCTGGAAAAAACCTCAGTCAGGAAGGACAGTCCTGGCGGTATTCGAACCCAGACCTCCCGCTCGCGAGTCCGAGACTTAACGACCTCGGCCACCCGTGGCGGTCTATACATTATTGGGGAAATTCATTAGTTATTTTGAAATGAAGGTTAACAACATCTGAAGAAAATTTTAGAAGGGAGCTTAATTTCTTGTATCCCGATTGGCGGTTTGAAATCTCCCCACCTAAAGAAAGAGTGAGGAACCGTTAAGAAAGACTCAATTAGAAGGTAACCACTAAACAGAATAGATGCATGAGTGTCACATCTTAGCGGAGCCAGCTTGATAAAATGTAAATGCAGTAATTGTATCTCACTCTTTGAAAATCTGAAATGTTGTAATAAAGTTCACAATGTGATCGAGTGGATATAAATATTAATTTATCAAAATCTCATCAGCCAATAAGAGCATAATAATAATGCAGTTATTTTTTTAGTTAGGAGGATCCCACAGGATTATGTTTCCATTCTTGATATCATAGAAATTGATGTCTGTTGGTGAAGGAGCTACATCCATGACAATATGCTGCAAATTTCTATGAATCCCACTGCTCTTACCAGAAATTAAAAAATAATCAGGTCATTTAAGTTCAAAGTTTATGTGCCAGGGATGGAATAAGTACTAAATTAATGAAATGCTGTGCCCATGAAAGGAGTATACCTCTCAGCCATTGACAAGTAATAGTTCCATCTCATCAGGAACATTTCCAGGAAGGGTAAAGCTAACACTAGTCAAGCCACTACACAAAAAAAGGTGACAAACATTTATCATTAAACTACAGATCTATTTTGATATCATCTTTCTCTAAGGTACTGGAAAAAATAGTGTATGATTTTCTTAATTACTTACACATAGATAATACCTATTTGAATTCCACACTTTAGAAGAGTTGTATCAGGTAACAATGCCTCATACAAATTTACTATTGATATAACAGCATTAAATAAAAAAAAGACTTCATATTAGCAATTTTCTGAGATTTAGCGAAGACTTTTGATACAATTAACTACAAACTTCTCATAAAAATTTATCCTTTTATGGCCTAAAAACTGAAGCTTGATTTGAATCACCTTAACAGACAGAACACCAGAGACTCTTTACGGATGATACCAGTGCATTCGTTTCAAGAAAATCATTACAATTTTTATCAGTTAAGGCAGTTAATGCATTCAAGGAATTGAACTTGTAGTAGTTTGAAGCTAACAAACTATACTGACAAATTTTATTTAGTTGAATGGTTTGTTTCTAACAGCTGACACAGAGGATTTGTTTCATTTGTCTTCTGACATCCCAATTTTATTCAGTTCAAAATTAAAAATGAGAATATTCCTGAACTTAGTATTTAATATCAAAAATTCACCATTACTAAAGTTTTGCAAATCAAATTTTTAGGGTTAGAAATTGAACATAAACTAAACTGAAATAGATATATAGAGATATACAGATACTATAATCCACAAGCACGGCTCAGCCTTTTTTGCCTTAAAAAGACTGAGAAATCTTCTGCATCAGAAAGAGTTGCTTACTGTTTGCTTTGCTTACTCTTATTTCATTCTCAGATGTGCAGTATTTTTTGAAGTTATTTCAATTTAACAGTAAAAATAATTCATTATGGGAATATGTGTGTGTGTATATATATACACACATATTCCCATAATGAATTCTTTAACATAAAAAGTTAACACTTGGAGCTCAAACAAAATTGAAAACTAAAATTTGTCTTGTCTTATTGCTCATACAAGAGCCTAGCTTGAAATATCATGTGTTTTTAGTTTTCCATTTTGTTTTAGCTTCAAGTGTTAACTATTTATATTGGAATATCTCTGTGCTGTTTATGTATTTTATGCCTTTAGAGGTGCTTTTTATTTTCTATTATATATATAGTGTTTTATCTTTTTTTGTTTATCAAGTTGATAAACAGAAAAAGATAAAACACTAAAAGGCACAGATTTAATATTTCAACAGCTTGTGTCCTTCTTAGGCAAGAAGACAAGTGAACATAGTGAAAATAAATGTAATTCATGGAAACAGATTAAACAAGCAACAAAAGTGGAAGTGAGAGAATATAAAAATATGTTAATACACAAGATTTAAACCCAGTGGTATACAAGCTTTATTACAAAAATATTGCTGCCATTTTTCTATCTCTGAATAAACTTTCAGAATTATGATTCGGTAATGCATCAATAAGTGTTAAATTAACTTTATCATCAAAATCCTTAAAGTGAGACAAGGCATGTTGGGCAATCAGCAAGGGAGACTTGATTTTAACATAACGTCCATGATTGTTCACATGTAGCGAAACAATAGTAAAAGTTAAACCAATATAAAATGATTTACAAGATAACATATATGTTTTTAGAAGAATAGGTAGCAAATGAAGAAATATTAGATTCTCTGGATAAATTAGGGCTGCGGAATGAATGACATGGAATAACAAGAGCAGGAAGCAGCTACACTAGCACTAGGAATCTATAAATACCAAACATTTACATTTTTTTTACCCCTTTTGGTAGAAATTGCTATGCCTCCAATTTCAAATATTTTATCATAGGCATCAACTGTACTTAAGTACAGAGACTAGGGGACTATCAATTACATCATCTCTTACATATTTTACTATGCCACTACCCTTGTATTTTGTTCTAGAATAACTGGGCTTGAGTGTGTAATGCCTTAGGATCTTAAAATGACAATATCAAAATCTAATCAATGTTCTGTGAGAATAACAATGTGTACTCCACACATTAAAAATACTTCTACAGAATTCTACTTGTTATTAATATATTATATGTTTAGTGTAAAACTTTTAGATTACTAGAATTGATAAGGCAATACAATTAATGAATTTATCATGTTATTCCACCAAGTTAGCATTTTTAATATGTTGGTGGGCCTTTTACAGAAGTGCAAATGTTTAATGGAAAATTTATGGAAATTTTAAGTGCTCATTCCTTCTATAACAGAAACAAATATCTTAATGTAAATTCTAACTAATCTGTCGTCTAACACTCTTATGAGTAGTCAGAAGCTTTCACGGCCGGAGTGGGACTTATAACTAGAAGTTTCTTTTGGGCTTGGGAGCCATGGTCTGTTGGAGCTAAGGAGTCAAACGTTTCATCCCCACCTGCGGAGGACATCTTTCTTTAGTGGCGTGGTCTGAGTCTTCTAGGCGAAGATCCAGGCAAGATCAGTCTGATGAAACGTTTGGACTCCTTAGCTCCAACAGACTACAGCTTCCAAGCCCAGAAGAAACTTCTAGTTATAACACTCTTATGCTTCACTTACTTTTAAAAGATAGAATTTATGTTTAACAAGCTTCACTGTGTGAGTTCCAACAGATTTTTTTTTTTAAAAATGTCTTATTTTTTGACAGTTCTTAAATTAAATATCATTTTGTTATAGTTAATTAATGTATTATCATGTTTCTACAATTGCAAGACTTGATTTAGGCATGATCTTATGAAAGAGCTAATTTTAGCTGCTTATACATCTTCACCAAATGCATTTAAGTTTATGCTATGATTTGTTAAAAGATTAGGCTTTAATGTGGACATGCCCACCATTTTTTACATTTTTTAAATGTGCACATGCTTTGCTGATTAACATGTTGGCAGGTTCTACTTCCTCATTCACACATGAAAAGTCATCAAAATCATATCTATATAGTAAATTAACCACAACAGTTTTTGTCACTGCTAATTAAGATAGTGAGTTATTAAGACAGGTTATCATATTCTTACTATTGTTATTATACTATACAAAATAGATAGTATGAAAATAATATAATCACTAGGAGGTTGATAGTGTTAATACATTTATTAAAGGAATTGTTCTCTTTAAGCAAAAATTCTTCTACGGAATAATAACATTTATCAATGAGAAATTCTTTTGCTTTTTTAATTAACAGTATCTTTACATTCTATTTCTCCTGAAAATTTCATAAAACTGAAATTTCAAAGTATTACTATTGATACTGTCTGACTTGGCATGAGCATATATGTAACAAGCTAGGTACTATGGGTTTATTTTTCTAGCATCTGAATTATGGAATTGCATATGACAAATTATTATTACAAAATTAGTGAAATTTGAGTGATTTTGTAATAATAATTTGTCATATTATACTATATTTCAATGTGAAAATCCCCAATACAAAAAACTACTGATGGAATTGAAGTTTGCAGCTGTACTGCAAAATTACATATGATGAATCACTTATTCATTCTATAATAGAAATGCATTAGAATCATTTTTAAATTAAACTGTTAAGATACCTGTAAACATGTCTTCTCAGATAATAATTTTGCTCTTTATATGTTTATAGAGCTATACTGTTTGTAGTCAGAAAATTTAACCAGATTCAAAATAAGAGTGTACATAACTATATTACAAGAAGGAACCTAAACTACTATAGAACTTCTTATAGTCTGAAAAGTACAGTAAAGACTGTTACATTAGGAGTTGTACATATATACCAAACTACTTTTATTAATAAAACAGTTCTTAAGAATGAAAATCTTATTTGATTGGTAAAGCTTTATATGATATAAGCAAACTGTAACTTTGGTTTTTACTTTACATATTTCACGTTAATTAGTTTGTATTTGACATATACACATTATAAACTTAGTATGTTTTTTGCTGAAATCTTTTTATATTTGTTATTTCAAGATTTACTTATTATTACTGCATTAAATGTCTCATATTCTTTGTAATTGATTTTTGTTTTGTACACACAAATATATAACAAATACAAATTCTCAGAGATTTTAAAGTTATTTTTATATCTATTACTTATAATAGTTTTAATTATTTCTGCATTTAATTGAATCTGTGAAATATTTGTAATAGGTAATTCTTGCGAAATGAATTTAATTTTCTTGTATATATTGAACAATTAATTGAATTTTGCTTTACAGCAGTTGGTTTACTCTCGTATAATTATAATTTTATGTGTACTAATATGGAAGTTAACTTCAGTCCTAGTGTTATGAGTATGAACACACTAATAAACAAATACTTTTGCTCTCTATTTTAAATACATTTGAGTTCCAAATACATATAAAGAATGCATTGATAGATTTTGTTTGTTTTGTAAATTTCCCTACAAGAATTGGTTTGAGTTTACCAATACATTTCAGTACTCTTGTTTGTATCATCAACAAGGCTTAAGTGCTATAAGATCAGCTGATCAGTAAGATTTTTTTTTTTTTTGTATACATGATGTAGATAACTGTGATGTGCTTTGCTTTATAGCAATTTTCATTTATTAAGATTTATTGTATTTAATTATAGTACCTAGCCAAGTGTTTGTTTAATTTATTGTATGTGTCAATTATGTAGCTCATTTATTTATAACACAGAATATGGACACGTTCCATATCCTGTGAGCCTGTGCTCATTATGGAATCTACGGAGCAACTAGCAAACAAATTAAACGAAAAATCTTTAACGAAACATAAATATGATTATTTTGTCTCATCAAACCTTTAAACACTGCTGTGGTTCTTGAGATATTGTAGGTCTGGTGATTTTATATTTATGCTGGAAACTGGCATATGCCTTTTCGCTGCAATACTGTCTGCCTTGAATGGCATACCATGTATTAGTAACATCAACTTTCGAAAACTCGGGATTCGGTCTGGGAAATCTAATTCTAATATTCGACCTCCAACTCATCATGGAGAGCTCTCCCTTTGATTTTGGCTTCTAGCTCCTTGAACTTTTGAGTATCTGTTTTGTACTAGCGCATGCAAACTGCTATACCTGATTACCGGACTTCCATTTGTAAACAACTACATAAACAATTCGTACAACCATCTAAACAAATATACGAATAAAACAATTGAAATTTAAATGCCAGTGACAGTCTCTACTGCCAACCTATAAACACTAAATTCGCATTCGCGGGTAGAACGAGGTAGAGGAGATAAATTCACAAGGATGTCCGATCAAATACGTAGATATTAAAGAACACAAGCCGGTAAGACGTCCTCCTGTGTATGGCAGATATATAAATTACTTGCAGGGTGACATCAGGAATTTAACAGCCAAGCTGAATGAGAGGAATGCTATACCTGTACGGTATTAGAAAGCATATGAGGCGGTACTTTTCTTTCTTTGTTTCTTTTCTTTGTTTGTTTGTTTCTTTTTTCTTTTTCTTTCTTTTTTGTTTTCAAATGTGTGTCCAGGAAACCATACATTGCCGAAACCCTGAGTGGTACCTGCGGGGTCAAGGAGAGAATTTGATAAGGAGAATCAGTGGAGTGGGTTTCTTCAATCATCAATTAATCAACTTAGTTTTGTACTTGTCATGAGGATCAGTATGCAGAGTACAGCAAACTGTTGCCTCTATCCGTGCTTCAGAAGAACTTGAAGGAGGTAGAGGCGACTTGTGTGGAAGTTGGGCATGAATTTCTGTCAAAGTGGCGGTGATGGTAATGAAGTTCCGGTTGTGTTTGGCAAGCAAATTTTGGGCTGAAGTTTCATAAGAACATTTTGCGTCCTGAATCCTTTGAGAGCTAGTGTTCTGGAGTTCAGTGAAAGACTCCTCAATGCTTTCTAGGTGATGCGTTCTAGTATACATTGTTACAGTACTCGGATCGGGTTGGTTGTTTGGTTCTGTGGTGTAATGCAGAAAGGTCACTGCGCTCAGTGAGTTGTCTTGTGGAGGAGGCACGCCTGGAGAACTGTTGTCCGGGTTGTATGACGGTGAACGGGTGGATGAGAGTAGAGAGGGTACGAGTGGTACTGTTCGGTTGCTTGCTATGAGTTTAATGGAGTGAGATGTAGCGGTGAGCTATGAAACCGGGGGTGCAGCGGGCAGAAGGCCTGACCCGTGAAGTGACTGTCGTCCCCATAGGAGGCACAATATCTGCTGCGGTGGGCCAGGATGTAGCACTCAGTGGTGAGTGCTGCATCACCACAGTAGTGGCAGCGTGGTGATGCCGTGCATTCGCTGTCGGTGAGCCCGTAGCCGCAGCATAAGCGGCACGGGGATGAGTGACTGCACTGGCTCGCTTCCATTGAGAACACGCGACCCATTAGTTGGGAATGGGCTATGGACGTACAAAAATGCAATTGTAACCAGCGGAGTCGGGTCTCGCTGGAATAAATCTTGACATAATGGTAGGCTGACGGGCAATGGCATTGTCCCAGTACATACTATGAGGAAACTCTCCGTGGTACATGGCGCAAAACTGTTCTCCATTGGTCGCTGGGCGCTGACATCGAGCTGGGTAGGGGATGGCGAGGGGGAATGCCTGGGGAAGAAGGGCCGGTGAGTAACTGGTGGTTTCTTTGTTGATGGATGGGCAGGATGCCCGTCAGCGGTGTTCTCGGTGTCCTACTGCACTTGCTCTTGCCCCGTATTATTGAAGTATTGGCAGCAGAATCGAGCTATGGAGTGACCACCGCATAGGCGAGAGTTGGTGGGGGAGAGTCATCTGGCGGCGGAGAGGCGGGGAGGCAGGCGCTGGCTGGTGTTTCCTGGCTTATGGTTGGTTTGAGCATGTCTTTCTCCCTCGGCAACCCGGGGCTAGCCTACAGTCTGGTTTTTAAAAGAAGATAGCGCTAATTATCATTATCTGCACGTGGAGCGCTGCGGTGTTGCCGGGAAGAAGATTTCTTCTCCCTACTGCCAATATGTTAATTTGTGTTTAACTTGTCAAAAATGACCGTGTAGATGTAATCATTAAGAATAAAAAGTATATGTTTCTATATTACGATTTTGATGCCTTTAAACGCACATCTATGCTATTGTTGTGCCATTTTATTTCATGCCTGTTGTAAATAAATTCGATATATGGCTGAGTATATAATCCCTACAAGCATACTAAATCATTCAATATCTTACCATTCATTAATAATTAATATTTAATATAAAATTTATGAGAATCGTACATGATTAGATTATCACTTATAGAGGTCCTATTTGTTCCATATCAGCTTCCTTGCCGTAATTTGATGCTCATATACAAAGTCATTGGAATCGCTACTGGATCTGTTACCACTGTGGATAATTATCTCTTTAATACAGTCTCGAGAATGCCATCCACTCGCCCAGCCTCTTCCAATGCATTATACAATTACTGCAGTTTTCTGATGTCCTTAATTTACTGCCTCTCATGTCAGACTTTCTACTTCAGTTAATATTAATATTTTATTTGTTCTAGCACCCTTGCTCTATTTGTGCCCAGAGTTTATGACACTGAAATTGCAATATTTAGGGGCAATCTGACGACATGATGATCATAATCTTTCTCTAGTTCTTCCACAAACTATTTTGGAGGCGGTTTATTTTCATTCATAAGTAAAATTAGTTTGCCTTTTGTAATAGTGGTGTCACATGCAACATTATGGCAAGCCAGTCACTCCAAAATTTTGCAATGTAGTGTTACTGTTAATGGTGCTTGGTTTACTTGACCAAGGGACCAAGCCCTTTGAGTTTGCGGGGTGCGGTGAAGGCAGTTAACATGGAGAACCGATGACGTGTTGCAATGCTTGAATATCAGAAATTATCACATTGAAATATTTGTCCCCTGCTCAATACTTAAGTGGTGGTCCTGTCGCTTCTGAGCATTGTGCTGTGAGTATTACACATGCAAATGTCACGCATTGTGATTAAGAGTACATCAGAGAAGAGTATTGGAATTGTAAAGGAGAGGATGCATTTTCCTTGGAGTAGAAACTCTGTAACAGGTGTTTTAAAAACCATTGTCTTTAAGCGGAGAAAATGTAGATATAAACGGAAATTTTGAATTGAGGAACTGAGATTGTGCAGTGGCATCATGCGAACCTTATAGGTATGAAAAAATTGCATCAATGTGACAAAGCTTAATTTGTATTTATGAGTCTTGACTGGACAGCAATATATCCTGAAGAAGTGTTGGCAGTCTAAAGACGTTTATGGGGATGGCAGATTACATGCTGGAGGAAGAAAGGGAGTTGTAAATGGAGGTAAATTTCTGTATAAGGCAGGGAGTGTCAGTGGAGACTATCATGGCCAAATGAACCATCACAATTTTAAGAAACGCTTGAAAGAAATGCTTATTACAAACTTCACACTTTCTTCAGTTGTAATTTTGGACAACGCTCCGTATCACTCAGTCTTATCTGAAAAATGTCCTACCAAATATTCCACGAAGAAAAAAATATAAGTTTCTTGCAGAAACATGATGTTAACTGCAGTGAAGAAACTAGGAAAGGCATTTATTACATCTAGTTTAAGTCCTTCGCCGAAAATTAATTGTTGTAAAAGCATACGTTTCAGTTCATCCTGAGGGCTTTCTCGCCATAGTATACATTGGAAAGTTTAATGCTTTGAATGTACTTTCTGTGCATATGCAAACGTATGACCAAAGAGCATAGATAATCTTGAACAGTTGGTCCCACCATTAATATGCCATTTAGGGTCTTACCTCTGTCGGTTCTTGCAGAGGCATCAGAAATAACTCTTATCTTGGTTGTGCTGTTTGAGTGTTTGTGAATAGTGTGATGAGATATATAGCATTTCGGTTCTTGTAATGTAGAGTTTGAATGAAATTCAACCACGTGTCCAAGTGTTTCATATTCTTTCATGAATTCAAAATAGTCACGGCGAAGGGCTCATTGTGTTTGTAGTCTCTTCTCCAGTAATTGAAAGCATATAGCAATCTCTCTTGAATTTCCCAGATTGAATTCGCTTCTTATGGGCAGCTCTACAATGAATCTTCCATTTTTATCTCGTATGGTGGTGTTCTTGAAGTGTTTCTGACATTCCTTATGTTCTGGCGATATCTCCAGGATCTAAAAATCTATGAATCCGTGTTTCTAGATCGTGATCAAATGTAAGGAAAAGTGCGTTGAGTCGCTGTTCATTGGTTATTTGTTCATTCAAACGTTGTGGATACTCCCCACATAGAATTCACCCTAGGTGAATGTCCTGAATAGTAGGATATCCTGGACGAGTTTTCTTTCCTTTTTTCATAAGTTGCAAGAAGCACTGAACCCCAACGAATAAGTGAGTTTTCTGAGGGAGATGGAAGTTGGATCGGCGAAGATATCATCATTCGGTATGTTCCACTCCTCGTAGTCAATGTATAATGCAGGAATATTGTCAGTAATCTTAGGTTGTTCCATGTTGAAATGAAAGTCACTGGCTCTTGAGTGCACTTATATGTTTACTGATGAGTTAGCTTCGGACGCTAGGCCATCAAAGGATTGTAAGAATATAGTAGTGATCCTACTCCTTTTGTGCTTATGATGTTGCACCGCCTGCTCAGAGATAATATTACCTATTTAATACTGCGCGCAAGTGATAAAATATTCCGTTTGCGTCCTGAATTTTATCTATTTTGACTGTACTCAAGAGTATCGGAGTTCTTAGCGCATTTCTAAGGAAGTGATACGACAATAGTGTGCTGCTTAGAGAAAGAGAGAGATGTCGCTAGTTTTTAAAATATCTCTCTAGAAGTTTCTGCTTTGATGATAGATGTCGCTAATTGTACTGTAACCCTTTGTTTTCGTTAGCTAGAGCGATGTTAGATTCTTGGCCTTCGTTGCTCATTCACTTGATAAGCACAATTTTTGACATGGCCATTTGTTTATATGTAGATAGCTGTAATCAATAATGCATGTGTATTACCTTGAATTTAGCAAGCTAGTTTCTTGAAAATTATAAATAAATCCGGGATGCGAGGCCCATAAAGAATTATAAATGAAATTACTTAAATCTTTCGTATTTCTTTTCTCAACAATAACTGTCTTACCAACATACAAAGCTAACAAACTTACTACTAAAATGATAAAGAAAAAACTGAGTTTACCAAACAATAAGTGTAAATAACAACTAGTTCATTTTTTTGCCAAATATTTCCCTACTCCAATACTCACGGCACATTTTTACCAGCATGTTTACCGCTACACCCATACTTTTTGTATATTTTGGTTCATTGTTTTTCCATCACCATTGTAATATTAATATTTTAACCACTGGATAATTATATTCTTTTATGTAATTCCTAGTTTTATCATCATTATAGTTCAAATTCTCGCCACCGCTTCCATTTTGTAATTAGTAATAACATTTTTGATCACTGTATAAATATATTTCTTTTTATTAGCTACTACTATTACTACCATTGTAGTTTAAATTCCTCGTTATCCTTTTACTTTAAATTCCCACCACCGCCGCCATTTTGTTATTTGTATTTTAATCACTGTGTTAATATGTGTATATATTCAAATAAGTAAATTGACTCCTCCTTACCTGTTTGAATTAACGATAATCCTACCACCACATGACACTTCGACCCACTCCACATGGAGGAGAGGATTGAAAGCATCACTACCGCGACTGCCACGGGTTGCCGAGGTCGTTAAGGCGCGGATCCGTGAGCAGGAGGTCTGGGGTTCGACTCCCGCCAGGACCGTCCTTCCTGACTGGGTTTTTTCCAGGTTTTTCTCAGTCCTCATAACTGGCAAATGCCGGGGAGGTACCCTAAACTTAGACCTGGAACGCTTCCTTCCTTAAAAAATATCCTTTCCCAATATATCATTTTGTTTCATGTACCATCAATGTTCACCGCCTGTGGTGCCTCAGTAGTAAAAACGGGAGTTAAACACCATTAAAAATACCTAGCGCCATTTGGTGGCAGGAATATAGTTGTTTCAAGCGGCCAAGGAGGGGCCTTAACTACCTGCCATTTTTGTAAATATCGAAAATCATTCTTCTTAGAAAAATTATATTACATCATTCAGTTTTCCACTGTGTTTCTTCTTTTACGGTGCT
The DNA here is from genome assembly GCA_030762175.1 of Metallyticus violacea. NCBI lineage: Eukaryota > Metazoa > Arthropoda > Insecta > Mantodea > Metallyticidae > Metallyticus > Metallyticus violacea. The sequence continues at coordinate 59,452,768 of CM060832.1, read as the reverse complement.
AACAATTATAGTGAATTAAATGGGGACGCCGCCGACACGTTGAGAACCAAATTTATAATGGAAATTATGGACGTCGTCGTAGACGTCAGTCCTAACTACCACCACAACATGCTCGGCTTGTCCACTGTTTGGTATAATTGCTGGATTTTTCAGCTTGATACTTCTGGGGTGTAAGGAGCATGACTGTAAGTATAACAAAATCACAATGGGTAGTAATCTACGGAATTTATTGTCTTGTCATTAACACATAACTGTAGACTTTTTTGATTAAAACATGCTTTGAGAATATAATTAAATGTAGACTGAATACGAGACAGACGTGATGGAATTTATATTTCTCTCCCGACAACCGTGCTGTAATGGCAATGTTCCTTCCTTTGTTGGTAATACCGATGATAATCTATTTCATTTCACTTGATACTCCGCGTAAATTCTTTTTATCACTAATATACATTTAACACGCCTTATTTTGTCTTTGCCCTGGTATAACTCGTATAACATATTCCTATATGGATACTACTTCAAACTCGTGACTCCTATTATTCACCACAACTAATAATTTGTAACATCTTCTCACGATATATTAATCGCTACTTATCTTTACGTAATGTTAAATGCAGCTTCTCTTTACGAGTACAAACCACAATTTCTTCTAATGGAATAAAAAGCACATCTTCTCCCTACGGAATACAAAGTATTACTAACCAAATATTGAAATATAAACCACAACTTATTACTATGGATTGTAATAACACTATTCATTACAATGCATTATTTTCAATATACGAGTAAGTATACTAAGCGAATGAAAGTCGTTAATTTCTATTTAGTCCCAACAAAGCTGTCTGTCTGGTGTTTTATTCTTGGTACATATTATTAATGTTGTTACGCTTACCAATAGTTGATTCTCTTAATATTACAATTTTCTTTATTTGTAATTAATCTTTTCATATTCTTGGCTGTGTGTGGTCCTTTGAACCGTTACATTTATATTATTAAGTATTGTTATAAAGGCCCATACGTTGTAATAGCCCTCATCTGATACTTGAAATCTATATAAATGAGCTTATTAGATTTATAAATTTAAAGCATATTTCTAACGAATGTTTGTTATTTAAAGTGAAAATTAGAGCCCTTTCCTAACATAAAGACATGTGAAATAAACTTATGAGCTTCTTAAGTTGAAATAACTAAATAGCTATTACCATTAAATGTTTGTGGCTTTATATTGAGTATTATAGCCCTTACCTAATATAAAAACACATGAAAATGAACTTATTAAATTAATGTAACTAAACAATTGCTATCAATGAGTGTATAGGGCCTTACATAGAATATTCTCCAATCAACAATTAAATAATTTATTAAATGCAATAAAATTATAATAATAATAATAAGCAATTCTATTTCTTGATATGAGGTGCACATTAAACATTTCAAGCACTATTCCGAGCGCTTGGGCGAGGTGCCCAGATATCAGTGAGAGGCGCACATGCACACTGTAGTTGTTCCATATTGCGGCGCGATGCATTTTTCTATACTGAGCAAGCTGGCACAAGCATATGAAATGACTGAGAAGTCCCGTCAGAGCTTGGCGGCGTAAAGTTAGGAGTGTAAGGATTGAATTGTGTGCGTAAGTTCTGAACATTATCTTGGCGGAAGAGTGAGATTCTGTGTTTGTGGTTGTGTGACTTACTAAGCCGTTCTTTTTTCAATGGAAGTTTTGCTGAAAAGAAAGAGGCAATAGCCAGAGATAAACCAACTCTAATTTAAACAACATGATAAAAAAAAACGGACAAGTACTCGATTCGTTTTATTTAAGAACGCTCTTTAACATCTCAGGTCATCAGCGTCCCATTCAATTCCGGGCGTGAAAAAGCCGACAAATTTTGCTCAGAGGCCTCTTCTTTCAGGCTTGAGGTTCTTTTTCGTGCCGTAAATGTACGACACGGGACCCACGGCTTTACTTCCCTTCCAAAGGAAGCCATACTGAAGATTTTTATGCCCGAAAAAAATCCATCGATCCTGGCAGGGTTTGAACCCCCGAAATTGGGTTTAGAAGGAACGTATGGTTACCACTACCCCACCAGGACCGACGCGGCGGACAAGTACGATGTTTTAATAAAGCATGGTATAAAAATGAAACATGACTCTATGGTTGTACTTTCTTGCATCGCCTTGCCTTCTTTTTCAACGGAGAAAAGTATTCGGACAACAAAAGGGAGTTATGAAGTAAATAGTTTACATGTACTCAAAAATGGCATGAGCTATCTGTAGATCATGTTATCTGAAAAATAGCATTACATACATTCAGGATCACCTTAGCTTGGCTTTCAGAATTAATGGGAATAACGTACTGAAACTGTCAAATGTGAAATCAAAGAAATCTTTCTTCAATATATGCCGTGAGTTTCTTGGTCGGACAAGAGCTACCACTTAGAGACCATACAGAAAATTTGAAATCGGACATTAGCGAATTACAATGTGTCACTTCAAGATGAAAATTATAAATTGAGAAACCATTTGAAAACTTCTACTGTATTTGTTGGCACATCTCATGATATTCAGAACAATTTAATTGCTTTTATATCAACTATTTTATTCAATAAAATCAAACAAGAAGTCATTATATCTATGGTAGATGAAAGTCTGGAGATGAAATAAAAAATGTAAACTTTTATCCGTTTTGTGTTTCGTCACCTGGTGGCGCTCAAAAAAGTTTACAATGTTTATCGATGTAAGTTCAAACCGCGCTGCTGTTTCCTTGTCTTTCATGCGTTCAGTTTAATATAAGAATTTTAAATTGAGGAGAAATTACTACGGATGTTCAGTAATAGCTGAGGTGCACAAATGCCTGCAGCAGCTTATTTTTGCCAAGTATCAAACAACGTTGTTTGATGTATTTTTCTAAAACATTTTTTGGATTCTCAGTTTTTTTCTCTCAAAGATCTTCAAAGCGAAAAACTACATTTGAAGCTGTTACTTCTAAGCATGTACCATCAGTTGCTCCAACCCGTTAGATAAACACGGACAGATTGGTAGAAGCAAAACAATATCTTACATTATTTTTAAAATCTGTCATGGACAACACACATGCTGGGACTAGAAAATGTTCAATAGGATTTTATGCAATTCTTCGAAACTTTGAATTCATTTTCTTATTTAATCTATTCCCTTCAGTGTTGCCTCGAGTTAAAATATTATATAACATTCTACAAGTTAAATTAAATTATATAATATATTGCTCTATAGTGGCTGAAGAGTTCAAGAAACTCTTATTAATGAACATGGGCAATTAAATGTATTTTAGAAAAAAGTGCCAATATAAATATTCTTCATGGTCAACAGGAATCACAACTCCAGCCAAAAGACGAGTTGCAGATGCTAATAATTTTAAAATATCAAATCAAAAACTCTACTGAAGTACTCGATACAATGGTAGAAAATATAGGCAACAGATTCTGCGAAATTAATAATCTGGAAAGTTTAACTAATCAAGATTTTCATAAGTTTGAAAAATGCACAAAATATTTTCCCGCAAGTTCGTTTCAGTCATCAGTAAAAGCGTGGTCGTTAATTCAATCCTAAGGTACTTAAGAATGAGTTGTCAGTCATCTATCCATTCTTGGAATTCGAGAAACTTCCATCTTATAATTTAATAAATAACTAAATTACTCAGGTTTGAATACAGCCTTACCTGAAATTATTAAACTCTGTCTTTGACTCCGACAATTCTTGCTATTAGCGCCTCTGTCGAAAGGAACTTTTCAACAATGAAAAAGTCGATCATGGTGTGTGTAGCCCGCCACGGGTGTAAAGCCGTGAGCCCCGTGTCGTAGATTTGCGGCACGTAAAAGAACCTCAAGCCTGAAAGAAGAAAATTTATCGGTCGTTTCACACTCTGAATTGAATTGAACCTGATGATCTGAGATGTTAACCAGCGTCCGTAAATAAACCAAATCAAAAAGAAATAAAGGAATAAAAAGTACATAAGAAGTACACAAACTGAAGAGAGATTCACTAAATTATCATTCCCTTTATTGAAAAGACTCTCTTGATAAACCCAAAGAAGAATCCGGATTTCCGGAACAAAATAATAGATCTTTTTGCAGTCAAAAAATCGAATAATAGAGCTCACATATATGCTTCAGGAACCAGGATCAAGAGGAGATGAATACATACGCTCAGAGCAAGGGGAGAAAAATATTTGTATTTCTATTGTATTTATTTTGTATTTATAATATTTTAAATAATTACACTATTCTCTGTTTAGTTTTCAAATAAGAATGATTTTGTAATGTTCACAGTATAGTTCCATTGACAAACTTTCGGTACTTGTTTATGCATAATTTATAAATAGTATTTTTCAGTGTACAGAGAGTTAGCAAAATACAAGCGTAATGCAATATGCGTGTCGTTAAAATATAATGAAAGCTAACCCTGTGGAAAATGTCACGCTCTTCAATGGTAATATTTGCTACTTTTCTTTCTCTGGATCCATCTCTAACCATAAGCATTGGTATTTTCAAAATTGCAGTTAACTTTGTTAAAAGCACTCAAGCATAAAAAGGACTGCACACACAAATTGTATAAAACTTGATTATTTTCAATGCCGATGTCAACGATTGCGCAATGAGTCCCGACGAGAACATATAATGATAACAAAATGGAGGGGTTATACGTTAGCTGCTGTGTAGAGCTCATGCAGTGTTGTAATTTACCTGGTTCGCGGCCTATTTCCGAAGTGACTCCGCCCACTGCGTTTCTGCACCGAAGAGTGCAAGATAGATGTCAATTGTTCATTTGCATTCCATTGCATTCGATTCTATCCTGCGGGGAGCTAAGAATTTTGTATGATAAGCTTATCAGTAAGTTTTTGTGTAGACACAAAATGTCATGAAGGAGCGGGGAACTATTGGTTCACAAACACAAGGGTGTATGTTCATTGTCAGAGAAGTTTCGAGAAAGAGCGAGAGAATAATGGCCTTTTTATGACCGTGAGTCACATAGTTCAAAGAACAGTCGTTTCATGTCCAGTAACCAGTAATCTGTGCGAGTAATTAAGTACACTGTTTCATGGATAACCACTGAGAATAAAGCAACCCACGGAAAGAAAGTGTATTAATACAGCCGGGAAAGCATCGAAAGAGAGCAAGATGCAATTAATGAACAGAATATGTGTAGTATCTTGTCTGTCTGTGAGAGTGAAAGTAAACTTTAAGATGTACTGCTGTGTAATAAATGCGTTTTTCTTTCTTTCTTTCTTTCTTTCTTTCCTTTTTTTTTTTTTTTTTTTTTTTTTTTTTTTTTTTTTTTTTTGTCTTACTCTAAAATGCTGCGAGAGGGAATCTATAGCGGTAGTATTCCCTTTCTCTCGCCGAATAGCTTGTTTTGTATTTTCATTTTCGGTTCTGGAACTTTGCCAGTTATGCTTGTTCTACTGGAAACTTCGAAATCTACGATACCTTGTTTCTTTCCTACTAGGGAGCTCGCTTATTTTCCCATATTTTAATTTCTTTCCGCTTTCCTGGAGACAGTCGTTTTGCTGAGGTAACTATTTTCGATTCTGGACTACTGCAGTCAATCATTTGGCTCGTTGTTCCATCGTTCTATGACGTCACCCTTCAGCAAGGCTTACTCTCAAATTTTCTGTAACTTCTATAATTTTTGAAAATTTAAATCTCAATAATTTCTTGTTTATGAGACTAGTGATCAATTATATATTGTGTATATCTTTTTATGTAAAGTTATATTTGCACTTTCCTGGAGTAGAGTTTTAGCTAATAACGTGCTGGTTAATTTTTTTTAATGTCTCACATGATAGCTGGTTTCTTATTGAATTCTTTCGCAATGCTTTAGTTACGTGAGAAAATATGCAAGACAATTGTTTTTGGTTTAATATCCGTTGTCAGCAAAACGTTTTTTGTTATCATGCGTAAGTTTAAGTTATAAAATTACTATAAAGTGCAATTACAATTACTAATTAAATCAAGAGCGCGCTATCACTATTTTGTTAAATGTAAAGAACTATCTTAACTCGAAAATTTAAGACTGCTATATTTATTATATTGTTGTAGAGTTTTGTAATTGTCAGAATTATTTTTATTTATATATTAAATTTCATCTTGAATTTGCTTGCCATGCATTACATTTAAAATCAATCATAAAACCACCCACAACACGTGTACTGAGTTTCTTGTTTCCAACTGCTTGCCGACATGTGGCAAAGCTAAATATTGACATTTATCCGATAAAAGTATGTTTTATAATGATGGAATGTAGATATAGACTGCGGTATATTTTGAATGCGAGGAAATGGAAATATTTACATCTTACCCCTTTTTGATTGGTTGATTTTATATCTATAGGGGGGAAAATCGATCGCGGGAGAGAATCCAATGTGTACAAACCTGGCGGGTTGTTTTCTGAGTAGCGATCAGTGGGGTGCACGTTAAAGGCTTCCTTACATATAATACACGCTTGTGTAAACATTGTAAGCATATCTCAAAACTTGTTTCTGTCATTGTTGAAAGGCATCTAGTAAGATCTCAACTGTGTTTTGTTCAGTCGCTTGCCCAAATATCACTCATGCTCAATAAATTCTGGATTAGATTCTGTATGTGTTTGACGTGCTACTTTATGTGTCGTACTCATAAAATCTCTTTTGCAAAAGCCGACTCTCTGCATGAGAATCTAGGGGATGAAAAATGTAAGTAGATGCACTAATACAATTCGTACCCATTGCAATACAAAACTGCTTTTCCCAGAAATACTTCTACCATCTGTCCATTTGCTGCAAATGGTGGAGCAGAAGCATCTGAACTTATCCTTGAACTGGTGCATTTATCATCTAAAACCTTAGCACATGAAAATCATTTCACTTATAATTTAGACACAAATCTTACTCCGCCAGACACACTAGTATTCAGACCCTCAGTAACACATTCTCTGCACTTTAAAATATTGCTCCAAGTATCTTTATGGATTTACACATAATGTGACATGACTGCTTTTCACTCTCTTCATTGTCAATAGTGAACAACGATAACTTGTTACTACTAGAAGTTACTTTCTCACTTTTATTTCCTTTCCTTGTTTCCTTCACTTGCATTACCGTCATCTATCTTGTCATTATATTCTGTAACAGTTGCTTTACTTTTCAAAACATTCGCTCTACCAGTTAGAACCCTCTTAGAAGGCGGTTTCTTAACTATTTGAACCTTTATTCTAAGCGTTATGGAAATATTACTGAAACCAATTCTAATAAATTTATATTAAAATTAAGCTTCCTAATAATTTTGTTTCCATTACTTTAAATCATCATTAACATCTGCACTTTATTAACAAACTATATTTTTTCGTTTATGAACAGCTTACTTAATTTGTATTATAAAACTCTGGTAATACTTGAAGGAAAGCCACACTGAACACGTGCACAAAACAAAAAGCAAACAGAAGTTTTAACCACTTTTCAACAGATGTCTCTCAAATACTAAAGCCAGTGTTTCAGCAAATTTACTCAAGACATCACGAAACTTAAACATAAATAGAATGCACTTGATTAGTAAAGAAACTCCAAGCGATTCTGGGCATTCAAATTGCCGCCACACCCCCTTTGCACACGGTATTTTAAATCCCACCATTACGCCATTTAAAGGGGGAGATTGCGTAAATAAAAACGTGGACATCAAAGTCAACGGTTTAAACTTAATTATAGTGCAAAAAGCGAAAATGGGAAATTTATTTTGGTCCATCTTTCACAGATGGCTAACTTGCTCGCTGGAACCTCTTAAACAATTTGGGAATGACACCCAGTAACGTTTAACTATCCGCACATTCTCATTTTTGTTTGTACAGCGTCGAATTCGTTAGCTACCAATGGAATGCGGATGATGAGTTTCATCACATGTTGCACTACGAAAGCAGGGAGATACAGGAAGATAAAACTGTTTATTCAAGGAAAGCGTCCTTGAAGTTGAGAGGCGGAAAGTGTAGCTGTAATCTAATATTTAAAATTAGGTACCCTTAATTTTTGACGGTGTATTTGGCATTGGATGTTAATTTTCAACTACTATTTTTCAAAGAATTCATCCTATTTCAACTTCTTGAGGAACTCAACTCTTCGATGAGTTGTATATTTATAAGTCTATAAGGTATACAATATGCCTAAATGATTTTAATTTAATATGTTTCGCCATTTTGATAGTGTTTCGTATTTCCTATCAGAGAATTAAAAGATCATATCACATAATTTATGGGGGGAGGGAATCAGTCGGAATATCAAAGTGAACATGAATGTTAAAAGGTGCTTTTGTCATAATTTGCATTGTCCAGAATTCATTATAGTACCCATGCAGACTTAGAGGCCTTTTTGTGATAATCATCAACGCTATGCACAATGCGGTTTGAAAAAGCTTCTTAAAGTCACATGGAAGAAAAATATTATAAACTACCAGATCGTCTTGTTCATATCGGTGTGTTGCTTCCGAATGTACGAGGATTAAACCGGTGATCCTCTACGCAAGTACATTGCTACATTGTTAATGAAACCAGCCAGCAATGCACCATCGTTTCCTCTACTGGTTGCGCTATATTCCAATTGATAGTCAATTACCAAAGCTATACATATTTCTTTAAACAAGGATTTGCAATTATCACATCCTGGTAGTGTTAATTACGCCCAAATCCTCTCAGCAACAGATCAGAACGAGTTTTGCAAAGAAAATAACCCGAATTTCTCAATGAGAAAAGCTATCTGTATAGCTCTGTCAAGAGCAACACATTTCCAAGAGAAACTGCCCTGTTACCGTTGCCAACGTAACCAATTTCCCGTTGAGGCTACCGAATAGAAACTGGTTTTACTAACTGTACATCTAGAGAAAATGATTTGCGGTTAATAGACAGTGCTGCGTGTGAAGAGTTTGTAGAACATTCTCCAAATATAAAGCGAGCATTCATTTATACCATTAGCATTTCCAAATTGGAAGATATATTCTAAAGCAACCGTTTTCTGTGCTGCAAAAAGCTGAAAATAAAAGTGAAAAAGGTAGAAAGAATGATAGGATACAAGAGAAAAGGTAACTAGTGTGTTCAAGGAAAAATACAGAAATTTCAAATATTGGAGACTTGCAAATCAAATTGGGGATATGGAAAGTGAAAGTTTCTGTGATAAAATTAAAAACAATAATGTGTAAATTTAGCCCAGTTTTCTAACTTCTAATTAAATTGGAGCATACTTCTCAGCTTATGAAATGGCATTGACTGGCAAAACACAACATTTGATTTAAAAACGTTGGAATTTTTGTTATAACCTAATGTAAGACAATAAAAGGTATTCGGTTTTTATTCATTAATTCATGCTTATTAGTAGTATCTTGTTTCTGAATGAATTAAAAAGAAGCCTAGAGCATGCTTGAGGGCATATTCTAAAAGGTCTGTTTTAGTATTTTACGCAATAAATTTATAATCACCATGGAACACTATACATATGCGTTTAGTGCCCGAAGTTCCTCAGTGTAGTATTAACCCTCACTGAGGCATAACTGTTAATATAAAGACACTGGTATTATATGTACCTGTTGCTATTTCTTCGACTTGACTTTTCAAATTCAAAGCAAAGACTGATATCCCAGTTCTAGCTATGATAAAAGTAAAATTTTCATTGTATTTTTATATAACAAATAGCTGCTTACTTGCATATATGGTATTACTTTAATTTAGAGAAGCTCAATTTATTTACATGACTGCTATTTGACATTTGACTATCTACTGGTTCGGATTATAAGTGAACACTTCTGCTTTTCTTTAAGCAAACCGCTTGCTCATTCATATTTCTCTTTCTCCTGCTTTTAATACCGTGCGCCATTTAATGTCCTTAACGCATTGTTAACTTTTTCATGTTTCTCCTAAATGAGAAAAAATATTGCATAACATTCAGTGATCTTTAGAGCAACCTGTTGACATCCGCTGGTAGAGTATCTATAAGCAGTTCGTGTGTTACACAAGGTCGGTGCGGATTTAGCAAGGTTGTCAAGGGGGTCATGTTAGAAATAATTAGTTACAATTTCATTTAATGATCTTGAATGATACATTAAATGCCCTCTAAAACTTACGTAACATTCTGCAAAAACGGTCATTCAAAATTTCACAACTCCCTGTACTTGTTTTTGGAACTGGAACATTTAAGAAACATCGACCGTCTTTGCGATGAACATAAAGCAGAAAATGAAACACTAATTAAATTTAAAAATTAGATGTTTAAAGTGTTCTCTTCATGGAAGATACAAAACTGTAAGGAATTTTGTGAAAAGTATAATTAATGATATAGAGCAAAGACTCACTGATAAGAATGTGAAAGCGATAGAACTAAGTGCATATTTTTAAAGTTTTAAAACATTTAAAGAGTTTAGTGAAAATAATAATTGTAAAGAACTGTGCTTGATGTAACATTGAAAAACATTGACGCTGTTATTGCAGACTTGCGTTCTTTTAAGTTCGTTGCTGTAAATGTTCATTTATATTAAGGGCCGACATCTGCTATGAAACTAAGGACAATCGCTGAATGTGGGCTGTGCATTCCCGTTTCCTCCGTGCCGGTAGAGAAAATTCATTCAGCATGAATGAATAGGTTGATGATAAAACTAACAAATACGATGGGTCAGGATAGGCTTCAAGCATGTGTGAAGGTATCAAATGAAGGAGAGGAGTAATCCATAGAAATTTTGTTCATGATATCATCTACAGATATCTGTAAAAGGCCTCGACGCATTAGTTTAGTGTAAATGTAAGTTTTTGCATGCTATATGATTATTTTGTTGACTCTCATAATTCAATTCTTAGGCCCCGTTCGCAATGAAAAATGAAACGTAACGTAAACTTGAACGTAAAAGCTAGATGCTATTTATTGTAATGGAACCATTCACAATGAATCACGTAAATAAACGTGCAATTAAACGTAAACTTAGAAGCTTGCGAGGTCCAATGTTTTGCGTCTACGTCTTACTTAATTTAAGAAATCAGCCAATCAAAACACGACTGCTCTGTTCGTAGAGCTCTGTGGTAGAATTTATCCATACACAGAGCAAGGAAATCAAATGCAACTTTTGCTGCTTTGTCCCGAGCTAGGGTTGAGAGATGAAGGTAGTGACTTCCCCAGATATAGCTAGCTAGACAATAAGGCGAATCAAGACCATGCACAGAATGCGCTATAAATTGAACTTTATGAAAAAAAAAATTCTGCTGCAATCAAAGGATATTTGCCTCCATTATAGTGATTTATCCGCACCTATCAATTTATATTTACGATAAACCACTGGTTCCATCGACTTCTAGGATTTACTTGAAATTAGCGTTAGCATATATATGTTAATTAATTGCAAATTCCAATGAGAGCAGATTTGCCACCATTACAGTATTTTACCAACCTAACAATCCTCTATCAATTTATATTTAAAAGTTATGGAGGACAACGCATAGGATACATTATCTTTAACAAAAAAGTAATACACGCAACATTTACATGCGGCCATCTCTCCGCTGTCGCTCGGGACTTGCAGCAGCTAGCAGCAGGATTTGCACTTGACTTCCGTGCTCCGTGTAAAGGCAAGTTATGGTAGAGAAAGCTGAAGATCAGTGATTCTGTAAACAGAATGGCGTCAATGAACAAAAGATTAATTGTAATATAAAAAAGATATCCTTGCTCATATTACTCCGAGCAAGTTAGTTACTGCACTTTGCATATGCATAAACGCTACCGCCGTCTGCTCAGAAGGAGCCATTTTCAATCAGCTGTTAGTTGATCTTCGCTTGTTCTTATTTTTGATTGGCTAGTACGTTTGCGTCTCATTGTGAATGCTTACATACTACTAAGTTAACATGTTACGTCTTATTTTATTACGTTTACGTTTAATTTTCATCGTGAATGGGGCTATAAAGATAACTATATCTAAATACACTTAATTTAATTTTATATCAAAGATAAAGGGAAATTTATAAATATTAGTGCCGGTGTCATTTGATAAGTATTACTAAAATTTGAAACCTATTACACCCCCCACTCCCGTGAAGATTTACATACCTCTCCCCCTTCGAAAGAAAGGGTTCGATTAACATTATTTCGGCCTTGGTGCTACTTAAATATGTTCATCACTAATCCCACTAACTACAGAAGATCCAAAAGCAACGAACAATAAATTAGAAAAGGAAGATTGCCTTTTACTTCAAAACTTTGCATTGTCGCATTAAGCAGCGTGTGTTTATTGAGTGTTAGAATAATCAGCGCGACCTCCAGGCCTTGTGATACCCATGTTAATGTTTAATACAATGTTGCAAAACAAACATTCAACAGAATAATGACAATAGACAAAGACGTCTAAAGAGCCAACGGAAAGCAACGGTAACTATTCGAGACTTTGGGCGAGTTTTTATTTCATTAACAACTAAAGTTACAGCCCTTCCTTTGATTTCCTATATGCCTGAGCTCCAAGTTTCTTCAAAACCATACCTAAGTGCACTAAAATCTCGCAAAATGAGTTTTCAGTTACATGTTTTTACATTGTCTTCTAGCATATGAATTTTACTTTTCGATGCTGAAGGAAAAACAAGATATACCTGTAATATCATTCTGTTCAGTAAAGCAACACAGTTTTGCATATTGACCTGGAGGAGTTCTGACCTCCTCTTAATTGTTCAGTTTTCGTTATTGTTAAAACTTTGCATCCTCATAAGATTGTGTTTTACAAGAGTTTACACTTCCATGGGTGGCCGAGGTCGTTAAGGGGCGAATTGTGCGCAGGAGATCTGGGGTTCGAATCCCACCAGCACCATCCTCCTTGACTGAGGTTTTTCTCAGTCCTCATAAATGACAAATGCCGGGGAGGTACCCTAAACCTAGGCCTGGAACGTTTCCTTCCTTAAAAAAGTCCTTTCCCAATATATCATTTCATCTCATGTATCATCAGTGTGGAGCCTCAGTGGTAAAACGGGCTTTAAACTATTTAAAACAAACAAAAAAACCCTTAGTTGCAAGCTTGTGCAATAATTAACAAAGTGAGTTTTCACGTAGAAGAATTCAATGTGGTTTTCTGCATCCATTGTAGATCTGATGAACATCTGTTTACCAAGTGCTGAAAATTTCCAGAGTACTTTTTTGTGACAGGTTTTAAAAGAAAAGTACATTTTATACCAAACATAGACAACTTATTTTTATTTAAATTTCAATTATATAAAGAAGATAGCAGAAGCTGCTGTCTTTAATCACTTGTACTTGCATTAGCACTTGTATTGGCTTTTAAAAAATTACATACATACAATTACAATACATTTATTGCAACACAACTCTCATTCGAACACATAATCACATTTTGCTTCAGTGCTTCTGCACCAGAAAGTCTGCACAGATTGAAAGTTATTCCTTTAGAATCGAATGCTGAAACCACGAAATTCTTGTCTGGCAAGGTATTCCCAGTTCTGGAAGTCACAATGGTCAATCTTGCATCCTGGACTTCCAGTCTTGGATAGCCAATCCACCCTGTAAGAAAAACATAGCATTTAGAATGAACCAGCCAATATTTGGCCTGTTAATTAGCTCTCGTTTTTGTTTTTTTACTTGATACATAGAAGATGAGCAAAACCTTCCATATTCCATTTTTCTATTTATACCTTTTGTTCTGCTATAATTTTAGAGACATCTCCGCTAATATCCAACATTAAGCACATTAAACTGTTCCTAACTATTTTATGGTCTTCAAATACATTCTTTTATAAACTGGCTTCACCCAAAGCTGTGATTTCCAAAACATTGTACATGAATAACACTGTTCAAGAATATGCCTTAACTAACGTCATCCTATAGTTAAGTAAATGTTTTACATATACATAATTCAACCATAAAAATAAAGCAATGTATGAAATATTTCTGACCATCTGAATTGAAAACATTTTATATAGGTATACTGAAATAATGAAAGTGTATCTTAGAGCTTAGTTTCTCAAATTAATACTGATATAATGCAAATATATATATATATATATATATGTGTGTGTGTGTGTGTGTGTGTGTGTGTGGACACCGAAAAGGGTAATATATTTTAGAGACAGTTTTTTAGGATCTCATTCCTCCATAAATGTTTTTATAAATAGAAAGTGGTTCTTAGTACATTTTCTATTGATGGTGTTGAATTAGGGCCTATATAATATTTACAATATTTTTTTTTAAATTTTCCATACTTTCTTGGAAAAATTTATGGAAAATACCATGTTAAGTTTAAGTTATTATGTAAAAGCAAGTAATATACATTCTAATTTAGTCCATTACTATAATACAAACACTGGTTGCTAGCGGTATGAATTGGTATCCAGTACTTTGGCAGGAATTTCTCTTAAATTAAATATTGCACTTAATTGTTTCAAGTCTCCAACTTATTTCAATCATAATAATCACCTTCTTTTTAAGAACGTACTTCACTTAAAGTTCATTTATTTCATTAGTCTTCCCTACTCGTTTCATTTATTTATCCTAACACTTTAACTGATTAAACACTATCACCTCGCTTCCACCATATGACTACGGGAGTGCATTCTCAGTGTCAGCGTTTCCGAGAGAGAATGTGAAAACAATGGTGCTCTGTTGCCCGTGATTCGGGTAGTGCGAAGAATGGCAGATGCTCGTGTAGTGAATAAGCACACTGTTTCAAAAATAGCCACTGAGAAATATGGCAATTTCCGGCAAGAGTAAATTAGTATCTTCAGGAAAGAATTACTGACATAGGCGAGTTTGATTGCGATGCAAACGCGCGTGTGTGTAGGAAAAAAGTCCAACGAAAGCAGTATCGACGGCTTCTTAAAATAGTTCCTCCAATCCACCCGCACTGAAATATAATTATAATGTATATTTATGTAAGCTTAATCATATTTTATGTATTCTAACAAGTAATGTCCATATATGCATGTATAAATGTGTAATACGATGTAATTGTAACGTCTGGATTGTGTTAGGTCGACAAAAGAGAAAGTTCCTTGCGTTTGGTTACGGTAGCTTGGAAAGACAAGGCCATACAATTCTATTGAAAATGAGAAACCTGAGGGTCAAGTGTTAGGCTGCTTTTTAAAAGGCCTGATGGTGGAGGGTTAATAAATTTAAATACTTTTAAACTCGTTAAGGTCTGTGAACCCGAAAGGCATGATACCGTTCGCGCTTTAAGTTAGCCAATGCGGAGAAATGTTTTAAAACTTTCCAAAAAATAGCGAATGGAACGTGTAGCAGATGAAATTAAACCAGTCAATGGAAAATGTAGTTCGAACTTTTAAAGATAGGCCCGAAGTTTGCGCGTGCCTATGTAACTCCATGGCATCGTTAAAACCAACCATTATTTGATTTGCATTTAATATATAAGGGAGAATTTGTTCGGCTGAGGCAAGCTGTTCACAGATTCAGTTCGACGCAGACGCAGTTTACAAGTTCTACGCGCCACAGACAGACAGTTTAAATTTTATACCCCGCGAGACATGTAGTTAGTTATAAGATATTCATTTCGATGCAGAAACAGTTCGCAATACTCGTTATAAGTTCGATTTTCAGTTCCACGCACCGCGGCACTCGTCTATAAGTTTCACAAGCGGCAACTAAATTTATATTAAACGTAGTCAAGTTTATTATACGCAAAACACCAGACGCGAAAGAATTTGGACATCATCAAATATCAATATATATTATGTCGGATCGCGTGCTTATATACACTATAGAAACCCTCTCCCATTCGGGTGAATATGTGCCAACAAAATAGCAGGACATCCTGAGAATTGTTGTCATTAAAGCGTGGGCAATAACACCGAAGCGACCAATAATTAATCTACGAAACAACTTCAAAATTAGCATCACAACGTGAGGCCACTCAATGTCAACCACAAATCGCTTCAAGATTGGTGCTCAACCTGGAGCACATAACCGGAGCCATACCAAATTTTAGCGCCCAGCGTGGCTGCCATACCAAACTGCTTCATAATTAGACTCTAATTGTTAGAGCCAACTAACCCGCTTCATAAGGTGGGGCAAACACAACAACGACAACATTCCACGACCAAACCGCTTCAATGTGTTCATTTCAAAGGAGAGACTACACTTCTATCACATTTGCTGAAGGAAATGAACTTCAAACAACAAATGTTTAATGGCTATAAAGTATTACTTGAGAGGCACGACATTCATTTGTGATGAGAAACCGCCACCGGTGGCCGAGGTCGCTAAGGCGCGGACTCGTGAGCGGGAGGTCGAAGGTTCGAATCTCACCTGGACCGTCCTCCCTGACTGGGGTTTTTTCCAGTTTTCCTCAGTCCTCATTACTGGCAAATGCCGGGGAGGTACCCCTAAACTTAGGCCTGGAACATTTCCTTCCTTAAAAAAAATATCCTTCCCAATACATCATTTCATGTATCATCAGTGTCCACCGCCTGTGGTGCCTGAGTAGTAAAAACGGGCGTTAAACACTACTCAAAAAAATTCCTTTATGATGGTGCAAGTTTCTGCAACAAATAATAGCGGTAAAATTTGAACATGTTATATTTATCGATGATGCCAATCACGTGTTTCTGAAATATGAACAACAACAAGAGCAACAGGTAAAAGGGGTCGAAACATCCTGTGCCATGCAGGCCCTGCTGGTTTTGTAAAAGATTTTGAGGAAGATGTAGGCCTTTCAATTTTGGAAAAGCCGTGATTACTACCTGGAGATAATGTCACTCATTTTATCTCATCGTTTTCTGAAAAACTACCCCGTAACATTCCCCCTTCTCAATTTGTCATTGAAAATGCATCGTACCACTCCAAGAAAGTTAACAAGCTCCGAATACTACAGCTAAAGGGAGATATTATCGGCAATATCGTGCTATGTAATGACATGTTGCAAAAAGCAGAACTACTACAACTGATTAAGTTACACAAGCCGAAATGGTCCAGATATGAAACAGACCTCATTGCCCAGAAAGCAGGACATAACTGTTGTTCGCCTGACAAAGGGCTGCTAAGTTTTACGTCTTTTTTTTTTTTATCGTAAGTTATATGTTTTTTGTATTAATTTTGCGTCTTATGTTTTTATTTTGTCCGTAAGAAGTTTTCTTGCGTTTATTTTACTTTCCAGTGGGCGAGGAATTTATATCAGAATAGCCGCCAAAATGTAATTAAAAATTCTTGGATAAATAACAATGTTGTCTGCAAGCTCTTTGTCCCAATAACTAAAAAATAACAGTTGGCAAACCTGATTTATCAGGAAATATTTCATCTTTGGCACTGCTCTTTGGTGTTCTGTGGCCTCCCGTTCCGGTCATAGGTTAAAGGAGAAACTTGACCGCCTTTTCAGTTTGATTGTGATAGGTGTTTATTTCATCCATACATCCAAGGAAGGAAATTGACTCGGATCATGATAATACAGCGCTAAACTGTATAAGTCAGTTCAAGGCCAATTATTATTTTCGGTTTACATTTACAAATTCAGTAATTTACACATTAATTCGAAATGTGGGGCTTCACCCTCAGGACCGGGCAGTGCTCCAAACACTCCACCCAAGAAACGAAAACAGCAATACAACTGTCATATTTAAAAAATAAGTTGATAGCTTCAGATTATTTAATTGATCGTGCATATTGCAAAGTTTGCATTAAAGATCTCTCTATTAGTCATGTTGACTAATTTGATTTGAACAGCACGTGCAATAGAAAGGTCATCAGCAGAAGGAGAGGGGATTACAGGAACAAATGCACTCTCCAGGTACTTTGTAAATGTTAAGAAGCCGAACTTTTTCACGCAACTGTGGCAGAACTAAGTCTAACAAATGTTCTTACTCCTCAAAGTGTTAAAGTCAAGCAGGAACATAATGTGTCTTTGCTGGATATCAGCAAGTAGACTTTTGCTCTCGAGTCGCTGGATTAGCCAATAAACAGCAACTTTTTTATTCAGTTAAAGGAAATCCTATTTCCAAATAAAAATAAGGAAGCTATCCTCCAACTCAGAGTAAAAGAAAATGTTCTGCATAAAGCCTGAAAACAGACAAAGGAATTGTAATATGTCGGTCCTGGTGGTGTAGTGGTTACCATACTTGCCTCCTATGCCCAAAACGCGGGTTCGAACCCGGCCAGGACCGATGGATTTTTTCGGGCGTAAAAATCCTAAGTATGGCTTCCTTCGGAAGGGAAGTAAAGCCGTGGGTCCCGTGTTGTACATTTGCGGCACGAAAAAGAACCTCAAGCCTGAAAGAGAGGCCTCAGAGCAAAATTTGTCACCCGTTTCACGCCCTGAGTTGAATGGGACGTTGATGACCTGAGCTGTTAAAGAGCGTCCTTAAATAAATCAATCAAAAAAAAAAAAAAAAAAAGAATTGTAATGTTGCTATATTTGTCAAAAAAAAAAAAACTGATGTTTTTACGTGTATAGTAAAGTAACATTTGTGGAATCTACTGGTTAAATCCACGAAGCCTGCGTTGGATTCATTCAAAAAGATGAGTTTGTTTATAAGAAACTAGGATCAATTTTTTTGAATGGAAAGTTAAACTTTTGTAAGAAAATAACATACTTTAATTGTATTATATTATTATAAAATAATGGCAAAAGTTTGAACGTACTTACTTTCAAATTCGTTTCTCATAATTTGTTCATCATTTTAAAATAAAGACAGGCAGTGTCGATAACACACTATAACCAATATAGTGAATATGCATTTAAAAAAAAAAATGTCGCCAACCTTTTATTTAAAATTTAAGTATGCAAAAATCTTATTATATATTTTTTCTTATGCAGAAGTGCATGTTTTCATTTTGACAAACCCCTTTTAATTTTCCCTCTATAAAAATACACAGAAAATGATCAAATCTTCAGTGCTATCCCTAAGTAGTGTGCATTTGCCGCGACCTAGAATCAACACTCTGGGGAATGTAACTGAACAATTTCTGTTGTGTTTTGGATGATTAATCAATTAACTTTTACTGTAAATCGCAAGGTACAGTTTATATTACGCCTCTCAGTTGAAGCGACAATATCCAGAGTTGTGCAGTGTTGCCATAAATCGAACATGTGGTTAGTAAACAAGGAAGGTGGGTATTAACGTTGGAACATAGAACAGATCAGTGCAACGGTAGCAAAAACTTGTTTAATGTTTTATTAATTGTCACTTAGACTGCATTTGCCTGCTCCGACATCTGCAAATTGCGGACTGCATACTATAGGTATAAGTCCGTAGGAATGAATAAAATGAAATGAATAAATTACGGCGCAAATGAGCTCGGAGCTAGCTGACATTCACCTTCTTAGGGCAAAGAAAAACTCTGAAAAATACAGTAACCCAGACCACCAAAGGCAGTCCGTACTAATCTTGTCTTGCATAAATCTAGAGATATGTTTAACATGTAGCATGCTTCCCTGTTCTTCTTCACATAATCAGTTAAGGTTAACAAAACGTGTTTAATGTTAAAACGAATCAATTTTGCTGTAAATATAAATATTTATGTGATATAAGAATATATTACTCAAATGGGATCTTGCAAGCTCGAGATCTCAAATAATATTGCACACCAATCCTTTCTTATATGACCTTGGCCTGCTTCAGTGTAATAAGAGATGACTTTGCTGCTCCCACTCTCAACAAAGATAGTAGTTAGTTCTCATAGGTTGAACTCGTGCTTCTAAATTTATAAGAGTGTTCAGAATTTAGAAAAGAGAACAACACTTTTATTATTTACATGACTGCTGCAAGGCGAAAGAAAACCGTTAGAAATGACGAAAAAGTAGGGAAAATATAAAAGTATTTCTGTCAATTATAACACACGGGGTGGCTGAGGCGGTAACACTTGCAACTCGCATTCAGGAGGTACATCCCTTGGGGCCAGCCGTCCTAAACTTGGAATTTTCCGCTCTCTGTTTCACCTTCTTCATTCCGTTGATTCTGCATGACCGAAAGTGCCAGTCGAGGTGGGCTAGTGCTCTGTGCGGTGTGGGAAGGTTTCTGCTCCGGCGACTGGAGTGGAAGTAGCCCTACTGGGACAGGGTGTGTGGTCTGTCTAGAAACCATATTAGGGGATCTCGTTTACGACAGTGTCTCACCATCCTTGTATCCTGGCCATCCGGTGTCTCCCCAAACCTAACAATTTCCTCCTAGAGAAGCACAAACGGCCAGCCTTTGAGCATCGCTGAACTATCAAAATATTTTTCCTCTGTCCTACCAATCCAATATAACGTATGTATTTACATTCCTAGGTACAAGAGGAAAATAAAAACATGGCAAACTCGTAACGAATATATGTCTAGTCAATTATATTTTTGGGACAAGGGTATAGAGTGTCGGAATATTCAAACGAAATAATTGAATTTTTTTTTCTTTTTCTTTTTTATAAACTGTTTAACTACCCGGATAATGACCATAAGATTTTAAAAATTATAAATAAAAGATGATGAAAATGAGTTCGAGATTCTTTGCTGTCTTATTACCTAGTATTCACTTTTTCAGTGTGAAGAAAACTCAGGAAAAATAAATTATATATTTAGCTAACATGTCCTGGACGTTAATGTATTCCTTGACAAGCAGGCATGTTAGGCTCTGAGCCATGGCAGCGAATTCATTGAGATATAACACAAATATTAAACAAGAAAATAGTAATTCATTTTATAAGAATTACCAACAATCAATACGGAATTAAAAAGGGGCAGTACATAAAATTTGGCATATTTTTGTAAACTAATTTCTGTCATATTAAAAACTGAAAAGAATAAAAATAATTTAAAAGATTCCACAGCAGTTGTTTGTTTCTTTGGTTTGATTTATTTACGGACACTTTAACATCTCAGGTCATTAACGTCCGATTTTCTATTCAGGGCGTGAAAGGGCCGACAAATTTTGCTCAGAGGCCTCTTCTTTCAGACTTGACGTTCTTTTCTTGCCGTAAATGTACGACACGGAATCCACAGCTTTACTTCCCTTCCAAAGGAAGCCATATTTAGGATTGTTACCCCCGAAAAAATCCATCGATCCTGGCCGGGTTTAAACCCGCGATCCGCGAACTTGAGTTAGAAGGCAAGTATAGTTACCACTACACCACCAAGACCAACCACACCAACCACACAGCAGTTAAGATTAGAGAAAATGCATTTGAAATTATATTGTGCACTTCTGGCACTTGCACACCCGTAAAAGTAAAGAAATGCTTAGCATATAGTTAGGTGCTAGTGGATGACTCATACAAGCGTTAATCATTTTCTCCCACATTTGACTGAGCAATATTTACTTAGTATTTAGCTAGCCAAGTTGCGCCAGTTTACGAGTAAGATCGTAGCAGACTATTTGGGACATTTCTTTAATTGCGAAATGCATATGTTATGTTTATTAAATATAGAGCCTGCTCTTCAAGTGCGAATACGATTTAAACTAAGATTCTGGAGCGTTAAATTTCCAAATCCTCATATGACGCATAACAGCTAATAGATTTCAGGAGACGGGTTAAAAGTGAAGAATACAGGTTCTCACTGAGAAATTAATGTTTTCCAAATATTAGGACGATGATTTGGTTATAAACAACGAATGGTAAATAAATAAATTGATTGATATTTACAGCAGTAAGTCAATTGTCATTAATTATTCCTATCTTTGTTAAAAGTATTAACTTTCGAACATTCTTCCTCTTTCACTCTGTAATTAAATGGTTCTTCTTGGCATGTTTCTCAGCTACTGCGCAGTCGGAGATGTGGATTGCAGAAGCTGAATAAACCTGGATAACAGAGATTCCGCGCTGTGTATCACAGTCAACAAAGCTTCCGCGCCAAAATGTAAACACGACAAAATAAGCACATAACGATCAACAGCCAAAGAGTCGCGATTAATGTCACTTTGGGGAAATGTTGCAGAACCTTAATACTCCGTAGTGATTTGTTCAATAACTTGCAGTTTTAAACATACCACTACCATTATGGTTTCAGTAAAGGCACAGAGAGGCCTTCTTTTTAACCTTTGTCTGGATTCCAGAGGGTTTTATAAACATCATAAAATGTTCTCAGTTACGTAAATTGAATGCATAACACTTTATCATTTGTTTTGACGCATTTTTAAAAATAATTTGAATGTAAGTGGCAGCAGCATAATGGAATATACTCTCTGCTCACAGATATCTAGTAAATCGAGATGAGAATGTAATTTCTTTGCCGCATTCTTATAATTTGTCTATTCTGCGTGCGTGCGCAAGTGGATTGTGTTCTCTAGTATTTTTTTTCTCAACTATGTGAGTGTAAAGTTAGTGAATTATAAACATTCATGTACTCAAAGTGCCAAAACACCAACGAAAATTCAACGATGTCAGAAAAGGAGGAAATACCTCTGAAACACATTACAAAGCAATTGTCTTTTAATCGTTTACCATCATATTTTCTTTATTTCTCATATGTAGCTAACTGTAAAAGTATTAATACTAAGTTTAATTATGTATACTTTGTATAAAATAGATAATATAGAAAAAATGTAAGTATAGTATTAGCCTAAAACTAAATTAATATTTTGTCCTCTTTTTTCGAACAATGTTATCCTTTTTGAAGTTGTGTGTCCTCTTTTTTAATTGAGTGAAACTCATCACTTATAGCACAGCAAATATGGTGACTGTCTGTTGAACAAACTTTGAATCGCTTTAAATAAAACGTTTATCACAAGAGTGGCTCTGAATAATTATTATTGGGGTTTTTCAGTGCCTGTGTTGACTTACTATTGTTTTATTACGTGCAATTTAGTTGTGTATGTTTGAAATTAAATTTCTGCAAGTCATTAATCTAATATGAATGAGTTTGCTCACTTTTACTCCAGGTGGGAATTAAATGCATTGCTATTTTCGCAACTATTCGAAGAAATAGAATTATTTCAATTTTACTATACTGTTTCCTTTAACATAATTATATAGTGCAATGACTGACTGATTATGTAAGTGTTTTAAGTGACTAACTTGAGATCTGAGTGAATTCACTCGTTTTATAGGTATGAAGTTTTAGAATAATATAGTTCCTGGTTTCCTGATGTGACAGAGGACATGTAATTTAATGTTTTCTCCTGTTAGTGTCCGTTCTGGAAATGTTTCCGTTTCGAGGTATAGCGATATGAAAGGAAAGAGGACTTGAAAGAATTTCATTGTGAATGAAAAATTGTAAGAACTGCTCAGAAATGCGACCGCCAGTGTCGTCACACAAAGTACAAAGTTTTACGAAGAAAGTAGAATTCTTTGAATATCTGCGGATGGTTACGAAGATAATAATTGTAGCAACAATTCTTCTGTGTTAATAAGCGTTCCATAAGCGACTGATTTAATGTGACCCCAGATACAAAAATAAACTGGAATCATATTTAAGAAACGTGCAGGCAAAGGAGCAGAACTTTTCCCCAAATGCAATTACTTGGAAAATATTCATTTAAATAACTTCTGCAATTTAATCCAAAATGTGCGGATGCAGCATTGAGTTGAAGGACCATATTTCTCACAATACAAGGGGTGTTCTAAATGTTTTCAGCCTGAATCAGAGATATCGTGAAGATGGCCAAATTACTATGAATGTTCTTAAGCGCCATCTTTTACATGGCACGCTGTAAAGTTTCAGACGCGTAAGTGTAGTCACTTGTTTGTGACGATTGTGCTAACAATCTAGTGTTAATATTTTCTACAAAATGAAAGATTTGATAAATTACTTCGTTTTGAAGGGTTTAACCCCAACATAAATACAAAAGGGTTAGATTCCACATTAAAGAATTCTTTCTCTTCGTTTTCGACGGTTAAAAAGTATGCTGCTGGATTTAAGTGGTCGTACATCCATTCAAGATGAGCGCTCAGCGTGTTCTAAAACTGCTACGACAGACGAGATTATGACAAAAATTCACAATGCCATACTCGATGATCACAGATTGTAGATACGTGCGTTGACTGACATTGCAAAGACCTCGATAGGTCATATCAAAACTACATTTTACAAAGTTATGGGTATGAGAAAGTTTTTCGCTTGATGGGTGTCACGTTTTTTAACAATGAACCAAAAATGCATTCGCATGACCATTTTGCAAGAGTGTTTAGGCTTGTTTAATTGCAATCCCAGTGAGCTTCTTCGACCTTTCATGACAGTACATGTAACATGGATTCATTGTACGCCAAAGATGAAGGAGCAGTTCAAACAGTGGCAACAGGTGCAAGTGCACCGAAGCAAGCAAAAACGGTTCCATCTACATGAAAATCATGGCTACGGTTTTCTGGGATTCTCAAAATGTAGTGCTCGTTCGCTACTGGACCAACTGAAGGATGGTATTCAGGCTGAATATCCACTCCGTACGAAAAATAAAAATCTCTCTTTCCTCACGATAATGCGCCTTTACACACGCCTGTGTTTGTTGCTGCAAAACTGCATGACCTTCGCGTCCAAATGCTTCCACATTTGCCATATTCTCCTAGCGATAACTTTTTGTTCCCAAACTTGAAGATGACTGGGTGAACGCAGATTCAAATGATGGTTGAAGCTGAAGTTAATTTTTCACATTGGAAAAAATATTATTTTACTGCGGATTTTAAAATTTAGAAAATCGTTGGACTAAATGTATTGATTTACAAGGCGACTATGTTGAAAAATAAAATAGATATTTCTCTTAAACTAGTGAGATTGATGTTTCCACTTTTTGGATATGGAATGGATGCCTTCCATATTCACTTAAGTCTCTAGATCAGTTCCGTGCCTGCAAAGCTCCAGTGCTAGTTCGTAGGCTATGGTTATTTGCACCTCGCGGCAGCACGTCATTTTCAAAGTCTAATGTTCTAACAGTTCGATTTGCTCCTAAATTTATTTTATCTATTTGAAACCGACCACTATCTCGAAGACGATGATCTTGCCTTGAAAATGTTTTGGCAGGGAATATGATGACGAAGTTCCTGCTGCTCATAAATTCGCTGTGTCACATTAGCATTGTCGACTCGGTGGTCTGGGAACAGCGTTCTCTCCTCTAAACCAGGGTAGATAGGTTTTTCAGGGCGTAAAAAACTCGAACGCAAGTCCTCAGGAAGGAACTTTAAATCGTGAGTCCTGTGTCAAAGAGCTCCATATTCGGAAAAAAGAGATCCCTGGACAAAATTATCGGCCGTTTTCACCTTAGTTACCTCGTAGATGGAGACGATAGGCTTGGAATTAACATTTACAAACCGATGTATTTTTAATAATTGGAGATTAAATCTGAGAGAAGTTATTTTTCGAAACACAATGAAAACAAAACAAGTTTTCACGGAAATAAGCACAGCTGAAACACAATGTATGGCAGATATGGACGAGCAATGAATATTTGACTTTTATCTTTATATATTAAAACGGAAGCATTTCTAAATTATTTCATTATGAAAAAAATGTTTAATTATCTGCCCTATACCAGAACTTAAATTTAGGGATAGTAATTCTGAAACATTATGTAGATATACATATGAAACTTGAAATATCACTAGTGTGTAATATGTCACATAAACCAATGGGGTTAAAAGGGATAGGATATTTTGAAGCTACGAGTATGAAATCTGATCGACTTTCCCGTGTATAGTTCAGGCAACACTCAAATATGGATATGTATGTCATCTTTAAGTAAAAGTAATTACTATATTTCTTTCAGTGGAAAGATAAAGTGCGTTGTCAAGAATTAAAAATACTAGCTCGCTGTAATAGTTTAGAAAAGATACAGATGAGAATAGAGGAAGTGATAATGAAACGGGGAACAGTGTAGTGCAGGAATCAACATGTATACTTTGGCAAATAAAGAAGTGAAATGAAACAATCTTCCGTAGTGTAAGTACGAAATCAGTGAACGTCGAGAAAATTCATGGAACTAAGGTAGAATATTGATAAATCTAAACCTATCGATTATAATTTCTATTGACACGTCTACTAATTATATATACATGGCGCAAGGTGGTCATTCATAGCATTCTATATCAAATTACTAAATAATTATGTTTTTCTTTATTGTTGACTGGATTAACGCGCATTGGTATTACAAATAAAGGTTACGTAAGCATCGGACGAGACAATAATATACACGACAATGCTGTACTCTTGCCAGCTGGCTCGTCAATACATATTTACCTGCCGTTATATTTAGATCCAGCCCTCCCGCTTGTTCTTCGCACTGAATTTCTTTATTTACTTCCTTAGCATTCCATACACTCCATACTAAATAAATGCGAAATATTACGATATACGCCTACACTTTGAGAGAAATATGGAATAAATGTAAAGATCAGAAATATAAATAAAAAATGTACCAAAATTTGCGCTTTAGAAAGAAAAATAGTTCTACAAATTAAATAAATAGACATAAAAAGAATATTTAATTTATTTGAGATGGATAGCAGTTTTTATGCTCTCCCAAGAAAAACAAACAAAAAATAACAATATTGCGCTATGCAAATAATTAATATTTTAACTACTGTATTTCACGCAGAACTTAGCTGTAGGACAACAAGATTGATGAACAGCAACATCATTAATATAAGTAAAAATATTCTAAAATTAATGACAATGATCAGAAAATATGCAATTTGTTAACCGCTGTACGGAGCGATAACCCTGCCAAAAGAAGAAAATAGGATGTTGATTGATTTGTTTTATTTACGGACGTTCTTTAACATCTCAGGTCATCAGCGTCCCATTCAATTCAGGGCGTGAAACGGCCGACAAATTTTTGCTCTGAAGTCTCATTTTTCAGGCTTGAGATTCTTTTACGTGTCGCAAATGTACGACACGGGACCCCACGGCTTTACTTCCCTTCCAAAGGAAGCCAAATTAGGATTTTTACGCCCGAAAAAATCCATCGATTCTGACCGGGATCGAACCCGCGATCTTGAGTTTAAAAGGAAAGTATGGCTACCACTACACCACCAGGACCGACGAAAATAGGATACATTCACTATATCGGATAGTTATGAAATACTTAAAAAGGGAGCTCATAAAGTTTTAAAAACAACGTAAAAATATTCCGTCGTTATATTCTTGTAAATTAGAACCCATACGATGTCATATTTTTTGGAAATAAAATGTCTGAAACTTTGAAGCGCTTTTTATTTATTTATTTATTTTTATTTTACATTTGTTATTAAAGCTCCGAAGTTGCTGAGCCACTATTTTTATATTAAATACAAATTTTATGTTCTTTTTGTATCAAAATCTGTTATCTCTATCACTCTTCTAAAATAGACATTTAATTTTTGCACAACGGTTGTTATACATACAGTTATTCGCAATTGTGTAATATAAAGTACTGCAGAATAGTCTACACTAAAAGGAAACACATTGTTTCGTATTACATAGTCGTGAAGGCTGCGTAATAGAGATTTAGCAACATTGGCTGGCGCGCGAGCTGGCATCTGCTGGTCAGCCGTCATTAGTCGACTAAGAGACAAGCTACGCAACAGTCAGTCAACAGTGAGTAAAGTGCGTCAGTAAGATGACATGATTGTAATTTATAGTGCAGAGAGAAATTCTTGCGTCACTACTGCTCGCATCTACGCTGCTCGTTCTCCTGCTTCAACTCCAAATACCGTGTGCTTGTATCAGGTGAACGCTTCAAGGAACGCAGAATTTTTTCCTCCGCAGCAGCGCTCCTACGAATTTTCGGTGTACCAGAGGCTGTTTTCCTAAATGCATGCATGTCAAACAGGGACTAGCAAAATGAAATCAAGCGCACTCAATGCACAGGGGAGTCCAAAGGGTTAAGCAAAACAACACACTAGCAAAATTCATTCACTGCCTTCAGTAGTAAGGATGGCTATGTTCAAACCTTGGAAGATTGGAGCTCTCGTCTTTCTTTCTTTCTTTCTTTCTTTCTTTCTTTCTTTCTTTCTTTCTTTCTTTCTTTCTTTCTTTCTTTCTTTCTTTCTTTCTTTCTTTCTTTCTTT
Source organism: Metallyticus violacea (assembly GCA_030762175.1). Lineage (NCBI taxonomy): Eukaryota > Metazoa > Arthropoda > Insecta > Mantodea > Metallyticidae > Metallyticus > Metallyticus violacea. The sequence continues at coordinate 59,424,852 of CM060832.1, read as the reverse complement.
CTTTCTTTCTTTGTTTCTTTCTTTGTTTCTTTCTTTCTTTCTTTCTTTCTTTCTCTTTCTTTCTTTCTCTTTCTTTTTCTTTTCCTTTTTTTTCTTTCTTTCTTTCTTTTTTTTTTCTTTTGTGCAAAAAAGTCAAACGCAGTGTACAATGTTCTGGTTTTCAGTTGTATCAGTTAGTTGGTTGTGGACCTTTCGGCGATCGGAATTTTTTAAACAATGAACTTGTGTCCGGATGAAATGCAAAAGTTTAACTCTGTGAGTTTGTCACGTAACACCATTGCAAACCATGAACAAGGAATTGCATATGATATAGAATGTCAACTTTTGTAACGTATATATTTTTCAATGTTTCCCTTTGGCATTTAACATAAGGGTCGACGTAAATGATTCATCACGTTTATTGTTGTATATCAGAGGAGCGGACAAGTTGGTGGTGATGGAACAATTCTTAAATTCTTAAATTTAACTATCATAGAAAAAGTTGGCATCTACTACAAACAATATATATATTAGATTAAAAACTAAATAAATTTACATGGACATCACTGTTCACATCAATAAAGCAGTGGTTCTTTATTAATAAGGAAGCACTGTGAGCAAAAATCGTGAAATTAGCCAATGCTGTGGAAACTACACACATTTAAAATTCATAGGGCAGATGCTTTGAATCATAGGCAATTCAAGGCCTTTCTAGAGTTCTTAGGATCTACATCATGTGGATATTCCGTATCACTGTGAGGTTTGTTGTTCAGCCCTTCTAGAGTTCTTAGGATCTATATCGTATGGATATTCCGTATCACTGTGCGGTTTGTTTTTGAGTCTTTCTAGAGTTTTTAGGATCTACATCATATGGATATTCCGTATCAATGTGAGGTTTGCTGTCGAGCCGCAGAAAAGTACTCGGTTTTTCAAACTACGCCAACACTTTGTCGAGAAGAAAAACAAATCTGCTGTTCAAATTGACCAATGAAACATAACACTTACTACAGTAGCTCAGTTACACAAATATTTTTTATAAATACAACCAATCCCTTTGCCTTACAGCAAAATTACAGACAGATGGTTTCGAAAGCATATTTGCAGCACATAGAAGGTTAAGTGATTCTACATATAATGCTTCTGTTGAGCAGATTCTTTAACTGGTGAGAAAACTCGAATTTCTGGGCCTACTGAAGTTGAAGTGAATTTATAGATAAAACAAATTCCAACCCTAAAAGGAAAATAAACGAAATTTTCAATAAATTAGAAAATGCTTTAGAAGTATACAACTCTCTAAATGTAGTCTTTCACGCATATTCGGAACTCAATAGATGGTGACTGACTTTCTTCGAAATCGTAGAGTTAAGGTGGAAAATTAAATATTTAAAACGGCATCAAAATACAAAAGAAAGTGCAGCTAGCAGAAACTCTTCTGTTACCCTTACTGAACTTCTCACCGGAAGTTAGTACAGGTAAACAGGTAGAAAATGAACTCGGCAAAGTTGTATCTAATGTTAAGAGATTATATCTGGGCGAGCTACCTAAATTTGGTACATCCAAGAGAAGAAAACATAAAGAGGTTGGAAGTCCTTGACAAATATCAGTTACCAGTGGTCGGGAGAGATTCTTCAGAGATTTCTAAGAGGACCAGAGCTGGCAAAAGATCCCATCTTCCTTAGGAGCGCAATCTAGCAAGAGGCAAAGGAGTTCAACAAAGCTTGTTTCTTTCAGGGATGCTATGGTTTCCTTCAAAATAATAATGTTCTATGAATATGGTCCAGATGAAAAGCTAGTGGAAGATGTGAGTGACATGTTCACAGAAAGACGTTGGAAGATGGCGAGTCAGGCGGATCACTGCCATGCAACACAACTTGGTCTTTTCAAGACGATACTCGTGTGTTACTGTCAGAATCGCGTTCTTTTGACTAGCTTAAGGAGAAGATAAATGGAACTATGCTTCAGAAAAAAAAATTGTGTTGAAGATGGAGGAAGCTTAGAAACTTCCTAACCTGTCTAATTAACCTTCAAAAAGATATACTGCAACAAAAATCCAAAAATATACTGTTTAGTATGTTGAAACTATTAAATCCAGATTATTAGCAGATTAACGGACTCCTAGCATGTCATTAAAGAAACCAATTTAGCTACTTACATTGGCATAGATTTATTATTTTCTTAATTTGATTTGTTTACGGACGCTTTAACATCTCAGGTCATCAGCGTCCCATTCAATTCAAGCGTGAAACGGCCGACGAATTTTGCTCAGAGGCCTCTTCTTTCTGACTTGAGGTTCTTGGCGTCGATAGAACCATATTTAAGATTGTTTTCTTTAATATACCACCAGAAAAGAAGGAACTCAACGTAAAGAAATATCATGGCAGAACGGAAGACTTAAATATTTTTGATTTTACGAGGACAGTGGAATGTTGCAAATCAACTTGCATTATAGTAAAGCAGGTTCTGCTCTTTTAAGTTAGAGGCTGTTAGCAGAAAATACAGAAATTGCCCTGATTTAAGAGATGCTCCAAAACAAAAAGGTAGCACTTGAAACTAAGAGAAAACTGAAAACTAAAAACACAGGATATTTCGAGCTAGGCTCTTGTACACGCTGTAAGACAAGACGAACTGAAAGTGGGCAGTATCTCTCTGGTGAGGCATTGGGGGTTCTAAAGTGGCTGGCAGGGCCGCCAACTGTAACATAGCGAAGTTGATTGGCAAACCCTTATATATAAGGATATTAAATTGCATTGGTGGAAAGCTAACTAAACCAGCAAAATGTAGAAAATCCTAGTCTTGCATTTATATAGGGAATGGGTAAAGTTTATACCGATTTTAAAGTTTCGTTCTAAGGATGTTACTGCAATAGGCACTTATTTAGTAAATGGGCGGAAGAGAAAATTTCTCATAATCCCTATTTATGTTTCTTATGATGGGAAGATCCCACCTTGCAACACAGTCCGGAGAATCATTCTCCGTTACAAAAATGAGGATAAAGTACTCATTATAGGGTATAATGCAAATGCACAACATAGTAAATGCGTTTCCACCAACATCGATGGCAGAAAACAGCTGTTGCAATATTTGATAAACACTGACCTATTCTTAATAGAGGTTCTTACTTTTGCCCTACATTAATGAAGAAAGTACTTGGCTATCGCTGGGTAAAAGCTGGTAAAAGACTCTTCCAATGATTCTTTGTCAAAGAACATATATGTATATATATATATATATATATATATATTTTTGTGTGTGCGCACGTCTTTACATTTAACTCCCATTTATTTTAACCTGTGATTTACAGAAAACCTAAGGATAAGTGAAATGGCCAATCTGTCAGCGTTCTTAGAAAGTACTGTTAGGAAATCGAGGACGTACCTAGCTATACATTGATTTTGATGCATCTAAAATCATAAATGTGCACTCACATTGTATTGCATGCGTGTGTGTTAGCATTGCGTATTTAGGACATGTGACATGATAGAGAAAATTTGTTTTTTCTACTGAATTCAGTACCCAAATTTAGATAAACCAGATACAGAAAAAAGTTGAAATTTGTTTGAATAAATTCAGCCCGCAATCTACAGACGTCTCGAGAAGGCCAATGCGGTCAAAGTGACAATAAACAAAACATAAAAAAGCTTTCAGAACCTGGAAAGTGCACTTTTTAGAGTTTTTATAGGACTCCTTTACCAGTTTCTGCATAACTTTCATCTTGAAGTTTCATTGAACAGACTTCGTTGTGAGTATGTTTAGCATTATACTTAGAAGTAATAAATATGTGTATTTGCGTGATTTTAATTGCGGAATTCATTGGAAAAATAAACTTTCCTCTATGATGTCACAGAGGTTAGATATACAGCATAATTAAAAAAAAAAACACTGCTGGAAAACATTGACATAATTTAATTCAAACAAAAAATGCAGACTCAGAACTCAGGTGTGTCTTTCTGGTTCAATATACAATGAGGCATTTATAGTATCGAAGCCATTTTCCTCCGAAACGAAAGGGAAAATCAAAATGTGCTTCAGACATAAATTGAAGTCCTCTTAAGGGAATATAAGATAGCGACCTTAATTCGTTCGGTGAGGATTAGCGGCAACTGTAGCTAATACAGCGACTTCCGAATTTTCCCCTGTAACACTTCTCATTCCTTGGTGTTTTCTTGATGCGACACCTCCCGTTTCGGAAAGTAAGTTTGCAAGTGGTTGAAAATTTCTAACAGATAGCTGCTGCCTCCTTTCAGAATATCGATCTCCGTATAAGTTGCAGGGGCTCTAACGTTCTTATGAGCTTTATCATAAATGTAAATCATATCGATCCTCTCGATAATCGTGTATCGAACATCCATTATTGAAAAACGAAGTGGAACTGACTGAGAATAATGTCCTTTGAGGTTTGAATTGGCAATGATGAGCACTTGTTTGTGTACCGATGTCAACAAACGGGCTTCTGATAAACCATTCCATTTGAAAAAAATTAATTTAACCTTGAAATAACATTGGGAATGGCTTTATACTTGGGCAAGATTCAGAAAGGTATAAAATTTAGTTCACAATATAGTTGCTCTTTATTTTGTTCAGAAAAGTGTGCTGCTGATGCTCTTCTTTTGTTTAATGTTTCATCACACTCCCTAAGAAGAAACAAATAGTAATCGCACATCATCGAAGGGGTTCAGTGTCCTTGATAACGGCGTTGCTTAGTAAGGATGTCTTGATGAAAGCATTCACCCTGTTTACCACTTGTGCAGCCCAAGTCTTCGGATAAGAAGTTAAGGTGTGAATGTAAAAAGTGAATTTTAAGCGACGTTCTACCCCATGTTCTTGTAGTTCTCCTAAGTCTAACAGATCGTTCGCTAAGGAAATTTTCTTCTTTGCCCGGAAAGCCATCAACAACTACTTTGAAATAGGACCAAGCAGTTAATTCAAGATTTATGAGCTTAGTATCAAAGGTTGATATTTCAAATGTTTTCTGATTTGTCAAACAAATATACCTTCTCATACCATCTAGTGATTATTTTTGGAACTTCTGCCACTATATACTCCTTTATATTATAAGAAGAGTTGCAAACAAATGAACGAAAAAGCTAATAAAGCATGAGCAGAGAATAGCACAAAACTTAACACAAACAATTTAAAAAGCTATATTCCTCAAAAACTTTAATGCTAATACATTTTAAAAGAGATGCCACAAAGAGCAGCATTAAAGAGCAGGAACTTTGCAAAAGAAGAAAGTGGTAAAAGATACTGCGAGTGGACGTAAAAAAATAAAATTCTGAAAAGGCATCAATTGAAGTTTCTAAGTTCATTGCAAAAACTGGAAAATCGCATAAAATTGCTGAAGAATTTATGTTACCGCTTTAAAAAATCATGGTTTCCGCAATAATAAGTGAGAACGCAGCCAAAGAGCTTTCCCTAATACCTCTGTCAAATAATACAGCTAAAAGAGGGATAACCAGTTTTCCAGGAGAATTTATCTCCTACTTTGCTGTGCAATGAGTTAAAGCACAGACGTTAAAACAAAGCAACCTTGGTGTGCTATGTGAGCTTCTAGAAAGGTTCACAAAAAGTAACTTCTCATTTTCCAGTTGGTGCACACTACAGATAAGGAAGCACTTAATAACTAAACAAGTTTATGATATCTCTTAAAACGGACTGGTTGAAATGCGTCGCAGCTAGCACAGATGAAGCACAAGTAATGTATAGTCTTGCAGCATTTATGAAAGAATCTCCTTCATCATCATTAGTAGCGTTGCTCTTACACTGGAAAGTTCTAGTTGCAAAGATACCGGAGGTGCTTAAGCAGACATTAAATGAAACAGTAAAAATTGTTCATTTCATGGAAAGCAGATCAAAGTCGTGGGTCCCGTGTCGTACATTTACGGCACAATAAAGAACCTCAAGCCTGAAAGAAGAGGACTCTGTGCAAAATTTTTCGGCCGTTTCACGCTCTGAGTTGAATATGGAACGCTCATGACCTGAGATGTTAAAGAGCGTCTGCAAGTAAACAAAACAAACAAACAAACAAAAAAGGCTTTTTGAGCAGCTTTGCAAAGAAATGGACCGTAAACATTCTCAGCTTTTGCAATAATTTTAAGTTCGTTGGCTGTTATCAGGATTTCTTTCGATAACAGGAAGTAAGACGAAATAAGAACATTTTCCTTGGATAAGCTTTTTACCTCCACGATCTACTGAATGACTTTTCTGAGTGATTTACTGAAATTAGTATATTTTCCAGATATTTGCATTCATTTAAATAAGCTGGCCTTAAGTCTTCAAGGAGAAAAAGTTACAGTTTTTTGAGTTGAAGACAAGATGAAAGCAATTAATAACATTTGGAGCTGTGGTTTCAAAGCATGTAATCTCTCACATTTTCTTAGTTGCACCAAAGAAGATTTCTTCCGATAATGACAACGTTTCTTATTGCACAACAGTTAAACAATTTGCAGCACATTTTCAGATAACGTGCCTGATGCAAGCAAAACTGGATCAGAGAACCATTTTCAATTAATTTGCATGAAATAGAAGGGCTCACAGGAACAGAAGAAAACCGGCTCATGGAGATATAGCGACAGAGAATGAATGGTGCTGAAATTGCAGATCAAAGGAAAAATACTGCAAATTTTGGTTTACCTATAGAAAAATGTTCCCGAGTATTCAAACAAGGCAGTGAACGTATTAAGACTTTTTTTTTTTTTTTTTTTTTTATTTACTGCTGTATGTGCTTTGACTGCATTGATCTTCTCGCGACTTCTATAGAGGTTGTGGACTGAATACTATAGGTATAAGTCTGCAGGGATGAATGAAATAAAATTTATTAATGATGGCAGATGAGCTCGGAGTTCTTGGCGTCTTGAGCTGTCTGACATTCGTCTTCTAAGAGTAAGGAACATTTTCGAAAAAATCCTTACCTAGACAGCTTGACCTGACCGGAATTCGATCCATGACCTCCGGATTAGTAGTCGCAAACGCTGCCACCAGACCAGAGGCGGTTTTGACGACTTTCATAACAAACTACTTTAGTGAAAAATCATTCCCTGTATTTCTTACTGTACAAAAACAAATACACCGGTAAAAATGTTTGGGGAAACGTAGCATCAGAACCCAGAGTTAATTCTCATAAAAAGCTCAGGGTTGTAAGTGAAGTGCATTAGAGTTCCTCTCTCTCAAGCATTATAAAATTTACGAGTTATGCTATGCCATCATATCAAATAGGTACCTAGGTATTTTAATTATTATTAATAATAATAGCTTATTAGTTTTATATACCTTTGTTGTTTTATTGTTAGTATTATTATTAATTTTGAGTAATGACACACTATAATAAAAAGGCAAATACTGAAAAAGTGTACTTTATTTTTTGTTTATATATTTACAATTTGTAATAAGTGCATATATTAAAGTTGTTCATCCTGTATATAGAATGAAAATTTGGAATTTCTTTGAGTTAAATCTTAGGTGTCCACAACAACCAGATATCTTTAAAGAATTTCCAAGGAAAGTTTGAGAAATTTCACGTGTACTTCAGTATTTGTTCAATGAGTTTAATATAGCCGATGCAATCTCTCTATTTATTATTATTATTATTATTATTATTATTATTATTATTATTATTATTATTATTATTAGTGTAAATTGTATAATTTTCTAAGAATTTTGGTTTTCTGTTTCCCTTCACTTTTTGATGTTTTGATGACTCTCATTCAGGACGTTGAATAGGAGCTGAAGAAGTAGAAAAACAAGGGACTGGTAGCAGCGGAAGAATGAACTGTGAGTTGGCAGTGTACCGGGCGAGAATAGAAACTTGGGCGGCAATACAGAAGATTATGTTTTCTTCTAGTGTTATGGAGCCAACACTGTTTAGTTTCTTTTTGGTTATCGTTGTATTGTTGGAAATATGCGGAAAAAGTAAATCCAGGCCCGGGCAAAGTGCAGTGTACAAAGTGTAATCTCAGAACTGGACTTTTTTGCAGTATCTGTTCGAAATGATCCGTTTTCAGTTGCCAGAAAATTAAGCGAGACTAGTAAGTAGATTGACAACGCTTGGAGAGGCAGAGTACGTCAGGACCAATGAGGGGGACTAGGAGGTGGAAATACTTAAGACGGAGACAGCTGAGATAAGGGAAAAACTCGTGCAGCGGGAAGAAGAACGGTTGAGAATTGTAGTGGCCGAAAACATGCGGCTACGCGAGAAGAAAGAAACGCTGGGACAGCGAAATGCGACCTTCAAGTTCGGTATAACCCAGAGATACGAATAGAGGGGGCTAGGCATCAGCTGGAGCGGCAAGAGAGAAAGATTCTTGTGGAAACAAATGATATGAGGCGACATGTGCGATTTGGCCAGTACAATGAAGAAGATTTATCCGACAGTGTAGATTAACATAAGTGAGGTTATGCGACGCACAGATATTCACTGGAAGCTCATATAATAGAATAAACGAAGCGTTCGACTGGGTGGCTGGTAGCATGGGGGTGGATTTCGTGAACCCGAGCTCCTGGATCGATGAAGAGGGCCTTGGGCTTGAATGTGTTCATCTGAATCCGCTTGGGGCAACGGGGTTAGGAGGGCGGCGGTTGTTGGGAGGAGAAAAGACGCCGGAGCGAGTTCAGGCTTCCTAAGGTTGTTGCAGATAAATAGTATCTCTAATAAGTTAATAGAATTTGGAATCTAATGGCGGTTGTAAATCTAGCCATAATTATTGTACTGAATCATGGTTAAATGGTGACTTTAATGGTGCCGAGAAATTTGATTCAAAGATAATTACAAAGTTCATCGTGTTAGGGAGTTTTTGTGCGTGCCAAAACCGCAATAAGTAGCAATATTTAATGGATTGACTAGACGTAAAAGATGGAGGACTTTGAAATTAAAGAGAAACAAGTTTAAATCATTTCGACATTTTCAGAGACTAAAAAACTTGAAAAAGAGAAAAAATTGAGCATGAAAATTTCTTGAAAACAATCTTGGAGAAGCTATAAATAACATGAATAACTTCCATAAACATGTACATAGGCTCAGGGCAAATAATAAAGCATTATCTCCCTTAATTAGTTTAAATCATCACAGATAAGGAACGAGTGGACTTATTAAGTGCTAATTTTATATTTGTTTTCAATTCTAAAGAAAATGGCCATGCAGGAATCCGGTGATGACGAAGGTACTATGGAAAGCTTTAACGTAACAACAAAAATAATCGCAGGAGGCTAAAAAAGTTACAAAATCAAAAATCGTATGTACGGATATGCGAAATGAAAAAATCTTCTGATTGGCTTATTCCAGAAGAAAACGTGCTACTGCAAAGTGGAGCAAATAGGACTATTTGTTAGTGCCCACGGAATGAAGCACGGTTGCTTACATCTCTTGGTTATACCGCCTTTGGTGCCTCAGTAGTAAACACGGGCGTTAAACACCATAAAAAGAACTTTATGTTTATGCCTACAAACTAACTTTGCAGCGTACAATCACTTAATACACATTTTCACTGACAAAGAGATGCCTTCTACTGAGGTTTTTCGCGCGTAATGGTTTTAGTTCATGCGCTGTCATTTTGCCAATGAATATTAAATGCTTCCAAATGTTGGCACCACTTATTTCGTCTTCGATAATAATCGATAGCGTAATTCTACGAGTAGCTAGGGTGGGAAATAAAAATTGTGTCCAAAATACCAGTATCAACTCAGTTAGCAGTTTGTTGAGTTATTTTTTTTTCAGTCAAATAAAAGTGAAACAGCAAGGGAGGCAAGCGGTGAGCAAATTTAAATACTACGCAGTAGACGAAAGTCCGTTATCGATTACTTCTTCAGTAGGAAGAAGAAATGTTTCTTCCAGATAATTTTCTTTGGGAAGGGGGGGGGGGGACAAATTCAACACGTGAGGTGCAAAGAATGTTTAATTATCGAGCAGGCGCGTTGGTTTTATATTGCATGCAGCAGGCGTGTAATGCACTTAATACAACAATGTATAGTTATTCTTATTATTCGCAAGCTTGCATTCTTTACGGTAATTTCGGTGTTTTAATGACTGAGTAAAATATGTATTCTCAAGTTGAAACATTAATGAAGAAACATACAGTAAAAAGTTTTGGAAAATGTTGAGAGAAAAATAATTAGTGATATTACATCATCCCGCGCACTGGATACATGAGCAGCACTGATTCATTAATTAGGTTAGGTTAGGTTATTAAAAACAATACTCTTAGGGGCATAAATTGAGTGAAGCAATAGTTAATATTTATTTTGGTCTATTGTACACAGCTTTCTTTCTCGTTTGCTGAACACGCTGTGAATATTAATATTCGCATTTGTTTATACAGTATAAACTTCATATTTGGTCATTAGGTAAGGCTCATTTCCTCATTCATTGTAGAACACTCACAGTTTTCTCCATTAGTCGCTACTGCTATCAACCCGTGAGTTTAACATCAGCTGTTTATAAGGCAATGGGAAACTGAATTACTCACCAGTACATCCGGCACAACTTGAACAAAGAGGTGATTTTCCAAGGCCAGCTCAGCATGCAAAAGCCAGGTTATTCCCTCGTTCTAGAATCTAGTCAAGGAAATTGACATCGGGAAAGATTGCGCCATAGCGAAAGATTTTAATAACACCTTTCAACGTTCCCCATGATATTTATTGTCAAACTTTGTCACACGTTGAATTAGATAAAATATATATAAAATAATATCTTGGATTCAGCAATTTTTAAAAGTGTTAGAATTGGTAGTACATTGTCGGAAGCGGGCATTATAACACTGGAAGTCCTTCATGGATCGGTTAGTAGACCATTACTCTTCTTAATTTATATAATTGATTTACAAGTTCGTATGAAAAAATATAAAGTTAGGCTGTTTGCTGACGATTGAATTACATACAAAGAGACGCAAAAGGAAAAGCAGCTATGAATGTTGCAAGAGCATCTTTGAATGAATTGGCTGGAAAAAAATATACACAGTCACATTAGAAGCTAAAATGTTGTATAGGTCAGAAATTTTGGGCATAGAGGATGGATTGATAAAATAAATAAAGTTTTTGTAAGTTGATTTTACTTTACCAACAGCATCATCAAATGGTATTGGACAGTTAGAATTAGGTAGATATTCCACTAAGAAAAAAATAATCCCAAAAATTATGAAATGTTTATTCAGAAACACCACATTAGAAGAGAGTGATATTATTAAAGAATGGTTTAGTATACAGAAGAAATATAAATGGACAGGATTGCGGTGTTTTAAAATGCAGGAAATTTTACAACAGATAGGTTTAGCAAAGGTATGGATAAATAGGGTACACCAAAACAGAGATTTTGGAAAGAAATAAATTTAACATTGGAAGATATTGCCCAACAAGAAATATTCAGTAGTTTGATGAAAAGAGTTCATTGAAATTGTATAGGGAAATAAAAATAGTATCGGGTAGGGAAAAATATATAGAACAATGTGATAAGGCAGGTAGAGAAGAGTTTGCATGAGCTAGAACTGGAGTCATGAATTAAAAAGGATTAGGGTATGATAAAGAGATGTTCAATGTGTGGAGAAAACAATGCATATTTTCATTGTTTGTTATAAATTAATCCAACAAAGTTATGGAGGGAAAAGGTTAAGAATAAAAATAGAACATTTTAGATGGGAAAATATTAATTAGGAAAAGTTTAAACGTAAAGGAGAGAAGGATATAAAAATGATAGGTAAAGTTAGAAAGAAATGGAACAGAATAATGAAGAGGATCATGGAAGGAAGTGTAGAAAGAGATTTAACCTTATAAGTATAATAATTGAAGAATATTACAGAATATGGTGGTCACCAATGCATTAATAACCTGGATTGTGTGCAGGGGACCATAATGTTAACAAGCAACTTTGCAAAGTTAATAATTGTATTGGATTATTGTAAAGAATTGAAATGTATAATTTTATTGTAATGTTGTTGTGTTTGTTGGATATTAATGCAAATTTGAATACAAAGAGACAAGGAATATTGAAAATTTGCAGGGTGATCTGGACAAAATCGTAAGAAGACTAAAAGAAACAAAATTGAAATAAAAAAGGGTGAAAATATATCTGTATCGTTTAACAAATAGAAGGAGGAACTCATTTTTGGCTGTCGTATTGATGAGGAAATCGTCCTTCAAGAAAAACAGTACAAATACCTTTTTTTTAAGAAAAACTGGTCTGAGAGGTTCAACGAACTATCTAATGAGAAAATCATGGAAGGTATTGCATTTCGTTAAGAGAGTGCTTAGAAAGGGAAGGGCGGTATCAAAGAGTTGACGGAAAGGTTCCTTTTCGTCCAATAATGAAATATACCGCACATTGCTGGTATCAGTACAGGAAAAACCAAACAACTCTTTCGAAGGGTGCAGAGAACGGCAGCCAAATTTGTGAAAGGATTCAGAGGACTTGGGCTCGAATAGGTGCAGGATCTGGGATGGAAATCCTTAGTAGTTATGTGCATAAAAGAGAGATATTGTGCACTTTATAAAGGACGCAAGGCATGGGAGAAACTTAATATATCCTCGAATTACTCATGGGAAGATCATAATTTAAAATTCAAGGAAGGCAATAGAGAGCAGACGTAGAAAACCTTCGTCCTTAAACATAATCACTGATGTTTGGGATAGTTAACCTGCAGCTGTATTCAAACAGTTAATAAATTTAAGAGAAACGTAAGACAAGTTTATATATTAGCTTTTGCAGATGACATTTATTTAACATGTAAGTACAAGCTGAAATATTTTAATATCATTATTTCCCCGCTGCCACCAATTGCAGAAACATACAACTGTACTGTTTGCCTACTTAAATCCATGTATGAAATATTCCCTTTCCATATTTGATTGGTTTTATATAGTCATACATACTATACAGTTCCTAAAAGTGCCTTGCCTCGGACCTCCGACTTCGCTTGCAGCTGCACTTAATGCTTAAAGTGGAGCTTGTGTCATCACTACTAGACCTAGACCACTACAAATGTTAGGAACATGCTATACAATGATACTAGTATTAGTGAAGTTACCATGAAAATAACAAATGAAGGAGATAACGGAATACATTACACTCCATGAGAAGTCAGCATGCTTTTGTCACTTGTCATTCCCTCACTTTCATTGATTGACTAAGTGCGCGCTCATTGATATTACTTATAAAAATGGCGACTTTCTAGAATCAACAATATTTAAAGTGAGGCACTTAAAAAGAGACCACCTGAGTAACACAACCAGTTTTATAGTCGTGATGGTCTTATCTCCGGCTATAGAATAACTCCAGTCAGTTGACACATTTAATTGCAGGTATTAGCTCCGTTGTTGATGTTAGATATCTATATTTCATGCACTTATAAACGGTTTCGCTGGTTACGAAATGTACAATATAGGTAATCAAAACGTGTCTACATTAAACAGATACAAATGTTTACCGTTAATAATGAACATTTATAATTTTTTTATTATGTATTGCTAAAATTAAAATGTTAATGCACATTTCAAAGTTGGAAAGAATTTAAATATTTATCATGCTTATATATACTTAACTTTAAATTGTGTTTAAGCAAAACATGCACTGATTCGCTACTAGTTTCGATATGTGTTTTGTTTCCGTGTATATTTCTATCTTACTATCCAAATATTAAATAAAATCGTTGATTTTCATATCTCCTCGACACCTCCACCAATGAAATGCTAACGATCACATTACGAGCAACTTTCGTCTGAAGTACTTTCTTCTATTGGCCGTGTTATTCACATGCCCTGTTTAAGTGCCTCACTACGAATACTCTATTGTCCGAGAATCAAAGGGAAAGCTTTATAGTACCACATAATAATATGCGAAACCTTAACAGTTTATTTGAGCGGTTCTACCGAAACAAACCTCTCTTCTCGACAATGAGTGTTGCACGCAAGTTTATGGCAAAATACCTGAATCGCTGATATTTATTTCAATGTGAAATAACTGATGTCTTCTATTTCATTCGCACCAATTAGTGCCATGGTCGCCTCCTTGATCTAGTGGTTAGTTAGCATCGCTGACTGCTGGCCGGTAGAACCCGGGTTCGATTTTTTTGTAAGTTAGTGAGGCCTGGAACGGGATGTAGCCTGTGAGGATAATTGGGGAGCTGCCTGATGGCGAGGTGGCTTTCTTCGATCTAAAAATAGGCGACCGGCGGGCGGGCGGTATGCTGATCACATACTGTCCTACAATACTGCCCTCTTTTAATGAAGTCGTAAGACAGAGCGGAAGCAGAGGTTACTGCGGCAGGCCATGACCCGATCTCGGGTTTAGCGCCATAGAAGAAGAATTAGTGCCATATCTGAGTTAATCTTGCACCTTACTTTGTGTGATAAATACATGTGGACTCATTCATTGTAGGTCAAACGACATTGTTCTTTAGTACTTTCTCATGTAATTATGATGAACGGCTACACTTGGCAACTGTTTATTGCAGCTCAGTTCAGTTATCTGAAGAGCACAGAGGTGTGTGTGTTACTAATAGTTTACTTTTTTCGTATGGCGAGTACAGATCGAAATGAGGGGAGAAAACACATTTGGCGCCCTTAAAAATAAATACATAAATAAAACTTTAAGAGAGTCGCTTAGAAAATATTGAGTTGTGAGTATCGAAATTGCAGTTAACAATGTAAACGAACGTCATCCATTTTTTACGACCTAAGGAAATTACAGGGGAATATGAGTGCAATTGTATCAAATTGTGTAACTTAGTCAAATGAGTAAATATGCGTTAGTGTTAAATCACAAGAATATATCACTTTGAACAGATTTGATCCGTGGGTTAAAACAGATACACCAGAACTAATATTGGACTCAGATGATACCTATAAAAGACCAAAAGTACATAAAGGTCCCGTGCGCTCTTTTCTGAGTGACAAACAGTACCCAAAAGACAAGCAAAGAGATATCTGAATAATTTCAGTTATCAGGAGATTATGGAAAATGGAAAAGAAGGTGAACAGACGTTGGTTGGTGTTCTCTGTGTTGTTTTCTATGTAAACAATTTTCTGTAACAAAGACGCACATTTCTCTAAGACTGAAAGGCTGTAATGATTGGAAATTTATGAATTTTGTTACAAGAACAGAAAGATGTGCATTCATATCTATATCACGTTAAAGTTGCCTGAATTAGAGCATTTTTATTTATTTAGGAAGCTGAAAACCCCTGGAAAGATATTTTAGAAGGTTGATAAGTGTAATACAAATTTTGGCATCTGATAAATTACCGTTTCAAGGCCACAGAGAAATATCCCTAGATGCAGCACAGAATTCAGAAATTTTTATGAATTTGGTATACTATTAGAGTATGACAACGCGCTATAAGAACATTTCCAGCGTATGAAAGTAAATTAAACACATAACCATTATTTAAGCCCATAAATTCAAATTCAAATTAATTGATCGAATTAAATAATAAAGTAAAACTTATCATAGAAAAAGAAATGAAATTAGGTAAATACTTTGTCTGGTTGCTTAATTGTACTATAGATGTCGCCTGAATTGAGTAAATAAGTATCATTTGAGATTTGTTGATATTCAGTCAGGTTATATAGAAGAGTATTTCATTGGCTTTATTTACGTTGACGAAACAAATGCTACTGCATTAACTGATGCAGTTTTGAAAGAAATTGGAACTTTTGTTTTCACATAAATCTGTCGTGGTCAGCGCTACTAAAATGAAACAAAATGTTGCTGTAAGTTTAGGTGTGACAAAGCGAATACATGCATTGAACCCAAAAGCATTCATTGTTCACATGCCGCTTTCACGGCTAGATCCGTCTTTCAGGTTATGTTGCAACTACGGCAAACAGTTTTTTTGTTTTGTTTTGTTGTTGTTTTTTGTTTGTTTAATGCACAAAACATGTTCCCTACTCATTTCTCAGGTTATTCAAAAATGCACAAATTTATCTAAAACACGTTAGGAATGGAGGCGAATACGACTAAAGCTATAAGATTGCAATTAGGTTATATTTGTGAAGCAATTAAAAATCTTTGTGATGCGTTTGATGCCTCGGTTAAAGTGAGCGAATGTGAATCAGTTTCAAATGAAATGATAATGCCCTATTTTCAGTGCTCGCTGGTTATATAGTGTGGTGTTAACAAAGTGGCAAAATGCCGAGTCTCTTTTACGTAACAAATTCATCTTCAGGAGATTCGTGCATGTATTGATCTGCGTTAGAAGAAGCTCGTAAATATGCAGACAATGCACTAACATTCTAACAAACACAGAAGATATTTTATTAAGAGAGTGTTGATGAGCCTCTAGTAACCGCCGAAGACCGGTTTAGGGTGGAATATTTCAAAAGTATGTTAAATGACATTCAGTCCAATTTAAAAACAGATATTAAACACTCGTCCAACATATTGACACATTTGTCTTTATGTATGATTTGTCGAATTTGGAAACAAGTGTCTAGAGAAACATTTTGGGTCTATTTTTTAAATTTAAAAATCGATTGGACTAATGGTGAAGATTGAGTTTTTGACTGTTGTAAGATTTATGAAGCAAGTACTAGAGAAAGTTGAACATACATTTTGTGGGGGGGGGGGACGAAAACAAAACAAAATCCCCTTTCAAGTGCGGATTTCCAGCGCCTATTAGCGTAATTGCGGCATTAAAGAAGTGTATACATATATTGTAGCAAATACTTTGATCAGTGTATTCAAGTGTATGTTATTTTCCTTAGCATTATTCTAACGTTTCACATGACCACATGATAAGTTTTCTGAGACTGAAGTTTATCATAGTGTACCTTCGAATGATAATGACACAAGAATGATAATGATACAAGAATGATTGTAAGGAATTGTAGTTTTTTTTTTTCAAAGAAAAATACATCGCTTCATCTCTGGACTATTCAGAAGTCGTCAGGGAATTCAGTTCCAAGAAATGCAAAGAAAAGCATTTTTAGAATGTGTGAAATAACTATTATATTATGTATAGTATGTATTATCATTATTTATCATTTTTACTCTTAATGCTGCTACCTCAAGTCAATTTTCATATTTAATTACGCTGATACTAACAAACGATTAAATCTAGGTATAAACCTAAATAGAATGGAACGGGGCTTCACGTTGATATATCGCCCAGAGCTGCGTATAATGTTGTTCTCCTTTGGAGAAGGTAAATGTTTTACGGCTGAAGTACACATACATGTACATACAGGATGTTTCCGAGCTGATAATATGACCTTTAAGTGGTAATGAAGAAGAGCAAAGTGTCAATTTGAGACCAGCAACTCTAGTCCGGAAATGGCGAAGTCGAAAGTTATAAGCCAATATTGTTGAGGGATACCGTACAACAATGAACTACGAGAACCTATGAATCGATTTAGTTCGAAGTACTACATTGATATCTTTACATACACCTGCTAGTCCTACCAACATGTAGACGTGCATGATGAAGCAAACTCCACTAATGCAATGCAGTGTCGGACATGGTCAGTCCGGATGTGAACGCCAGTATTTGCCGATTGAAGTGTGCAGTCGATCAGCCTAGTTAACTGGAGTATATGCTGACATGCTTTTCGTGTACGGATAAGACAATGGGAACAGTAAGGAAGCTGACAGGTTGTATCAGTCAAGTACTCTGTAGGAGACATTCAACCCACAATATGTTTCCATGACTGTTCCAACGGTAAGGGAAACAGAGCAAGTTGTATCACAACACAACGCTCGAGGAGAACGACGCAGTGTACGAACTACCGCCATGGAACAAGTGCTTGCTCACAGTACTGTGTGGAAAGTTATACAGCAGCTACACCCCTACTATTGACAGAAAACGCATGCTCTGACTCCTGCTACAGGAGATCCTGTTTCGCGGATCTGACCCACTTCATTTCTTCTTGTGGGGTTATGTGAAAATCTTGTGTACGAAACATCAGTCAAAACTGAAGAGGATCTCCTCGCTGCCTGTGACATAAACCAGGCTGTTTCAACGAATAAAACGGAGCTTTGTGCCACGATGTCATGCCTGCATCGAAGTTGGGGAACATCACTTTGAACATCTGTTGAAAATGTAGCACCTGTGAAAGTTTTACAGATAAGTAAAGGTGTTACATCTATACAAAACCGCTTATGGTGCCTTAGTAGTAAAAACGGGCGTTAAACACCAATAAAAGAAAATCTACATGCAGCATATTTCGCTCATAACTTTCGACTCCGTCGTTTTTTGATCTTGACACATTAGGCCTTCTCCATCATTCATGAAAGTTTGTATCATCAGTTCTGAAACATTCTGTATATCCGTATAACAATGTTGCGCAACACTTCAGTCGTTCTCCCAAGGATAGCAACACTATATGGGACTCTAGGCGAGATACAACGTGGAGTCCCCTTCCATTCCATTATATATTAGAGAGAGCTGGCTTTGGGAACAGAAAACAAAAGCAAAGTACTAGGAAATGAAATATACTTTTTGAGTAGAGTATTAGAAGTCAGAGAAGCACACTCCCTCATGATGAGAGGGGAAAACTCTAACCTAATTAATGCGCAGATAAAGCTTGATTCGCCATCTTGACTAGATGCAGTGCTACAAACGACCATGATAAGATAACTTGTCCCATTGGCCAACGATAAAACGGTTGGGAAAAAGAAGTCATAATGAGTGAACCATAGCCTATTCTAGAAAAAGAAGAAGTAAAATTAGATTAACATCTTTGCTGACAGTATGCGAGCATTTTAATGCGATAAATAGTCTAAAAGCCTATTGTACGCTCTCTAGTAATTTTGCGAAGAATAAATTTCGCGATATTTTGCACGCAGAGGATAAACAACGAAGCTTTGTTTTGAAAGCTGCTTTCCTTTTCTGTCTCGCATTGCTGATCTTTGTCCAACTAGGAGTAGATTATTTATAAAGAACAAAACAGCATTCCGAACCAAAAGTTCACCTTGCAGCTACGTAGATTTAAAAGGAACGCTACAACATAACGATGTTGCTTCATCTGTGATGCAACCACTTCTTCGCGCCAGGCAGCTAATCGTTGTAAGAAGTTAAATTCCTATTTTCGACTCTTTTGCCAGCCAATACTGTGCGTTTCTCATACTCTCGCTCAGGGCGTTCCGCAATTCTCTTTCCTTCTTGAGTAAGTATGAAAAGAAACGTCCTGAGAAGTATAGAATTTCTTTTCCCCAGTAAATATATTACCTGTTGCCTGCAGTTCCTGAGTATCGAGTACATAGCTCATGAAAACGTTTTTGCCTGCAGTAGTTCCAATAATTTGGTCTCTAAGTTGCTGAGGTTTGTTCCCCGGCTGATAAGGGTGCTCAAATAAAAATTCATACTTACAAAAGAAGATTTATGATTCCCATCTCTCCACAATAAACAGAATGGTATCTATTTGGATAAGAGTTGGTTATTACAAAGTTTCTGGTACGCGTGTTTAGATGTTTTGATGAAAGAAGAATAAAATAACTTTTTGCAAATGCTATTAAAACGTATAATACAAGGGCTGCTCAATAAAGAATGATCATAAAGCTTTTAAATAGGGAAGGGAGGGACGTACTCCACAATGATTTTGCCAGATATTCAGCAACAACACTTACGATGTGCGGCCGTGCATTATCGTGGTGCCGCATCCAGCTTGTTGCACAGAAATATGGCAGATTTTTCAGGACATCTCTGTAGCATTGCTCAGTTACAGCTACGTATGCAGGTACGACATGCTGCTAAACCATTCCTTAATGATCGAAAAATGATATGACTATAGCTTTCCCAGCAGAAGCAATAACTTTTTGTTTTGTTTTGTTGGTAACCACGTAGAGCTTTGCTCCTTGCTCTCAGAATCGAAATGATGTACGCAAGTTTCGTCAGTAGTGATTACCCGTTTTGAAAAACATTCTGTATCTTCCTGTAACATCTTCTTCAACTGAATGAAACCTTTCTTTTGTCAAGAGTGAGTGTTGGAACCCACCGTGCACAAACACCTCTCATGTGCAACTTTTCAGCTACCAATGTTTTGATGGCACCCAGATAAATTGCCAGTGTTCTGATAATCAAGTAATGAGAGAGGTAATCCTCTCTCATAATAACCGAAGCGGTGTTAATGCTTTCTTCCATTAGAGCATTAACTGGAGCGCCAGGTCCACCTTCTTTTCAAATTGATTGCCTCCTCTCTTTAAACATTTTGAATCTCTTCGAGCTGTGTAATAGGGAAGAACAAACTCTCCATGAGCCTTCTGTAACATTGCATAGGCCTCAGCTAATGGTTTGTTGAAATGAAAGCAGAATTTTAAAGCAGCATATTATCCGTCACATGTCATCTCCATTTTTCTGTAGGTGGAACTGAACATGTCTCAACTTGCACATCTCTCACAGGCAGGAACCGAAAGTGACAACAATGAAACTAGTTCCAATGTATATTACGCATTAAGCTAATAGTTTAATGTCATTTTAAATTTTAGTATAAGAAATTATGGCTGTAAAAATTATAATTTCTAATTAAATAACTCTCGTAGTATTTAGTACTGGAGTTAAAGTAGATTTGCTGGCAAAAATTTAAAAATGCGTGCATAGTGTAATGTAAAAACAACAAGAAAATAAACGTGTACGTCATTATAGCTTTCTCTCTCCCTTTCTGGTTTTCCTCATTCCTTATAAATGGTAAATGCCGGGAAGGTACCCTAAACTTAGGTCTGGATTGTTTCTTTTCTTAAAAAAATCCTTTCCCAATATATCATTTCACTTCATGTATCATCAGTGTCCACCACCTGTAATGCCTCAGTAGTATAAACGGAAGTTAAACTCTATTCATTTCCTCTCCCTTTTTGTCTTGAAGGAAGGAACGCATCCCCGACTTTAAAAAAGTTAAAAAAACAGAGAAAAAATAAAAATAAAAAATAAAGGATGTTTCTCTTTCTATCTTATATTTCATCCCCCCCCCTTTTTGTTTATTTTGCTATTTTTTCTCTCTGTAAAAAGAAGAAACATATTTATAACTTTCTTATGTTACTTTTTACTTTCGTCCTTTCACTTCTAATTAAAGAAGTATGCATATAGCAGCATCGCCACCGCCATTGCCAACAGCGCTAGCCCCACGAAAACTGTTGTTGTTATCATAATCATCATCATCATAGCTCCATGCTTGCCCTGTTTCCTTGATATGACTATGATGCTCCTGGGTTATTCCTGAACCTAATGAGATAACGTAACCAAACCATGCGCCATGGAAATCTTCCTAACCAAGGAAAATATCCTCACGGCATAACTGAGAATCGAACCGGGAATTCCATGAGCAGTAGTCAGGAAACTACTCAGAGGTCATCGGGCTGGTCTTACTTATTGGTACATGCATCTTAAGCTCGTTACTTGAGGTCTGTTTCACTAAAGTACAAATTGCAAACTTGCAATATTTCTCATTTTCTGGCATTGGAGGACATTACCATTACCTGAGAGGATATATGGAATAATAATAGCCTAAAATAACAACTGCTGGCACTGGTCTCCAACCATCTTCCATTTTTTGACATAAAAAGCTATTCCTTAAAACGCTTGCAAGCTACCTGGCTATCAAACAATTACACAGTATAAAGCAAGACTTAGATTACATGCTAGTACACAATTTAATGAATGATTTCCATTATGATCAACAAAATTTATTTCGTTTTGCTTCAAAAGATCTTTTTTTTTTTTTTTTTTATTATTAGGTCCCATCATCACATTACATAACTTGAGAAAACCCAGCAATCGTGTTCGACTTTATTGTGACTAGGCTTCCACCACTTTATGAACAGAACAGCAAGCTGGCTGGCTTTAGAAATTCCATGTATAACACAAACTGAATGTTAATGAGTTGCACTTCCCAAACAGTTTCATAAAGTTTTTCTGATAATGGTTTCTTTAATTTCTATTATTATAAAGACAGCGGTCTGTGTTAATTAACGGCAATTTAAGTGTTTCGTGATTCATTCAAAATTTCTCATTAAACTGTACTATACTTTCAAAATCAATAATAATTATATCTCAAATTTGAACTTGTGTAATATTTTCTTTTCTTTCTTTCTTTCTTTCTTTCTTTCTTTCTTTCTTTCTTTCTTTCTTTCTTTCTTTCTTTCTTTTTTTTACGCCCGTTTTTACTACTGAGGCACCGCAGGCGATGGACACTGATGATACATGAGATGAAATGATATACTGGGAAAGAATTTTTTAAGGAAGGAAATGTTCCAGGCCTAAGTGTAGGGAACCTCCCCGGCATTTGCCAGTTATGAGGACTGAGGAAAACCTGCAAAAAACCCAGTCAGGGAGGACGGTCCTGGTGGGATTCGAACCCCTGACTTCCTGGTCACGAGTCCGCGCCTTAACGACCTCAGGCACCGGTGGCGGTTCATCTTCCTCGTCAGAAGCAGAATTTCTAAATTCTTATCAAAACAAACTTCAGTC
>CM060832.1:59242500-59397500 GCA_030762175.1 Metallyticus violacea | reverse complement strand
CTATGCCATTTTGTTCAGTATGGATAGTTGCAAGTCCGCTAATGTGTATATGGTCTTGCTTTAGCACGCAGGTATATAAAACTTACATCTGTTCCATCTTGGATCTCTCGCCCTGCATCTTGCCTACAATGGTGCCGGTCTTGCTGTTCTTCACCCAGCCTCCGATTCCCAGCTGCACACATAGGTCTCGGCAGTACTTCGTGAAGTACACTCCTGAAAAGATAAATGTTACTTGCAATGAGTCACTTCACCACACTCTTAAGCTTGTCAGTTGCGGTCTTGTGTTCCATCCCCTCGAAACACATTACCTGTATGAGATTTACTTATGAATACCAGGTAACATTAGACGCAAGGGACTCCATGCTCAGATACGTCACCATCTCCATTCATCTCAGGCGGGACCTTATAAACATTTACAAAAAAAAAAAAAATCCCCATTTTGCAGCTCCTATCTCAAAAGTGAGAGCTAATAAGCTCTCAAATAGGAAGCAAATTATGTGGGTGCTTAACTATGTGACAGAGATTCCAACCCTGGGACCTATGAATTAGCAGTCGCAAACGCTGTCATTAGATCATGGAGGCGGTGAAAGTGAATTTTGAAATTTCAATATAAGTACTTGGCTTCTCAAGTTTTACATGTTATTTCAAGCATTGTTTATGCTAATCATTAAAAACTAACAAACACAAACAGAACTTTTTATCTCTCTACTATATCAGTTATATTATATAAATTCCTATAACTCCAACAACGCATAAGGAGTTTAAAAAACACTAAATATATGCATTAATATTAATGCTCATTGGTTTATATGACAAAATTAAGCAATAGTTTAGTTTTAAATGATTTTTTTCTTTCTCTTCTGAAAGTAACTTTTTAATACTTATTGAGGTTATTAATTATATAGTGTAGCTTTATACTTACAAATAACGACAATGAACACACTCTTGTAAAGGAGCTTTATTAGGTGTTTCTTTATTTTTTAGTTCTAATTTCATTTCACATATGTAACAATATGCGTTTAGTTACGATAATGTTTAGTATATTTTTATTTTAATTGCGCTTATTGTAAAAATCTTTCAAAAGTTTATCCCAGTGTGGTATAATTGAGGAACTGTATATAACTAAATTCAGAACAATATTGCCCGCTAGGTATAGTGAATTGTATATTTGCAAAAATATTTTGCAGTTTACTAATTATGGGAAACTTTTACAGTAGCTATTTATCGCGTTGTCATATCGTTAATCACCATAATTATCAATAATAATTAGACTATTTGACCTATCCCGATTGAAGGTAATTACATGGGTAAAGTTTGGTCGCCTCCAAAAGGTCTTATCCCTGGTTGTTATGCTTTTTTATTGCGGGCTTCAATCATCTCTGTGACATTCTTGTAATATTGCTATTATTTTTAGTGTAGTTTATGTCGTTAACACTTTTCCCTTCTTGCCCATATGGTTCTTGGGCTAGTTTTTTGCAGTACTCGGCCCTTTCGGAATTTTAGCTGGTTCAGAGCAGGTTGATTTTTACAGCGCACTGTCAGCTAAAATGGCACTCGCCTTCCCGTCACGGACTGGAGTACTTTAAAATTCACTTGCCCTTTACCCGGAGAAGGCAACGCAGGCTGCAAGCCGAACCGTAGCGAAGAAAGCCGACCGGGACTGCAGCCAGCAGATTTCGTTTCGTATGGAAGAGCTTAATTATGAAGTAATATAACACTCTTTTATATATATATATATATTTTTTTTTGTTATACTTAAACCGAACTAACCGAAAGGTAACATTTGTTTGATTAAGAATTGTGCAGAAAACTTATAAAGATTAAATATATATATATATATATATATATATATATATATATATATATAATAATAATAATAATAAAATAACGAGCTATAAATTGTTATTTTTTAGTATTTTTTGTTATGTTATTATTTTTTCTTTTTTGTTAAACTAACCTAACCTAACATATGAAAAAGTAACATTTATTGAATTAAGAATAGTGTAGAAAAAAAGTGTTATTATGCAATAATATTTTTTGTTACATTATTTTTATTAAACTTAAACTGAACTAACCTAACCTAATCAATAAAAAAGTAATATTTATTCGATTAAGAATAGTGTAAAAGTTTTATAAAAATTTTAAAAAATATGGTAACCTTTATTGCGAGAGAAAACATTATAAGGAAAAAAAAAATACTCATCCATGCGGAACCAAACCCGCAACCTTCACATCACTAGCACGACGCTCTAACCTACTGAGCTAACAGGACTTCATTCTCAGAGTGGAAATTTTCATGTTAAGTAATAGCCACTAATAAAATCGGAAGTAGTCAGCAGTCTTCGCTACTGTTCCGCACTGCAGCCTGCGTTGCCTTCTCCGTGTAAGGATAAATTAAAATTCTCCTGCACTATCTGACCGAACTCCCTGTGTGTCTACATAAGCATAGAGGAAATACAACACGGAGTCGCAGGTTTCAATTATGTTCCGCGGATGACCGAGATGAACTGTATCATCATACCACGAGGTTGAGCGCCTCATTGAAGATGCAGATGATGTATGCTGACGTTATGAATCCGGATCACTTATCTTTAAAGCCACAGAAAACTGGCTGCGCAAGACAATCAAAGTGCAAAAGCACAAGTTAAGTGGGAACAGAAAATGCGAAAGAGCGTTCAATCAATGGGTTTCATGCGGAAAGTTCAATGGAGCACGGTAGAGTAAAATCTTTCTAGTTGGTCCCCTCTATATCTAGGGAACCTAGTGAGAGAACCAGCCTATATTTTAGTACGTCCAACCTACTCTCAATGTTAGACACATCTCTGTTATGTGTGGTGGACATCTCTTATGGTGTTTAATTCGGACATTACCTGCAGCTGTGCTCCAGGTGCTATTTGCTTTTGGCACTTAATGCAGTGGGTCATTACTGATTATGATTATTGCGTTTTTGGAAGCAAAACTGCATACATCATTAGCGTTTGAATAATGCGTGATGTGGCAGATGTATGTCACATTTTTTTTTATTCCTTATATTCTTTCCAGAGTAAATAAATAAATAATATTCCGCGTTTTCTCAGAGTCCTAAAAATCAGAGACTTCTATAGAGAGTATCATAAACACCATCCCCTCAAATACTTAAGTAGAAGTATTTTTTTTAAGCACGATGAACGATACTTTCGAGCTCTTTTGGAAAAATAAAGTTTTTTTGGTGTATCCTTTTATGAACAACCTGCGGAATTTCTAACTTTGAGTGATTTGTTATAATGAATTAGTTATATTTTGTGAGATTCTAGAAGTTTTGAAATTATCCTTTTTGTATATGCAAAAACAAATTCTTCAGTTCTTAGAGCAAAACAAGAATTTTGTGTGGATCTAGAAACTGTTGAAACATTGAAACAATGATTTTCCGCGTATTCGAATCACGGAAAGACACACGTTCAAATAAATCTCAATGAAAGAATCGACATGCGATGAATATAACAGTTTTCAAACATTTCAAAAGAACTTTTTTCTCGAATTTTTGGTAGATAATATTAAAAAATGTTTTGAAAACTTGGATTTATTTTCGATGTAGCGGCATTAAATCCAGATGTGTGACCTTCAGACGAGAGAACGCGTGTTTTACGGTGACATCAATTCCTCTTTTATTTAAAAAAATGAAGATAAATAAGCGAAAGTGTATGCGTATCGCTAGTTAAAAGATTTTTGCATCTATAAAGAAGGTCTTAAACACATTCCGAACTCTGCGTAAATTCAGTGGAAATTATACCTAAGTAGACAACAGAACATGAACAATGGTTTAGATCATGAATCTGTCTCGACTGATTAGAGAAATCCTTTAAAGTTGAAACAATTTCAAGTCTACTTTTATTTTATTTAATAGATATCCTATGCGTTCCTTCGATGCAAAAATTTGCAAAAAGATTAATCAAGTCTGGGTAGCACAATGGCCTTGTCAAAGCAACGGGCTAACCATTGAACCTAAAGAAGCAGTCTGTCCAACTGAATTCTGCAAATGAAAATGACATTTTTTTAAGTTCGATTCTAGAAATTAGCTTTTTTAGAATGGTACTCATATGTCTATCATTTGGTATAAACAGTTAGATATATCTATTAAGAGAGTAACAACAAATTGCAATGGTACAAAAACATTGCATATGCAGTTGATTTAAACTATTCTGAAATATTAGCAATGAAGAAGCTCATTAGGTCCATTCGCTTCTTTGATAAAACCACAAATCCCATATTGATGAGAGCTCATTATGGGAATCTCGTTTAACAATGATTTACTGTTTATGACATAAAAATACTCGATTTAATGGCATTGATACACTGCAATAGTCATGCGGTTTATTTATTTTGAACAATATCAGGAACAGAACTATTGTACTTTATCTTTACTCGCTGCCTAAGTATTCGTTTCTCTGTCCTGCTGAAAGTCAAACGAAATCGAACTCCATTAGTATTTAACAAGCACATTAATGATCTATTTCTAAAGTACTACACTTTCACGACACAATAAAATTAATAATAAAACGAATGAAAAATGATCGTTATACGCAACAGTGGGTTAATTAAGCGATAACAGCCTAGTATAAAAGCTATTTTAATTTTTTCACTGAAATTTATATATCATTTTGTTAAACAGAAACTGCTTATGCTCTTTTAATTTTACAATAATAAGTTTAACTTTATGAAAATTTTATCAATTAGCTGCTTATCCAAAGTTATTTGTTTTATTAATACGATATGTTGGAAATATTTAGAGATGAAGAAAGGGGTAAAGAATGAGCGGATGCAAGTGTAAGAATGACATAAAAATGTGTATATTTGTACTAAGAACTTCTTTATTTTATAGTTTTCTTGAGAAATAAGAAGCAAAAGTGTTTTCATTAATGTATTCCTACAAAAAAACTCATTTATTCACCAATTCCCGAACAGAACATCTTGTACAAATACATGCTTGCTGTCGTTAAGGGAGATTCATATTAGAATCCTAGAATCGTGAAACTTTCATGCACATACTTTAATACGAAAAGATAAAACTAAATAGTGTCCGCAGAGTAGCATTCTATGTACAAACACCGTAATGCTTCTTTCAGGCATCAAGTGAATTCATTTGAGAGATGTGTGTGGTGGGAAAATTGCAACATGGCTGTGGGAAGCTACTAGAAATTGTTTTATGTACCACGGACTCACAGAGAACAGACTGAAACATTTTCAGCCTGTGATCCTAGTTCCCTATCCCCTTTGTCGAGCTTGTTGTAATTTGAAAAATGACTAAACTGTGAGATAACATGAGAAGAATAATAAACAAACGAGAATGATATATTTATAATATTAAACTGTTTTTAACGGAATAACCAACTTCAAAGTGGAATATCCATATTCAAGATGTTTTAAAATCGATGACCTCGTTCTTCGCCAGGAGGGATCGTTAAAAATGAACTTTTCTTACCACAATAGTTTCTAAAAGTACTAATACAGCAATGAAATTGATAATATACAAGCAAGGACAGCTTCAATTACAAGAGATAAACAAAATGATGGAAACAGTAGCTAAGTTTTTAAAATGTTAAAATTAGATTTCGAAATCTAATTTTTCACGTTATTGATATTTCGCGTCTAAAGCACACATTGAAAAACTACCATAAGATTATTTCATCTTTGTTGAACTCCTGGTCTTTATGTATTATATCACAACTTTATCGCATGGCAATGAATATAACCGTTAAGTATATATTGAATATTTTGAATTTGCCTCTTCAGAGCGAGATTTGCCTTTCAAGAAAAAATCCACCCAGAGATTTTAACCCAAATATGGTTCGAACCTATGTGTATCAGTTACTGTATATATGGTTATATTTTTATAACATTTCTAGTTCTTTTAATAAAATGAAGTGAAGTAGGTAGGCATAGGACCAAACATTTTAAGCGGAGAATTAGAGATTCGCAAATATTAAATAGACTAGTTGAATGAAGAAACGTTCTATAAATATAAAATCGAAGCAATGTGTTCTAAATAAGGCAAATATGAGACAATCATGACGAAAATGTTTTCAGAAAGGGTACTTATTAGTTTTAAATTAGTCCATTTTTAATATTTCAACTTTATTTTTATTTTTGGTTTTTGTTTATTCTACGTATTTATGTAGTATATAATATATAATAAATGTAGTCCATAAATCCCCTAAGGGCTATTACCTCCTGACAATCAGGGAATGAGCTCAATATTGACTCATAGGTGAGCTAGTTCCTAAGGAGTAGGTTCATAACCTACAAAGTTCTGGTTATATACACACTTTATTATAATTCACTTCACATAGTTCACTGTTACTTATATACAAAACAAACCTTTCTCTCCCCCTTCCTCCCCCCCTCTCTCTCTCTCTTTGTATATGTGTATATGGTATTCAATGTATAATATACCTTTTGAATTGCATTCACGAAATGCGCGGATGTATACACAGTTATATACATTGTTTAATTACATTAGGTATACCTGTTTATGCATATCAATGGAATGTTAATGAACTACACCACAATAATTTCAGAAGCTATTTGAGTTATGCAAGCCATGATGTGCCTATTCACATGTTAAAGTTACGGCAATAACTTTCTAGAGCATCAGTACGTAACTGAGTGATGAAGCTTTCATTTGAAATGATACTTGGTTATAAGTTGTGTATCACAACTCTTTCATGCAGTAACAAGGATGTTCCGGGTTCGATCTCCGGTGCCTGTTTAAAATGTTCTAAATTAGGGAGGTTTGGAATAAAACCTCTTAATGAAAATTGCGTAGCTACCTGATGGGGAGATAGTGGCCCAGAATCAAAAATGCCGCATGGCAGCAGTGTGCTGATCACATGCTCTGCTGCAATATTGCACTCTGTCCATGATGTCGCAAGACGGAGACAGATGACGCAGCGGTGGTAAGTCTTAACCCTCCGGGTCTGTTGGGCTCTGAGTTAGGTCTTATATTTTTCATTACACAGAAAACTAAATTGCATTGAGTTATTAAGTATGAGAGGAAAAGTCTTAACTTTATAGCAATGTAAGAGTTGATAAATATACAAGTCTTCCTCTAAAATTTCAACGCAGTGTCTTTTCGATTATTATGTAGTGCATGAACAAACATATTAAGAGACTATAGCGATGCCGAAAGGAACTAAAATACTAAAACTAAAAGGTGTCTTGGCGATATAAACAATGTCAGATTAACTAACGAAATGAAGGTCATTTATATTGGATGGCGGAACACTGCAGAATTCGGCCATTGGTTATTGACTTTTACACGTTTCGAATATGCATCCTCCATGTATGCAGTTCGTTAACTGCTTTTCGTAGACACTCTGTGAGTTATCAAATTCATTAGAGCTGAAGTAAAATAAACGAATCTTGTGAACATCGATACAGGTTCTAAGATTCGAATTTTCTCATAATTAGTTATTGCATAAACATTAATGCAATATGGGCCACATCTAACTCTGCTTAACCCTACCGTTTTCAACTTTTGCATCCTACAAGCAGAGAAGAAAATTTTAATTATTTTACAGATTTTAACTTTCCTTGACTATCAAGAAGTTTGGATGATGATATCAATGAACTGGGTGACCACCAAGACTTAAAATTGTCTAGGATCATTTTGCAGATTTGGGAAAATTCTGGAAAACCTCGGCTTGGCAGGTTGTCTCAAGTAGGAATAGAATCCTGTACTATTAGTTAGTAAGAAACATTTAGTTACCGATCTACTGCGAAGAAGAGGTTTCTAATGTTCTACATACTTTATTTTACAAAATATCATAAGTAATAATGGGAGAAAATTACAATATCTCACTCGCAATTAATACATTATTTTATTTAGATACATTTTAACGTACTTATAAGTTATATATTATTTCCGATAATGTTCATTACATTTCCTCTCAATTATCACTACCAACTCTGAACTATGTTCAACACGAGAGACAATAAGACCATTTAAATTTTTCTATGTAGCGCAAAGCGAATATGAGCAAAGTATTATTTCTTTATATTGTTTTTTTAACAGTTACTTTCCTATTCAAATATTACCTTCAAATTAAAAGGACCAAACGCAATATTCTTAGAAAACCTAAAGCTTAGGCAAGAGAGTATTTTGTTTTCTTTTAATGTTAATGTTTTTATGTGATTTATTTATTGTCGCTTTCAGTGTATTGGGTCGTCTCACGACGTCTGCACATTGTATTCTGTGGGTGTAGCTTGTAGGGATAAAAAAAAGTGCAATAGATAATTTATTTCATTTTATTGTGCGTCATTTGTTTATTTCATTCTGTCTTCTGACTTCTCGTAAGATAACTTTTACTCGAAATGAAACCAGTGCGGGGCTCTCACCACTGCAGAGGCACTACAATTAGTAGCGCTTATTGATTATTTAACTTATTGATAGAAAGGTGTCCATTACACCAACTTTGGATTTGGATGCGCATTAAACATTTTGCAATTAATATGAAAATAGACACATATTTGAAAATTTCGAATAAATACATACACTTAATCGAGTTAATTTCTGCATTTGCTGTGGAAACTTAATAAAGGATATTGAAAAAGTGAGCTGGTAACATTACATTAAATAATAATAATAATAATAATAATAATAATAATAATAATAATAATAATAATAATAATAATAATTCTTTTTTTTACGAAATGCGTGGTAAGCTTTTTGTGCAACGAACTCTTAACATTGAAGCCTAACTGTAGAGCTCATTAAACATATATCATATAAATTATTGAACATTTTTTTTACAAATACATTGAGCATATCTTATAAATTGAGAATTCAATTTTAATACAGTTTTTATTAATATGGCATTGGAGGTGGTGGACATTAGTGATACAAGAGATGAAATGATCATTGGAAAAGGAATTTTTAAAAGGAGGCGTTACAGGCCTAAATTAAAGGTACCTCCCAATCATTTTCCATTGATGAAGATGAGGAAAACCTGGAAACAAGAACCTCAATCAGGGAAAATGGTCCTGGCAGGATTCGAACTACGGGCTCCCTTTCAGAGTCTATGACTTAGCGATATCGTCCAAGCGTGTCAGTAAATCAAATTGTTGTTAAGGTTCTGCCCCCTATGCCCAATAGATAAAATAATGTGCACTTAGATGGCCTCTTATGTCAGAAGATTTAAAATGAAAGATGAACTTCTGTTGCCCCAGGAAATGACCTTGAAACCTACCTTGCACTTGACCAAATACTTCGAACTCGACGGACACGAAGGAGGCCGGACCGTCCTGGGCTCCCATTTTGTAGCAGTTGCCACTAAGGAACGCAGTATACTGACTGTGCCCAGCGTCGCGACGCCGCAGACACTTGTTGCTGGCTGCTATTTCCGACTGAATGAACTAGTGGTGGTTAGGCGCAACTAGTCGATTGTTTACCGCAATTCTCTGGCACCATTCCCTGTCTGTTCTGGTCCCATGCTACAATAAAACAGTTGTAATGCTGTGTATTTTCTTGATCTATAGTATTATTTTATACATGTTTAATCGTAAATTTATTATTATCCGAAACTCTAGTGAATACCAGTTTATAGAGATATTACTGTTAGGTTTTCCTTTTCACTAGCTGAACATGGAAATGGAATAAGAATGGGTTATCTGGATGTCGAAGCATTACGCTATGGCCTATGTCTTGCGTTTGGGTTCTAGAATTCTCTTTAGAGACAATACGTATGTAAAACGTTATACCAAATTGCTTTGCAGTACACATAAACTTTTACAGAATAACCATTGAAACAGAAATGTATCACAGACAGAATTGAGACACCATGTGTTGAATAAGATTTTCAACACAAGAGTAAAATAGTGTAAAAAAATGCATAATTAACCTAAAACGCGCGAAGCATGTAAACACCCATACATTATTTTTACACGAAACTGTTTATCTCGTTTCTCTTGTTATTACTGAAGGATGTACCTAGCTAAATTTTATGACAAACATTTCAATGTGCACGACGAAGATTTCGTTTCTGACACATGTGCCGCATAGCAACTGGGTTCGTTCTGTCAATAAATTCCACTAGCCAATACGAAAATTTCACCAATCAAGCAATTTATCTGTGCTGATTACAAATGTGTTTTTACTTTTTTCTATCGCGTATTTTTTTATTCTTGATTTCCTTTTTATTTACGTTGTAATTTTTCATAACCACCGTAACCTTTCTTGTGCATGACGTGCAGTTCTGAAGCGTTTTGTTTCGCTGCATATGCATAATTATACCTGTATACATTTCAAATGTCCAGCGAGACAAGGGCTATGCCAGAAGTGTATTGGGTGTCCAAACAGTGAAGCATGAGCCAGTGAGAAAAAGTTGTGTTGTGCTCTGCAAATTATTATTTTTTTTAAATAACTGGCGCAGAGTGTTTCCTCCAGACTGCGTATTCAATTAAACTTGTTGTGTATGCCATTACCGTGTTAATATACAAGGGGCACTTTGTTGTACGAATAAAACACCAGTCACAAACCTTCGTTACGGTATACCCAAAAAATGACCGACGCATTTGCCATTCCAGTGATTTGGCGGGACCTGAGAAACCATAGCAATCACTTATTTTTGTTCCGTGAACATCGAGGTATTCTGTAAAGAACAAGAATGAAAGTGTATAATCTGAAACTTGCAATGAGACCTGTCCCCAGTGATAACAATCCCAAATCCTGCAGAAAATAAATTGACATTTTTCAAGAAATGGATAATGAAACACGCTGTTCATAAACTTTGTCACGGAATATAAATTTGAGATCTACTGTCCTGAGCCCTAAAGATTTACGCAAACCTAAATGAACGATCTTATAACAGCATTTCACTTTCCAAAGATAACGTGTAATACTGGTTTCTAATTTATGGGAAAGGTGGCCTCTTGAGGAATGTGTCGAAATAAGCCATGAACGCGATTTTAGAAACATTCGTTTCTGTAGAAAGACTAATGTTTTTCTATAATGAAGTGATTAGTGACTTTGAGGATCTAAAACAGCGACATAATGCATTAAATTGGAGACTATTTAATGACTCAAACGGGCGGAGAATTTATGTTAGCACTGTTAGCCGGGCTAAAGATTTAGTCATTTATTAAATTAAGTTAAGTTAAACTACAAAATGCTGCTAGAGATCAAAACTTGATAGCCATCTCAGGCTAACGTGGAGCAAAGCTATGAGAGAGAACCGGGGAGGGGGGGGGAGTGCGCAAGAGTATTGCACCAGTTTCATAATCCGGAGAATTCAAGGCAGGCTGGCCGCTGGCATTGTAAGCACTTCGAAATAGGCTGACAAGCCCAGTCCACAGAGCTTGGCGGTGTAGAGTCTGCGTCAAAATTGAATTGCGTATGTTGTTGGGAGAGTGAAACTGAGACTTATTTCCTGACGTTCTTTAACATTTCAGGTCATCAGCGTCCCATTCGATTCAGGGATTGAATGACAGAACATTTTTACTCAGAGGCCTCTTCTTTCAGGCTTGAGGTTCTTTTACATGCCATAAATCTACGACATGGAACCCATGGCTTTACTTCCCTTCCGAAGGAAGTCATATCATGACTTTTACGCATGAAAAAATCCATCGACCTTGGCCGGGTTTGAACCCGCGAACTCGGGTTTACGAGGTAAGTATGGTTACCACTAGGTTGGGAAAGTGTCAGCTATAAGCACAAACATAATTATGGGGAAAGAGTGTGATTGTATAATAGAACACTTACTAAATCGTTCCTTTTCGAGCTGCTTTTTAGAACAAAGTAATAATAAACAGAGGTAAACCAGCTCCTAATTTAAATAGAATTATAAGTCAGACAAAGAAAAGTATTAATTTTTACTAACGCTTCTAGATTGATTCTTTTGAAGAGTACATAAAATCTTTTTCTATGAGCTCATTTCAATCATGAGTAATTCAGTCCTGTGGTGAAGTTATGATAACATGAATGAAATACTCGAAACAGTATAATACAGTCTCCACCCGCGGTACATCTGGAGATATAAATGTCATGGTGGGTTGATGGTTAAACAGGAGGGGATTATGATAATCTGCTGCTGCTTCTTAGGACAATGGAATAGCCAAAATACAGCAAAATATTACATAAGATGTGAGTGGGAAAAATCCAGAATATATCCATAATATACTTCCCATTGGTTGACTCAACAAACCTTCCACGTTAAGCTTCGGTCACCCATGACCTTCTTAAAAACACTTCGGAGAGTAAATCCAAAAGGATCCAAGTATCTTAGTGAAAAAATTTACATTGTCTTAGCGGGAAAACTAATAGATTGTGTCATGCAATTAGTGAGTCCACAGATAAGGAAGCAAAATGCAGGATTCTTATTTAACGCCATGAATGGCCGAGGTCGTTAAGGCGCGGACTCGTGAGTGGGAGGTCTGGGGTTCGGATTCCGCCAGGACCGTCCTCCTTGATTGAGGTTTTTTCCAGGTTTTCCTGTCCTCATAAATGGCAAATGCCGGAGAGGTCCCTAAACTTAGGCCTGGAACGTTTCCTTCCCTTAAAAAAATCCTTTCCCAGTTTATCATTTTATCTCATGTATCATTAGTGTCCACCGCCTGTGGTGCCTCAGTAGTTAAAACGGGGTTAAACACTATTAAAAAAAGGACGCTTATTTGAAGAAATTTCGAGTGAGAGCAAAGTAAGAGCTCTAAAAAGCTTAAAGTGGCTTTTTCTGGGTAAACAAAGTCCCCTGGCTACAGACAAACAACACAGTAATTGTTGGATGCTTATAAATCGACTGCAGCATACTTCTGATACTGCAATTGGGTATTTTTCCGACAAATCTTGGTGATGTCATTGAAGAGATAAATGAAAGATTTCATTAAGACACCTATTTGATCGAAGAAAGTTACCAGGGCTTCTGGCAAAAGTCCATGATGGCAGATTGTTGTTGATTGCTATGTCGTGATAGTTCAAATAAAGTGTATCTGTATGTATGTTCAGTGTTTTTAAAATTCAATTCTGTATGAAATTCGATTCATGTGCCAAGTTTTGCAGAAGGCAAACGTCGCACCACCAGACCCGAAGCTCCCAGACTTTGTGGCCTACTCAAGATAAACAACCGGAAGTGTCTCTGAGACCCATTGTTAGCGGGAGAGGATCTCCAGCCTACGACATAGCCAAACTTCTGACCAGTTTACTACAGCCCCATGTCGG
Organism: Metallyticus violacea; assembly: GCA_030762175.1. Classification (NCBI taxonomy): domain Eukaryota; kingdom Metazoa; phylum Arthropoda; class Insecta; order Mantodea; family Metallyticidae; genus Metallyticus; species Metallyticus violacea. The sequence continues at coordinate 59,384,314 of CM060832.1, read as the reverse complement.
TAAGACTGATTCTTTCATCAAAGACTCAACTTATTTCATCGAGAAACTCCAAAACCTCACTTTGGGGCCCCATGATCTTATTACCAGCTTTGACGTTGTGTCTCTGTTCACCATGAATCCTGTACAGGAAGCTCTCGCACAGATGAAACATATTTTCTCCCACGACATAATAGCACTCTTCCAACGACTTACTTCCTGTGGGACCACTCGTTTTACGAACATTGCTATGGGCAGCCCGTTGAGTCCGGTGGTAGCCAACTTCTTCATGGAATCTTCCGAGGCTACAGCACTAGACACAGCTCCATCAAACTGACAGTGTGGCTCCGCTACGTGGATGATACTTTCGTTATTTGGTCCCACGGGATGCAGCTCTACAGATTTTCTTCTACACCTCAATAGCATTAATTCCCGCATCCAACTTACAATGGAAAAGAAGGAGGTGGACTATCGGCCTTCCTGGATGTACTGGTTAGAATAAAACCCAACGGCACACTTGGACACACCGTTTACCGTAAGTCCACTCATACTGACCGCTACTTAAACAACACTCCAATCACCATCCAAGGCAGAAACGTGCCATGATTAAAACTCTAGTAAATTGTGCTTCACGCATTTGCGAGCCTCGGTTACTGCCACAAGAGATGCAGCAACTACAACTAGCATTACAGTCTAATGGCTAGTCAATTCAGGAAGTAAAAAGAACTTGACACCCGGCAAAACCAAAACCTGTCAGCAAAAATCAGACCAATCTCATGTAAAGGGCAAAGTTTTTCTACCTTGTTTCAAAAACGTTACAGGCCGTATTGAACTTCTGCTGCAACATCACAGTGTCAAAACAGTCTTTAAGCCTACTAAGTAGCTAAGCAATGTACTACGCTCTGTCAAAGATCCTCCGGAGTTTGTCGTCGGCCGATATTTAACATATTCCTTGCTCTTGCAGTTCACTTTACATTGGTACTACACAACGCACCATTAACACCAGACTCAAAGAACACAAAAGGAACTGTCATCTAGGTAAAATGGATAAGTCCGCGGTATCAAAACATGCCATCAAAGTGGAGGGGGAACATATCATCAAATTTCCTTTCTTCTATTACACACTACCGTGCAAGACTGCAACGAGAAGTCATTGCAATTACAAATATTCCAATACTTTCAACAAGAAAGAAGAAGCTCTGAAACTAAGCAGCAACTGGTATCCAGTCTAGTCCTGTCCGTTCAGTCCGTGTCGAGCCGACTCCTTGTCTTTAATGGAGTCGGGTCCTGGGGAGCGCCTGGCCACGATGGCTATATCTCCCTGTGCTCCTTCGGTCTACTGACGTGTCATGTTTAGTAACATTGTGTTATGTGTCGGATGGTTGATGGTTCCGATATTGGATGCAAGTGCAGCCTCTTGTTATCCTGTTCCCAGCACCTCCCTTGGCAGGGGGTGGGCCTCACACCCTCTGCCGCGCCTTGAGTAATAATTGCCCAAGGCACGTACGAGCCGATTTGGATGTCTGGCGTAACAAGCATAGGCTTTCTGCGCCAGCCTCCTTATGGGGTCGATGATGTACTCGAGGCCAGAGGTCTCATGAAGGAAAAAGTGGCACATGCAGTCTGCCGAAAATTTTCCTCAAGGCGATGTTTTGCGCCTTTTGCAAATAAGCAAAGTTGGATGGAGTTGTGTAGCCCCAAACCTCGCTAGCTTACAACATTATCGCCGGTATAATGGCTTAGTAGATTCGCAGTTTGATGCGCAATGGAACGGAGTTCAATTTGAAAATGGGCAGCAGTTTTGAAATGGCCGCGCGGGCCTTCGCTGTTTGTGATCACAAATGGGACTGAAATGTAAGCCCCTGGTCCAGGGTAACCCCGAGGTATTTGACCCGATTCCTCCAGGGTATTGCCTGTCCGTGCAGACTCAGAGCCCCTGGATTGGCTGCTCTGCAGAGCTTGTTATAAGAATTGCTTCGCTCTTCTCTCCACTGATGTGCATGCGCCATGTCTCACTACATTCCTCCACCAGTGTAAGGTGTGGCAGAGACGAGTTAGTGCGTACCGCATGTTTCTGTGTTACGTTAGAATTAGAACATGTCTGAATATTGGTGAATGGTCGTGTTGGGCCTTGTCTGAAAGTCCGACATGTAGACCGAATCAGACCACGGCACAACAGCCCGGAAGAAAATTGTAGCTACATCAATAATCGGTCTTTCATGGCGTTAGCCCGTTTCACGGCAGCTGTCGGATCGGCAGTCAAAGCGGTAACTCCCGGCGAAGCAGAGTAATATCCGCGCAACTGATTCAGGTTCCCCCAATTAAACTTTCTGAAAATCAGTACATACTGACAGGAGTGTCCTTCTGCATCCACACATTTCTAGCATCTTGTTAGAAAAGTTACACTATCAGTTCATCTCCCGAAATATGTCAATTTCTTACTTGATATTTTCTTTCAATTCTTCTAATGTGTGCATTTATCGCGCATCTTACGCCGATTTTCGGGGTTTTCAGTACTCCAATATTATTTTGCTTCGAAACATGAGCACGTAAATGGAACTACGCTTCATCGGTAAAGAATATTAAGTGTTGATCAATTATCTTATCATTAAAATGCAGTAATATTCGATTATAGCAATTTACCCGAATATTATATCATTATAACTCGTGAACAACAATCACCTTGTATATTTTCAAATTTAAATTGACTCAATTTCGGATACGTGAGGGTGAACATTTTCTAAAAAGATGCCAGAAATATGTAGATGTAGCAAGACAGCTTTTCCAAAATCTGTCATTATGTATGTATTTATTTTAATTGCAATTGCAATCAGTTGCGAGAATATTACGTCTGCTTCGTTCTGACTGCCGACCCACCAGCAGCCATGAAAAGAAGAACAAAATCATGAAAGGGTAGTAATCTTACAATGTTGTTAATTATAAATGATATATTTCAATGTGATAAATAAAACAGTACTATCAAAGCTGATTATTAGGACAAATGATTAACAGGAGAAAGAAGTTTCCTCCTGAGAAAAAGAATATCAAGGCAGCTTATTGAGAAATGATATAATAGAAACTGAGAAACAAATTTAGTTATTAAAAGTACTAGAGGTGTAAACTATTATAAAATAGTTATTAGATATCATGGTTTGAACGTGATAAGTTACGTAGTTCCTAAATAAGTTTGTTGCACAAGAACAAACTATAAGTCTTTTAGTGAATGAAGTCTTCAGGTATGCGAAAATAAATCAATATCGAGATTTAAGCATCCTGGTGAAACGATAGACAAAAAATATTTTTCCCCCATTAACTCAAAAGATTCTGCCTCATATTTTGTTTGTTTTTGTTTATTTGATATGTTGCGTGAAACGGCCGACCAATTTTGCTCAGAGGCCTCTTCCTTCAGACTTGGGGTTCTTTATCGTGCTATAAATGTACGACACGGAACCCACGGTTTTACTTCCCTTCCGAAGGAAACCATACTTAGGATTTTTACGCCCGAAAAAATCCATCGATCCTGACCAGATTTGAACCAGCGATCTTTAGAAGGTAAGTATGGTTACCACTACACCATCAGGACCGACCCCCTCTCTGCCTCATAAGAGGGAGTAGCATTTAAATAGATTTAGTATCGATAATTTAATAAAAAGTAACTCACCTTTGCAATAGCGTGAATTTTTGTATAATAATTAACCGCTTTGGTTCAATTAACTAAATCTCAGGTAGTTAATTTCCTCTGTAAGTTTATGATATAAATTTGTATTTTATAAAAAAGATATGACAAAGGTACCGTTTCACTATATATTAAATTTTAACTAAATTTTATTGGTTTAAAATATATTTAAAATAACTTTTAAATCTATGTTTACTCACTTTAATACAACGATGGTACATGTAGGTTTAAAACAGTACATTTATGCAATGTTATCAATGTTTACTTATGTCTGAAAAAAAAGCTCAATTGTACATGAAGTACATTTCAGGGATTTAGGCACTGTTTCACAAATTTTCAGCAACAAAATATTTGAATGGACTTATATTTAAACTTACAAAACGGGGACAAGTATGCTGCTAAACATATTTAATTTGAAATCACATACAAGTTTCAGTGCAAAACATAATTCAATTTTATATTGATACTTATAATTGTTATCCAAACGTTAAATGTATATTTTTTGGCTATTTTTAAAATGTAACACATTCGCTGTTCACACCTTGAATAGGAAAAGGAAGCTCAGAGTCAACAAAACAGGAGTAACATATGTACTAACAGCATAACACTTTGCAATTGATTAATTTTCATCAAAAAGAAACATTTTAAGCTTGTGTTTATGAGGCAAACCTCTTTAATGATTCAACACTCTTTTGCTGTATTCTCAAACATACCGATTTAAAGAAAATACTCCTTATTTATTAGTCCTTTCTTTATGTATCAAACATTACCTAAGTAATACTGTGTTTTTGAAGCTCTGTCGCACTGTTAGTAATTGTATTTTATCTTAGGATTTGGGCTATTATAAACGACCTTTTCATTTTCTAGAAAGCTGTGTCCGGATTAGTAATTGCTAACATGCCCGTTTAGCGCTAGTTTACATCCCCTCCTCAATATGCTTCTTTGAGCCAGCTTTGAGTGTGTTCTATTGTATATTTTGCATATTGTGCAAGATTTTGTGTTTAAAAGTGTTTGCAGTGCCTTATTGTTGTGTTCTGTTGTGTAATAGATATATTATATTTTAATTTATAAGACTCCGGTGGACTTTTGGAACCATCAGATCATAGTGTAGTTTGTAGCGAATAATTTACGAAGAACGACTGTAGAAAAGACCGTAAAAGAAGGGTATTGAAAGTAGGTGCATTCCTTCGGTGTTCCCTAAATATCTCAAGTACATACAACAAAGAATATTTGGTCCATCAAGAAGAACACTAAAACGAAACAAACTATAACAACTCAACTTGAGATAGTTCACACAAAGAAACAAAAGAATAATTTAGTCGGTTCCGACGTGCTGTAAGCCAGGACAACAATAAAATAATTCATGTCTGGGTGTCCAGGTTAAAAAAACAACTGCAGATGGCATCACATAATTTTCGGTCAGCTACTCATACAAACCCTGTCCTTAAAACTGAGCAACCGCAGAATGAAAAGTAAACCACAGATTGTGAGATCAATTTCTTCGCCATATTTCTTAACGGACATCTGCAAGCTCTGAGGCAAATGAAACATCGATAGAGCGAACTTAGAGTAAGATATTACATATTACATGACAGAGTAAAACATCGTCAGCTTTCGATTTCGTGGTGTTTTCATTAAGTGTAATACTATAGCTGTGTTTACAAGCGCTTGCTAATGTTCAAAAGGGATTGAATGGTAGCGCTTCAAACGGCAAATAATGGAATTGTGTGCGGACAGTGAAATACATTATTGTCTCAGCAAATGATCAGGTCTTATATATAAGATAGATCTAGATTCAATTGGAAAGAATTCGATAACGTGTCAAAAAGACCGACGGTTCAGAGGCTAGAGAGGCAATGAGCTCAACCCAACAAAATACTTATCTAGTCGATTTACGATAGATGTTTACTATTTGATTCATCTGCCCCATATGTATCTCTGTTTTATGTTGTAGACAACAACTTTCTCTATATTATGCTAAATTAGTGGTACTATACAGAAAATAATTATCTAATTTCAGAAAATACTTTTTCTACGATATGCCAAGTGTAAAAACAAAGAAGATATTTTCTGGCAAGAATGTAAGAGTAACGAGGGTTATTGACACTATTGCCAAGAAATTTATTAAGCTATCTTCAAGTATTAACGGTTATAGCAAAGAACGTGGTTTATTGTATGAAGCCTATAATTGCATATAACAAGAAAATACGAGTTTAAGAAACATGTATGTTTACATAAGTTAATTAGAGGTTAAAAGCTGGTTAATATGAAGTTTACTTTTGAATGACAAAAAAGTAGTAGTAGTAGTAGTAGTAGTAATAATAATAATAATAATAATAATAATAATAATAATAATAATAATAATGAGCACGCAAATTTCCAATGAAAATTTATACAATTAAAATATGCTAGCTGAAAATGGTAAAACTTTAAACAAGTATTATTATGTTATTTTTGTGGTTTTGTTGTTTTTGTAACCTAGCTTCGGGTATGCGAGTGGATCGTCATGCTTTGCAAAACATTTTTCTGTTAAATACTGCGATAGTCGATAACAGCTTTTCAGAAAAATAGTTTTATTTTTTAACATATCATAACATTTTCACTCGCTTAATGAAATCTTCTTTTATTCAGAGCATAACAACATAAGTGAAACGTGTGTCCTAAGCTTTTAAGATTAATTATCATTCACCTCATCAGTGATAAGTTGATAACTATAGGTCAACATTATTTATTAGTATTGATGAAAAACTTCTAATTAATTAACTAGTACTGACTGCTTGTGCAAAGTTATATTATTTCATAATTAAAACTTTAGATGTTTAAATGTGCAGATGTGCATTTAGATGAGGCTGGTAACAGCTCATTACTATAATTTTATAAATTGCTTTTGTAACTCCCGAGTTGTGAAGACAAATTAAATGTTTGGAACACTTCCAGCGACACTTTCAGTCTTTTGAGCTATTGGCAGGAATTCACGTAAATAGTGAGAACGCGGTAAACGGTGATAAAATTAGCTACACTGGGAGACAACCTTGAAGTGATCAATTTGTGAATCGAAGGTCAAGAAACGTCTTTCCAAAACAAAAACAGGCGCAGCACACTTAAAAATATGACCAGTGTACTTCTATTTCGTTTTTAGGACAGAAAAATAGTGAAGAATATTTTCGAGTCATCACATATACGAAATATGCTTAAAAAAGTTGTTTTAATAATGTTTAACGCCCGTTTTTACTACTGAGGCACCACAGACTGTGGACACTGATGATACATGAGATGAAATGATATATTGGGAAAGGAGTTTTTAAGGAAGGAAACGTCCCAGGCCTAAATTTAGGGTACCTCCCCGGCATTTGCCATTTATGAGGACTGAAGAAAACCGGGAATAAACCTCAATCAGGGAAGACGGGCCTGGCGGGATGGGAACCTCAGACCTGCGTTCACGTGTTAAAAGCTATTTATGAAAAATTATTAATTTAATGTCTCTAGAAATGTGCATATAGATAGTTTTTATAGAATAATTGTAAAAGTGCATCCATTTTTGTCATTTTTCTTTTCTTCAAAAAATAATATGTACTCTGTGAACACCTAACTCATTTAATCATTTACAACATACTACGGTAAGGTAACCTCACTTTCTTATGATTTTCTTTCATCAATAAAATGATGAAGGTAATAATAATAATAATAATAATAATAATAATAATAATAATAATAATAATAATAATAATAATAATAATAACAATAATTTATTCGTGCTCAAAGCAATAGTCAATTCCAAATATTGCCTAAACTAGTCCGGATTCTTAGCTTTCTAACCTATTTTTTCCCTTACTCATAACCACGGTTTCTTTCAGGAGTCGGTAGATTGCGGGGGAGGGGAAATATTACTGCCCACATTTATTTAATTACTCCTTCTACACTATTTTCCAATGATTATTGATGACAATAATATATTTAGGAAGAATGTTAGAGGAAAGCAAGGCGTAGAAAGAATTTTACTTACAGCTTTGTATTTTCTTGTTTGACGGAAAATTACTGACATCTGGTAAAAGTATAATCACATTCGTCTATGTGACACACACACAAATTGTATCAAACAGCAACTACAGGGAAACAATATATTCTAGTAAATCAGTATTCCCAATTTAGCGAATGCATTGAACCTTACATTAATAGGTTAGACACAGAGAACTGTTACAAAAAGTTTCCAGTAATATGCATGGCGGATAGTAATGCACACTCCCAGTGATGGAACAACAATTCTAAAGACAAAAGGGGTGAACTATTGGAGTATATAATTGCTGAGCTCAAACTAAACATAGAGAATAAGTCATGTAACCATACACTTGCAATAATAGAGCGGCAGCTACTTCCAACATAGACATCACAATAGAAACAAAAACAACTAGCAAATTGGTTAGTAATTGGAGGGTTGGACAATCACTCACGTGACCATAATATAATATGTTTCAATGCACAAATCAACTCTAAGCAAGAATAAAAATGGAGTGAGTACATTAAGCCCTATAATATAAGGAAAGCTAATTGGGATACACTAAATACGAAAATTAAAATACCAATAATTCTATAATCTCAAGGTGATATAGACAAAAAGACCTTAGAACTAACCCAAAGTCATCCAAAAAGGTACACCTAGAACTACTAAAAGGAATGCTTTACTAACATTTTGGAACAATAACCTAGAAAAATTAAGATTAGCTAGATAAGCTAGAAGAATTTATCAAAAATCTAACATTGCTCCAGAAAGAGAAATTAACTTAAAAAAATATAGAAATTAAAAACAAATATAAAGAAATAATTGAAAAATATCGCAAAGCTGCATGGAAAAACGTTATAAAGTCAACTTATCGAACAATATATGGGGAACACCATATAAACTAATAATGGAGTAAATAAAAGCTTCAGAAGTAATATCTAGTCTGGACAAAGGGAATAATAAAATTACAGTAAACGGAATATATTCTATAAATTTTCTACAACAAAAATGACTGCCAAATGACATTACACAAAACGACAACTTAGAGCTAGGAAAAATAAGACAAGATCTCATTATAAAATTAACTGAGGGGATTACTTATCCCTTTTCATGAAGTTGAAATCAAACAACACATAAAAGAAAGAAAGAAAAATAAATCGCTAGGGCCGCATGAAATAAAAATGGAAGTGTTGTTACAATTAGAGGATCAGATTGCCCCGTACTTGTATCAATTTCTAAATAACTGACAGGAAAGAGTAACCCGCTGCTGGAAGGAGGCAAATGTAATAATTTTAAACAAGGGATATGATAAAGATCGCACACAACCGAAATCATATAACCGATTTGTTTATTAAATGTTCTGGGAGAGGTATTATAAAAGTTGTGGAGAAAAGAATAAATCGATCATGATTGGTGTGAGTACTGAATAATTTGGACTCAGAAAAGTAAATCAACAGTGTGCTATTATTATGGCAATAGATAATGCAAAAACATCGAACCAAGAATATGAAATAGGTATATTTTTCAATATTGTCCGGCACTTTTTCAAAATTTAAAGAAAAGGAAATATCCAAAATTCTTATATAACTCGTTAATAGTTTATTCCATAAACAGAAGAGTTTATATACAAGTGTAAATAAGATCATTACAAAAGAAATCACCAAAGGATGCCCGCAAGGGTCAATTTTAGAGCCCATATGTTTTTGGAATCTCTAAATTGAAAAATTATAAGTTTTTGATAATAATAAAAAAGAGATTATAGTGTATGTGGACGATTTAATAATAATATTAATAATAATAATAATAATAATAATAATAGGAGGGGGAGGAAACAGTAGAAAGAAAATAGAACAGAAATCTAACTTAACAACTAATCAAATAATTAATTAATGCACAAATATGAAGCTGAAAATAGCTCCTCATAAATCATATATGCTTTTAAAAGGAAATCTAAAAAGGGGCCAAATTATATAAAAAAAAAAAACACACAATTTCAACATAAAAAGACAAGCGATAAACAAATGTTTAATGTACCAGCATACGGAATGAAAAGCTACCATATTAGCAATTTTTTCGGCCATACTAAACCATGGAGCTGGAGCTTGGGGAATTACGGTATGGGTGATACACATCAGAGGCTCTTTAGCGAGTTCTCAAAGAAAAATTCTATTACGCTGTACAGGTGAATTTTCTACATCTCCTATTCTGCGTATATCTCCTACAATACTGGGTATATGGTAATAGACTATTTGATTCGCTTAAGAGCAGCCTCTACTGGATTAAAAAACAGAATAATTAAAAAGTTGTGGACATTATGGTATTATTTGTAGAAGCAAAAAAGAAATCAAAGAATGCCTATTACCAACATCAACGAGAATAGGATGAAATTAACGAAGGCATAAGAGTGTACGAAAATGTTCCATCCATCAAGAAAATACTACGCCTTGTACACCTTCAACCCTGCAAGGAGCTAATACATTTTGTAACAGGTCACGGTCCATATCGCTTATATTTGAAAAAAAAATTAAACTACAAGTAGATAATACATGCAAGAAGTGTAATATAATTTATACACCGGAACACGTTTCATTTGTATGCCATAAATACGAAGCAATTGTAGCTGAAGGACGACTGCCACTCGCAGAGAAGAATATTTTAAACATCGTCAGAGATCTAGAGGATTTTATGACATTAAATTACTTAACAAACAAAATATCCTGTAAAATTTTACTGTCAGAACACCAGAAGATACAGTTCAAGAACAAGCCCAAGAAGAAGATAACACCCAAATTAAATTTGATGAAGAGAATAAAATTAACAGAGGAAAAAACTGTTGACAGTCTCCGGGCAGAAAGGAAACGGCAGAGAGAAGAATAATAATACCAAGAAAAAGAGAAGGAGAAAAACATAAGGAATACTTCAAAAGAGTAGAAGAAGACCCACAGAACTACAAAATACCAACGACCTTTTCAGACTCCACGACGAAGAAACACAGATAAATGGTGTTATTGCAGAATGAAGAGAAAGGAAGAGAGAGAGAGAGAAAGAGAGAGAGAAACAGCACTGTAAACACACCACGTTCTATGAGGCCTGCAGTCAGGACTTCAGGTGGAAAGCAGCCTGGATGTCGAACGTCAGAAGAAATGACGAGTTTTAGAATAATAGCGCAAATAAAAGTTTGAATATTGATAATGTATTACATTAAAATTTAAGTTAGTAATCATATGTGTGTAATTGATTAAAAATACAATTGATGATGCAACAATAAATTGCTACTCCAGTCCAGCTCTCGGCTTCCCCCATGAAGGGAGGCGGTTGTTGGAAGCTCCTAGTCACTCAGTGGCTTTATCTTCCTTTTTCTCTTCGTCTGCTGATGTTCCTGAAATGATCAAGTGTCGGAGGGTTGATGGATCTGAAAGAGGATGGAAGTACGACCCCAGCACTTACTACTTTCCCATGTACGAAGTGTTTCCTGCTTGTTCGCTTGCGCGTGATGTTCGACCACGCCCAATGCTGCCCAATTTATTCTGCAGTGCCATTGCGGAAGTGTGTGAGTACGTCAAGCGATTGGCCAGGCGCCGGCTAGGAGTATTCAGTAGGTCCTATGAATTTTTGTGCCGGAATTTTGTACCAAGCCCCGAGGCGGGAGTTTGCTTTTGCTCTTATGGTCATCTTGGTCCGAGCACCTCCCTAGGCAGGGGATGGCTGGGCGTTACCGTCCGAGTATTGGGTTGTAGTTTCCAAGAGTGTGGATGGGCCCGTTTGGATGGCTGGCATTGAGGCTGTAAGCCTTGTTTGCCAGTCTCCTGATGATGTCCATTATTACTCGAAGACAGAAGATTGATGGAGAAATGCCGTGGGAACATAGGACCAATGCCAAAAATGCTCCGTACTTGTTTTAAATACCAAATGTGAGAAGGAGCTGTGTAGCTTCAAACCTTGTTTGCATATAGTATAATCGCCGGGATTGTACCTTGTAGATTCGCAGCTTTAGGCGAACCGGAATGGAATTTGTCTTCAAGACTGTGGACAATTTAGAGATGGCCACAAGGGATAGGTACGCTGGGCTGGAATGTCAGCCCCTGGTCCAGGGTTACCCCCAGGGATTTTATCTTGTTCCTCCAGGAAACTACCTGATCATGTAGACTCAAGATCCCCGGGTTGACTGGTCTGCGGCTCTTCGCGAGGAGAATAGCTTCGCTTTCCTCCCCACTAACGTGCATTCGTCAGGTTTCGCTCCATTCCTTACCCTGAGGTGTGAGCGGAGCTGGCCTAGTGCGTCATGCAGATTTTTGCTTCTAGCCATGATTATGACGTCATCTGCCTATTGAAATGTTTCGGTTCTCTCCCGATGTAAGCATTACAGAACAAAATTTAAAAAATTGAAATAATCGCAGTCTATGTGATGTAAAAAATTGCAATAAAGCTTTTGTTTTATTCGTATCGATGACAGTCACCTGCAGTATCAGAACACCAAGTATTTTCTGTCGTTTAAAAACGAATGCTCCGTTTCCTCTGACAATGCCAATCGATAATACACTGCAGTAGTCTGCACGTGATCTTAATGTTTGTTTTTGCCGTTACATTCACCATCATTCCTGATACCGTCCTTGGTACCCCATCAATTGTGAGGAATTAATTAGAATATATGTAACTTTTATTTCAGCTAGCTGTAAGTGAAGCGTTCTGCGTGTAAAAATGTCAAGAAAAGCAGGAATTCTCGCTCGGACAGCAGAGGGACTGTTTTGGCAGACAATAGAGTAATACTTTCTTTTGTTCATTGGAATGGGGTTGCTCACTCCCGAGCAGATATGTTGGCTAAGAAGCACGCTGTTAATGCCTATGCTACCGTTAAGGTACGTTGAACTGTTAACGTATGGCAGAAGTTGAAATTGAACGCTGGACGAATCGCCAAGTGGTTACGTTCAGATAATCTGACTAGCCAATATGACAAATGCATGAAGTCACCGATAGTCAATAAGGATGTCTAATCCATAGTGGCGGGAAAATAGACCGTCCCTATATCACGTGGTCAAGCGAGTCTTTTTGAGTATTTAAGGACATGAAATCGTCTTTTTAGGGGGATTCAGTATTCAGCAATCGGAAGTGAGAATCTAGTCTGGGAAACTCCCACTGGGACATCAATGTTCGAGCTTCCCTTCTGCTCAGAAGTTAGAAAGCTACTGTTAGTCAAGCATTATAGCTCCGTGTGTTTGCCAATTGTCTCATTACTGCGGTTCGAAGAGAAACGTCCTGGTATGCACTTTTTGTTGAATAAATGACGTCAACTGGCAGGAACAAGATGTTCTTTCTCGTCAACACATCACCTTTAATTCCCCTCACACAACCCGGCACAACGAGGTTCCAAAAAACCAGCAACATTTCTGTAGATTGACCAGAAGAATTATTGAGTGGTGAGCTGTATCGCATATAATTAAACTCCCATCACCATTCCTCCCGCCACCCATACTCTCTCAAACTTTCGCCTACCAACGTGGGGCATGCTCAAAACATTTTAAAACACCATCACTCTTAACTCCTTCAATCCTTGGGCGAGGTCACGTCTCCTTTCACGAACAGCACCGGAGGGAAGCGGATTGAACCGAGTAAACACCATCTATGTGAAGTTGACATGGGGCTTCAACAAATATACAGGTTGATGTAACAGTCATAACGCACAGAAACAAGCAACCAAATGCCAAAAGTAACTTTGTAGGAGTTAATCACACGAATCACTCATGTTAGTAGTTAATTACAGGAAAGTAAATGGGAAACTGTAATGTAGCAATGTAATACGTAAAGGAAATGATAATTATTAGGGAAAAGGTTTGCGCTATTAACAGTATAAGTTTTGCCTGTATATGCTTCGGTCTCGTTGTTTCCTCAATTTTCTGCTTCCAGTTTTTAAAATCGCCAAAGGATGAGAAATGTAGTTTTTCAGATTTTACTTTTATTTCATGTACTAGTTCTAAATGCTCAAATAAAAGTAAGCTACTACTTAAGCTGCACATCATTGTTTGCTTTCTAGCTCATACCGCACCATGGTAATCTTGCTAATGGCGTTTGAAGTTGTATGCAGTATTGAAATTACTATTTCACATTTCACAGTGATAAGCGTTTGGTTGCTGTTTTTTATGACAGGTGGGAAAACATCCAACTTTTCCGGGTGTACTTTAGAGTCTTAGAGTACTATTGCACTCATACTCCTTCCCACATACCAGGCATACGAACTGTTAAATTTTTCACTCACTGCTCCACGCTACACGAAAGACAAAAAGTGGAATACACGATAAAGTCATGTCTTTGCCATAGCCTTCCTCATATCCTATTTTGTTCTTTAAATGCTTTATTTTCCTGTTCCTTAAATGTTAAAGAATAGTTCAGAAACATAAAATACAAACAAATTGAGAAATCAGCAGCAGCATCTCATTTCTGGGCAGAAAACCACGACATAGTGAATAAAGCAATATTATTAAAATCAGTACAAGGACCTACAGAATTAGCAACATGGGAGAAAATCTACATTTACAAATACAGAAACAATTTAATGAACTTCGACAAGATGCAAAAAATGGGTCATTCACACCTCCAAACTAACACTAAGGAAGCGAAGTTTCCGTGACTTGCCCGTACAAGCAGGGCTGAAAGCACTAGTGCTGCTAATGGAATCATGGAATCTTTCGCAGCTAGTGCAACGCTCAAGCGGTTAGCCGGTTCCGAGGGACAATGGAGTTCACCCCACGCACTTGTGTCTCAAGTTGAATGTAATTTTTTAAAAGTAATGTAACCTATGTGTTGCCCTGTGAAAAATGAATTAGTAGTGCATTTTTACGCGAGTGAAATATTAGGCTTGACGCCCCACGCTCGCCTCCTTTTCGTAAATATTAATTGACAGGGGCGGGTAAATCAATCTCCTTGATTGCAGTAGGAAAAAATGGCCAACATCAACTCTTGGGCCATTCTGTAAGTTCCCCCTCTTAGGACAACAGTGTAGTGAACTTATCCAAAGAAAATTTCAGTAAAAAAGAAATGAAGCTTTTAAATAAAGCGCTAAAACATGTGTAAATTATTGTAACAATGTAGAGGAATATCTAGTAGATCTGGAGGCGGCGATCAGCGGGCTGAGCAACGACGATAAGAGCATCGTTAGAAAAAAAAAAAAAAAAAAAAAAAAAAAAGAGGGGGAAGCAATTATCAATCACATCAAAAGTAAGGTTCGGTTTAGCGCTCAAAAACAAGTCCTCAATCGCTCAACAAAAAATGGTGGTATATAAAAAAGCAGACAAAGGAAACAAAATGATAATCATGGACAAAGTGGAGTACAAATCAGAGATGGAAATACTCTCAGTGGGGAAGAATACATGAAAATAAAAGCAGATACTTTGAAGAGTGCATACAGGTCATAAACAAATCCGTCAATAAATGCACAATCATAGCATCCAAGGAAAAACCAAAATTAAAAGGAGACAACACCTCATTAGCAAGGATACACGGCCTACCGAAAATACATAAACCAGGAAATCCCATGAGACTAATAATCAATTATAGAAACACACTTCCTACCAACTAGCAAGATGGCTCCTCTGCAGATTTTAAAAACTTCCAAAATATGTTGCTTAAGTGTAAAAAATTCCAAAGAACTGGTGGAGAAAATTAAAGGTTTGTTTTCCAAAAGGATGATGTTTTAGTGTCTTTCGATGTAAAGTCACTTTTTCCCAGCATACCAAAATGCAAACTTTCAACATCCCTTCGGTAATGGTTACAGTCTGTGAAACTACGTAACAAGGATTGAGGAATACATCCAATTAACTGAAGTATGTATTAGCTACAATTTCTTCAGGTTTAATGGTAAGTTTTACAAACAAGAAGCAGGTTTATCTATGGGGAATCCATTATCGCCTTTTCTGGCTGATTTGTAAATGAGTAGTTTAGAAATGCACATCACCACATCATTTCTATACATTTTCAAAGTAAGGCACAGATATGTGGATATCTTTGCAGTGGTCAACAAGAAACTCTTTGATGATGCTTTGAAAATGCTAAACCTACAAGATAAAGAAATTAAATTCACTTCTGAAACAGAACAAGGCAACATGATTCCTTTTCTTGACTTAAAGGATATAAGAACAGACAATAATTTGGAATATACAGAAAGGACACGCAGACTGAGACTTACATAAAGGCAAGTGAATTCAATCCCACAGCACAAAAACATGCAGTTCTGAATACCTTAGCACATGGACTCATTAACATACCTATAAATGGGTATGAATACAGCAAACAGTACTATCATATTATACAAACAGCAAAATTAAATGGGTTTGACTAAGAAATTAAAACAAAAGAAGAGATTAAAGCAGGTTACAACACTGACAGCAATAAAAGAATCTACCATTCACATGAAATTCACTTATCATTCTTGGGCCACCAAAAAGTATTTAAGAGAGCTTGGGATTACTTTGTCCCCAGTGAATTAAGTTTAGCCTAAAAAATCTGCCCAATTCTAGTGATAATGATAGAATACCTGAGGAGAAGAAGTCAGGAATATATAAATTCAACTGTTTCAGAATGTAACAAAGTATATAAAGAAAAAACAAAAAAGAAGCATTAAAATCAGGCTGAAGGAACACTGGAGAAACATCAGGTACAATCAGATTGAGAAATCAGAGGTTGCACATCACTTTTGGAGAGATAAACATGATATAGAAATAGGAGTGAAATTATTGAAATTCATAGATCAGTCCATGGAGCTGGAAATATGGGAAAAAATTTATATAAAAATATGAGACTAAGGTTATGAACTTTGAGATCCTAACAGAAAACAAATTAATATGTCCATGAGAGCTACACCAAGTCTAGCCAATCAACAAAGAATCAGACAGTCGACTCGCAACTGAGGATGCTGGCTAAAGCATCCAGCAGTAAGTGGAGCATAAAATTATCAAATTGACTCACTAGATAATTAAGAAAATATACCATTCGATTCTCCAATACCATCGGAAAAAACAAAAATAAAAAAAATAACATACAACATCTATTTTTCTTTGTATTCTGTGGTTTGGAATTCCTAATGATAAGGTCAATTTGCACATTTGATGCATATAACAATTTAAAGAACTCTCCATTTTGTGTTATGATTGTGGATTGTCCATGCTTTTATTGCTATCAATAGCTCCCTACTGCCTCTAGCAAAAGTGGTCAGTGAATCATGTTCAGAAATTATATAGTGGAGGTATAGAGTTGGCTACACTGACCACAAGACAAATGCACGTCAAGTGATAAAATGAATTTTATTTTTTTTTTATTTATTTTTTTTTTTTTTTTTAATAATTTCACTCCGTAATCTGGCTGTAATTGGTCAAAATTTTAGATGACACCACATGAGTGAAATAGTCAATATAACAAAATCAAATAGACAAACTATGAAAAAAATAATTTTCAGCAATGGCTGCACCTTCCAAAACTGAAAAATTGTTTTGGCCAATGCTTTAAGTTTGATTTTGTTAAAAATGTTGTTACCATTCAGCAGAAGTGTATGACCATATATAAATTGAGTACAATTCTATGCATGTCACCATAAATAGACACGGTGGCAACTTCTGGTTTTCAAGACATGTAGGGTGAAGCTGTGGAAAGAGGGAATCATTAGTAACTAGAGCTACAATATATACCCAAAAATATTATAATAATATTAACTTACATATTATTTACTTGTAATGCAGTTGAATTCTCCTATCCTTCTTGGTGGCAACAATATCTATAACTGCATTATGAAAATTGTGGCGGCTTTTCTGTTCTCTAAACAACTCCTTTTTTATAGATATTAAGGACAATCCGTTGAGATGACATTGAGCTGGTCAATTCTTGCTCTATGTCTTAATGTGTTTCAGAGTAGAGAAACCTCTTTCTGCTGTGAACTTGAAGCTGATATAGTCATAATTAAGTTGATAAAGGTTGACAGTTATGGGAAAGCTTCACTAAGGTCATTTTGTACTAAATAATCATTCAATTCTGATTCTGATTGTAATTTAAATGATGGTAAACTATAGATGTAAGAGAGTTCAGAGTATAGGTCCAGAATATCATATCTATAAGGTGATTTAATGAAAGATCGAAGATGCATTGTTGAGAAATTACAAGAGCACTCTTCAAACTTTATGAAATCTATAAAGATAAAGAAATGCAACTGTGTATATCAGAAAATATTTCTTCAACATAAACTACAAAATTATTCATTATTTCATAATATAATCGCCAAAATGAGGTTTCAGGATCATCTCCAACAATGTCCAGTTGTTGCCTCTTTTCGGAGCATTCTGTGATTGAATTATCTGATGCAGAGGCATGGTTTATCTTATTCCACAGAATGTCGAACTCATCACATAGGCAATAAGGAACCTGTCTATATTCTTTTTTCTCCAAACAGCAAATAATGTCATATATCTTTTTTGTATCAATTTAAACAGTATCTCAGCTCTTGGCAGAACTAAATGGAAAATTTTCAACATTACATTAAATTGAAAATCAAACAGATTTCTATGAAAACCAGTAACATTAAACAGTTTTTCAGGGTCAAATTCTGTGTTATTAGCAATAATGTGATCAAACAGCTTGATTAACTGGTTTTTGTGATTGTAGATCATTTCTAATATCAGTTATTGTATAACCCTTGTTGGTGCAACAGGAGGAAAGCGTGCATTCACTATTTCATTAAGAGCATGATTTCTTTTGGAAGAATTTGAAAAAAATTATGCAAAGCCAAATACAGTCATAAAGAGAACCTTACAAAATGTTATGTTCTTTACAGAGTCTTGCAAAACTAAGTTTAATTTATGGGCATAATAAATTGTAAATAATGCTTGCATATTGTTTTTCTACATTTGCTTGATAAGCTTTGCTTAGACAAATTTCTATTCTTGACTTGTCTCTGACTTTTCAAACTCTTTTAGTGAAACTGAAGTTCCTTCGTTTGTTGATGATATTAATATGGAATATTTCCTCAATTATTTTAATCAGTTACACCTTCATTGTTCCAAATATTTATTTGATTAAAAATGAATAAACATGGCCAATAGCACAGTTTATTTAAATTGCTACATGCAGTTAACCATGGCATTTTCTTATATTTAGATACACAAAAATTAAGTTTCACTGTTTTATCACCTGTCTTACAAAACTGAATCAGATTGGGTAACAATGGTGTAGGTATCCTTTAGAAATTAATTCCCCCTTTTTTTCTTGGCAGCTTACAAAAATTGAAAGATCTTTTATTAGTTCTTCAATCTCATAATCACATGTTGATTTATTTGCATTAAAAGCCATGTTTACCTACTAATTCGGATTCTCTCTCTCTCACAAACTAGAAAACATTGGTTGTAGTATGCATGGTCACAACCTTTCTGCTGGCTTATATGAAGCTAGGTTGCCCACCTCTTTCTCCTTACCTTCTCTGCACAACCTTTGCACAACGATGTGGACTGTGTAAAATGAAGCAAGCTCATCCCCTCAATTGCCAACCTGCTCAGAATAAAATAAAACCATGATTTGCATTTACCTTTTAATTGTGGGAATGGATGTAATAAACATTTATTCATATAAATTATGAAGTGTTGGATGATCCCCTCATCCTATATGGAATAATCACCACTGGATACACAGTTGAACAGAGAAATATATTCTCGTTCAGGATATATTGAAGTATGTCATACTGCACATGTTACATCACATTACATGGAAAATCTGTATGTATAGCTTCTCTTAAGTGCATTTCATCAATTAGCCCAGGCACCAAACTAGACAATAAGTTGTAATAATATTGTCCTTGAGATATAGCCTGACTACTCAGTGCAACAAGCTGATTCTCTGATGACTTCAGACAGTTGCCAAGAAGAATAAAATAGCCTTTAGCTACAGGTGATGTCCAGCATTTGTACCAAAGAATAATTCTAATTAAGACTATTAAATACAGATATCTTTTAGAGCTGAAAATGATTCCAAAAGATAAAAAGATTCTTTCTACAATGATGTGCCTTAGTACTCAATAGTGTGTAAAGTGTCTAATGAATAACAAATTTTGTACATGATGTAAGTGCAACATTCAGGGGAAAAAAATTCAGTCAGTAAACATTTTCAAATATAACAAGTAATTTTCTTAAACACTATTAAACAACAAAAAGCAACAAAATTCCTGTTAAGCATATTTAAGAATGAAAACCATTTAAGTTTGATAAAGAGTACTACAATACTACAAAGTAGATTTTTGTTATTGTTCATAATAATTTATACAAAACCACTGATAAAGAATAATATTGTAATAAATTGAAAAATAGCAAAATAAGACAGCATTTTAATTTTTCTGTAAAATACAGAAAACTACAGATATAGGTTTTCACTCTTAGGTGTATATATAAAGATAGCATTATCACATTCCAAAAAGAATGCAGTGTTACCTTCATTCTGAGGTGGAGAAAAATAACCCATATCCAAAAGTTCAAGAAAGTCAAGAGTTGTTGGTTTCTGGTCTTCCCTGCAGTCCATGGTTCCAAATGCAATAGAAAATATGATTTCTTGACAGTTAAAATAATTATATTTAGAGTATTTTAACAAAAGATGTGTGTAAGCCAACATTTCAAATCTATAAGAGGAAAAATTCAAGGTCATTGCTGGTACTTGAACCACATATCTATTACTTCAGAGAACATGGGTAATTATTGATGGTTGCTTTCCGAACTCCATGCACATGAATAAAATTTTGAATCATTAATCAATAATTATACCATCCATCTTATTTGAATTATATTATATAATTTTACATTATAGTATACAATTTATAATGATGCAGCCATAATTGCAGCAACATTTTCAAAGTCTATTTTCTCTGTAATATTTTTTGTTTTAATGTTTTCATCTTGATTTGCTATAAAAATCATGTTGTTTTCTTCTTCTCTCCAACCATATTTCTTCACCCAGTGCCTCAGTGTTTGATCTGAAAACATAAACATAAGAGGAAATCATCTGCTGAAGATGGAAATAACGGCTTCTAAAACGTACATAGTGAATGGAGTTAATGAGTTTAGAGCTTTACCTAAATACCCAAATTATAGCACTTTTAGTAAAACCTTACTTTTAAATTTAAAATTATCATTAACAGTAGCATTTTTGCTACTTACACTAAGAGGTATATTAGACATATACCTATACATAACTAGAATGCAAGAAATAAATTTAAAAATAAAGAAAACTAGCAGGTCTTATGTAGTTAACAAGAATGATTCCCTTGAAGGTTATTTCATGCTCACTAATTGCACAACATTTTGAAATTTATCCACATAATATTCATTTTGAAGAGATGAACTATTGCAAAATATTTGTTATTTCATCAGAGGAGCACGCAAGATATAAATGCTACAGAAGGTCAAAGAAACCAGCCATAAGGTACCATTATCACAAAATGCAATTTCTTGAAAGTGTTAGTGTTAGCGATCAAGGACTGTAAGTCTCTTCCCAGTCGGGAATGCTAGTTGATTTAAGTAATAATGGCTTTAAAGTATTTAAACAAATGCAAACTTTTTTCTGAAGACAAACATCTGACTAATGTGACATCATTTCTGAATTTTGTGTCAATTCTGCTTGCAAGACATCCAAATAAATATTTTTCAAAGCAAACCCTGCAATATGGATTTCCCATCAAATACCATATGGTATGACTATGCCTAGGAAAAGCAAATTTTGGGACATCAAGGCCAAAATTAACATTTTGAAAAACATGGTTGCATGTTTGCAAAGTGTAAATTTTCTTCAGTGAAGATCTTCTTGAAAACATCAGCCCAGTCATTACCTTCAGGGAGAAGTATTCAATACCTCTCCCTACACAACCTGTGGCTAACCGGTGGGGTATATGGCTTCCAACCACAATATACTAGGCAGAAAATTATGAGGGCATTATATGAGCTAATGGTGCATTAGGTGAATGCAAGGCTGCCTCAATTGTAAATGCAAAGAAAGTGCTGCTCTCAAGTTATACAGGAGCTGACCTACATAAACGATCATTTTTCCCACAATAAGTTTTCAATCAAAAATTGGAAGAAGTGACTCTATTAATGGGCATGTTTACAGTCAAGTCAGCACAGGCAGAATGCTTTGATTACAAAGAAATGTAATGCAGAATGTTTCACAGAAAGGGCTGCTTTGGAATTCTAAAGAAATTGCCAACATTAAGTTTGCACCTCTTAACATCATGTAACATGGAACACATTTTTCCACATTCAAATGAATTTTAAGGGAAAAAAGCAGAGAGTTTACTCCTGAAAATCAAATTATTTCAATGTTTAGTGTTGCATTAAAACGAGTAATAAGCAGTTCACAGTTAGTACAATAAAGGCACAGGAGTTTCCTAGCAACCTATGTTGTATTTTAGTTTTTTTGCATGAAAACCTTCAATTTTCTGCATGAAAAAATTTAAAACAACTAAAAAAGTCAAACATGAATTGTGAAAAATCATATTAAGTGCCTACATTGTGGACTCTTAGTCTTTGTGTAGGTTGTCACTGCAGACATACTAGAATGTGTCTACAATTAGGTGAAGGACCTGAGTCTGTATTGTTTGTTCTTTTGATTTGAGAACTTGATGCAGTTTTGCAAATTGCATAACATACAAAATAAATATGTTAATTATTTTATGTGTATGGCAAAATCGACAAACTTTTAAAAAGATGTTTCACTTGAGGTATCCTTTACAGAATCTTTTTGTGCTTCCAAGTTAATTTTCTGTCTAAACATAGTTCTGAATACGTTGTCAAATAAATAAATGAACCTCTTCAGCGTTCAGAAACAGTGAGCATGCAATTTAATTTTCCTTTTATAAGTGAAATGGATGGCATTTGATTTGATGGAATTAATTTTGAGTTGCATTTCTTGCATCATTTATTTACCAAAAGTACAGCTGCATTTTATTTGTTGGTGTTTGGTTAGAACCTCTACAGAGGACAGCAACATCATTTGCAAACTGTGCAATTAAGTTGTGTTGTATTTATAAAAATAGGATAAATAAAGGAGATAGAATAAGAACCCAATTACACTTCCTTGTGGTACACCAGATTCTATATTTCTATGTTGGGAAGTGCATTTAGAAATTTCACAGTAAACTGTCTGCTTGAGAAGTGTGACTACATTATTCTGAAGCCTGTGTTAGAACTTCATTTTGGAGAGAAGGCTACCATACTATAATTATCAAAGGTGTATTCTAAAAATAGCTTTCACTAATCTCCTTTTCTTTGAACATGGTAACCACTGCTCAATGTAATTGTTGTGGATCAGAACGTGAGGATCTAAATCCAAATTGCTTATTAGGTATAATGGTATAAGTACTTCCAGAAGTCGGGGTAAAAAAAATGATGCCTCAAAGAAAATCCTTAAATTAAGCTTTAGAAACAATTAACACAAGATTCCCAGATCAAGAAAGTGAACACAATTTTAACAATTGAACTCTTATGTCTAATAAAATTGGTGCTGGTTCTGGCTCAACATGCTCATTGTTCTCCTTCTATAAACTATTATGATATGTTGGTGATGCTGATTTTGATGGTAAAGCCAATGCAATTGCACAGAACATTTCAAAATCTGCTGTAATAGATTCAATCAGTTTTATTAAATAGAAACTCTTTCAGATTCTAAAGAAGCCACATCTGCAAAAAGTGAAAAAACATTGGTGTGAGAAAATGTTATTTCCGTTGAGATTAAGTAACAGGAGAATTTTCCACAGCAAATTATCTTGCTTTAAAGGAAATAAATTTCTACAAAAACCAGCATAAGAATTAAAAAGTGAGCAAATAAACAATATAGCAGTATAAAATGTACAAACAAGTATTCTAGAATAACAAGAATAACAAAATTCACACAATCAGTCGTACCTCCAGGCATTTTTATAAAAATTCTTTAGCTTCTTTCAGCATTTGAAAAAACTGCATGATTTTTTTCTACAGCTTCTTTTGACATAATGGTCATACTCTGTAGATAAGAGAAGTTCAGAATTTTTTATCGTATGTTTTGATTCTGGGCTTAAGAACAGAAACCTCCACTGCTAAAACAGTATTTTCCTAAAATACAGCAATATAACTGTTTTGTGCATAAGATTTCATGGGCATTAATACACTTTAACTCATTATTTAATAATTTTACTTTAAAATGTTTTATCAGCCTCCTTTAATATTCTAATTTGTCAGTACCTTTTGAACGCTTTAACAACATTATGGAACTGCAGGAGATAGGTTATTCATTGTCTGACAAAATATTTTCCTTCTGTACTCTCAATTATGCTATAGACCATTTAATTGAGTTCTTGATGAGAAAGAAGTGATGGATGCAAGAAAACTTTTAATTTATTTCCAGAAAAGCAATGAGCATAACCATTATTGTACTATTATTATTTTGATTTGAATATGATCTCAGAAAAGACAAGTGCTTATGCAAGGGCTTTCTCCATTCTTCTTTGAAGGAAAAATTCAGTAAGCAGATGCAACTAAATTGTGGATGATTTACTTTTCATTCAAACGTAGAAATAAATATTTTCTTTAATTTGCATTAGAGAATGAATCATAATGCACAGGTTAAGGAACCAAATTTTCATGATATAGAACACATCTTTCACAAAGACATGGTCTAGTTTCACCTGAATAGGCAAACACTCTTATTGAGAGTAAATCATGTTTTGTCTAAACAGCTTCTCCAGAAGGAATATCGGAGAATTTTATTTTAAATTGCCTTCAACTTATCTGTAAATTTGTTATTATGAACATTATCATCTTTTCCGACTTTATGTCTCCCACATTCATACAATCAGGATTCTTGTCAATACTGTTGCTGTTGTGTTTAAAAAGTTTTAAAAAATGTATGCTAAAGTTCTAAATTTTTTTATTAGTGCTCCCACAATGTCTTGACAGAAGTACACATTGCAAGAAAGAACTTTTATTTGCGACACGTATGTATTTATTGTAAATTTTATTGTAACTTGTATGTTATTAAGTTATGAAGATGTAATTTAATAGAAAACCAGAGTCTCAGGAGCAGTGATACCAGTCAAATTTCATCTGGACTCTGCGCGCTTGCAAACCATATTATATATTAATTTTTTTCATCCTGCAAGGGAATTTGTGCATAAACTTGGGTTTCTCTTTGTGTTTAATATCTGTTATTCTGCAATGCAACATGGCCATTTAAATAATAACATGCTTTGTGAACGAAGAATATGAAGTGAATCAAGTGTACTGTTAAAATGTGTAAACCCAAATACAGAAATTTAATCAGTGCTAATCATGTGGCTGCAATTGAACAGTGACTATGTGTAACTTCAATGTCAACAGTTTTGAGGCTTTCCAAGGCATGGTTTGCCAAACATGCATTTCCTGTGCAAAATGTATTTTTTTTTAATGTATACCTCTGTCATGGCATTGCAAAGGCAATAATAAAACCATTTAGAAGCATTAATGAAATAATTTAGCACACTTACATATATAATTCTTAACATTTACTTACATACTTTTTAACACAACAAAACAATATTGCAAGAGTGCTGACTGAACGAATGTGGGAAAAACAAGATCAGGAAAAGTGAGAGAGATATCCACAGCATGAGTACAGCCTCATGAGCAATCAAGCTTGCATACGAAGCTTTTGTATTTCCTAATATCTATTTCATAGTTATTAGAAATGATATGCACAACAGGTATATTAATTTCCATTATTACTTACCATCAACACCTCCAAGCAGTTGGGCTAGCATGTTTTTCTGGACAGTTTGGAATGTAATTCCAACAACATGACACACAAATTTTCTTATGGAATCATGAAAACCTGTTATTCTGCAGCACAGATCACCTAGTGTCTGAACTGCTTTCCAAAACTGCTGAAAATCACAGCGTTCTAGAATATCTGCCAGAATAACTATTTCTTTTATTGGTGGGGTTTTCAGCTGAAACAGAAATTCATAATCAGATCACCATTTACTTAATTAGTACTGGTTAAGTGGAAGAAAGGACCTTATGGTCTTAAATCTACTGGTTAAAATAAAACATTGTATTCTATTATATGGTCTGTGATAGAAACCAATTGCATAACATTCATTGCAAAATTGCAGCCATTATGTGTTTTAGAGTCTAATTGAATATAAATAGGTAGTAGTATTTATTATATACAAGAAAATGATATTTGGCTATTATTTATACTTTGCATAAAAAATAAAGAAACACAAATATTAATTCAATTTGGAATCGAATACAATGAAACGCCCATTAATAATCTCTTCTGAGTCAGATATTTAGAACACTTTTTATGGTTTCACTTACAGGAGATTTACTCAGAATATACGTTACAGGAACTTTTGTCCACATAATCAGCTGTTAAATGACTCAAGAGTCACAAAAGTTCCATGAAGAATATGTCCTGAGTAAATCTCATGTAAGTGAAACCCTAAAGTGTGTTCTAAATATCTGACCCATAAGATATTATTAATGAAACACAATTTTAATTTTCCTTCCAAAATATGTTTTAAACACCATATCTAACTTGTTTAATATACATCATTATATTAAAGTCAGACATGCTAATAAAACTAAAGTTACCACAATGTTGCTGCTTTTGAGATCTAAAAATATACAAAAAATAATATCGTACTTATTTTATATTTTCTTTCTAGGGTTGTTTGTTTATATTATGATCCCAATATACACAACTCCAGATTATTAATGAATTGGTGACCTTCATATTGTTGTATTATCCTATTTTTGTTTATACTTATCTGACTTATTTTACTTCTAATATTATGTTTCCCCTCTATCTTCCTCTTAATCATTCTTATAAATTTCTCTCTAACTTTGCCCAAATAATTTCCTATCATTTTTATATTCTTTTCTCCTTTCACGGTTAAAACCTTTCTAATTAATATTTTCCAATCTAAATTCTTCCATTTTTGTTGCCAAGCCTGTTTTCTCCACAACTTTGTTTGCCTACAGTATAATAAATAATGAAAATCCATATTGGTTTCTTCATAATTGGACATTTTTTCTCTTTATCATATCCTAATCCTTTTAAATTCTGACTCCAGTTCTAGCCCATGCAAACCTTTCCTGATTTGCCTTATCACATTGTTCTACATATTTTTTCCTACCCCATACTGATTTTATATCCCTATAAAGTCTCAATGAATTCTTTTCTCCCATTCTACCAAATATTTCTTGTCTTTAAATTCTTCCAAACTTAGGTTTATTTCTTTCAAGAATCCTCTGTTTTGGTATTCCCTATTCATCTATAAGTTTCCTAAACCTATCTGTTATAAAATTTCTGCACTTTGAGATACCATGATCCTTTCCATTTCTCTTGGATACTGAAACGTACTTTAATAATATCACTCTCTTCCAATGTGGTAATTCTGTATAAGTACGAGGGTAGGTCCATAGGTTTCCAGCCTAACCATTTTCTAGGTATGATAAATACAAAACTATATTTCACTTTTCAATATAGTTACCCTTTATTGCTATACACTTCTCACATCTTTGAATTAACATTTCATCCCCCCCAAAAATAGTCAGAAATCTTATTTGCAAAATGGGCATAAAAAGCATCCATCACTTCGTCACACTACTCGAGTTTTGAGAAGAGGAAATAGTCATTGGGAGCTAGATCTGGGCTGTAGGGTGGATGGTTGATCTCTATGAAGCCACATTTCTTCACAGCTTCCTTTGCAACAAGAGTTGCATGCACAGGTGCATTGTTGAGAAGGTGCACACCAGCACTCAGCATTCCTCCTCTTTTCTTTTTGATGGAAACATGTAGTCTGTGCAGTAGGTCAGCACAGTACTCCCCATTTGCTGTGGAGTTACTCTCCTTGCAGTCAATGAAGAGTATTCCTTCACAGTCACACAAGATTGTGGTCATGATCTTCTTGGTTGACTCTGTAACCTTGGCCTTTGCCAGATTTACTCCACTCCAATGATTTTCTTTTGACAAGGGACCATAGTAGAACACAATAGTTTCATCTTCTGTAACAGTGGTTTGCAGAACTTGCCACAGCAGAGCTCCAAAAATGCCTGACAATAGATGACTTGTTGCTGCTTTTGGACTGAGGAACGAAGTCGAGGCACCCATTTTGCACTAACCTTATTCATGTTTAAATGTTCATGAATAATTTTAAGGACTGTTGTTTTAGAAAGACCTAACCTTGCTGCCATTTCTGTAATTTTGAGCTGCCATCTTCCATAATTTCTCCTTCCACAAGAGGAATGTTTTCAGGAGTGAGCACCTCCAAGGGCCAACTTGCATGCTCTTCATCTTCAATGCTTTCTCAATCCATTCAAAAAAGTTTGCCCCATTCTTTTATGGTAGAATATGAGGGGAATGTTTCCCCATATACTCAATCCAATCACTGTTTAATTTCCTCCTTTGTGAAGAATTTAATAGCAGATTGATACTCAATTTTGAAAATGTCAAAAACTTCTACACACAGCCTTCTTTATTCAACTATATCTGAACAACTGAACACAGTGGAATGAATGAATAGTGTTTAATGTCCGTTTTTGCTACAGAGGCACCACAGGCGATGAGCACTGATGATACATGAGATGAAATTATATATTGGGAAAGGATTTATTTTTAAGGCAGGAATCGTTCCAGACCAAAGTTTAGGGTAGCTACCCGGCATTTGCCATTTATGAGGACTGAGGAAAACATTACAGTTGCAATTATCTGCTTAACACATAAGATATGACACCAGATAAGGCTTTTGTGAAGGTGATAATCCTTTATGGCAAGGCCGGAAACTTATGGATGTAGCCATATATTTCATAATTCTTGTAATAAGTTTTATCTTAGTGGAATACCTACCTAATTCTAGCTGTGCTACACCATTTGGGGATACTGTTGGTAAACCTAAGATCAATTTACAAAAACTTCTATTTATTTTATCAACATCTTTCCATACATCCTCTACACCCTACATTTTGGTCCCATAAAACATTTTACCTCTACTGTGGTTGTGTCAATTTTTTCCAGCCAATTCACTCTCATATGTGGAACATTTCTTAAACGTACTCTTATAACACTCATAACTGCTTTTCCTTTTGCTGTTGCCATTTTTTTCTGTTCATTCCAACTTCATTAGAACTTAATCTTGTCCCTAGATAATTAAATTTCCTTACAACTTCTGTTTTTCTTCCATTTAATTGCCACTTCTCATTCTATTTATAACCTCTTTTAAAACCATGATCTCTGATTTCTTTTAATTTATTTTGAGTCCCCTTCATTGCAAAAAGTATTCACTACTTCAATTGCCCATTTCAATCCTCCACTAGATATTGACTGCTGTTATTAGCTACATCATGAATTAATAGTTACTTTAACACATGAGAAATGTAGGCTTTTCTAAAACTTATTTCTGAAAAAGCACTTACACCAGAAGGCTGAAACCAACATTGCTTTTAACAAAATCATTATTGTTATCCTCATTTATCACATTAATATAATTATATGACTACTGAAAAACTTCTTAAGGAAGTACATTGCAAAATTGCACTCAAAAATGAAAATTTGTCAAGAAAATTAATATTCTTCATGGCTGGCAAAATAAAATCACTCAGTTCAAAGTAAAACAATCAAGAGCATTAAGAATAATTTCAAGCATGTCCCTGACAACTGTTTCTGGAAAGGGGCCACTCATTCAGAAGTGATACTTGTGATAGTACAATGGCAGTGAGCCTGTGTTCCAACTGCTGTTGATTTCCATAAAGAGAAATGGCATTCATGTCCGATCATTATAGTATTGGTGAAGAATTAACACATCTCATTCCATTACTTATGTCAACACGTGTAATGCCATGTTTATCGATCTGTATTTGTGGCATCCACTTGCCAGAGACTGTCATAATTTTCAGATCTTCAGATAGAATGGGGAAACAATGTATTACATAGTTGATTGATGGAATCCCAGTTCCTTACATTCAGGATGCCAGTTCAGATAGTGAGTGTGTAAAGTTCTGCTTTCTTATAACTGTTACATCACCTACCATTCTTGATTTGCTCTTCTGGTGAATTTCAATGGGAATCATTCCATGCAAGTGGGAAAAGCAAAGGCAATTAGGTTTATACACATGTTTATCCATTACTTTGAAATCAGCAGAGAAATGAGCCAGCAGGTACAAAAGTTGCTATATTAGGAAAACCAAATCATCTGGTTCAACCGGGTACTGCCCACCTTTATAGACACCTTCACTATCTTTCTGTACTTAGGGGAAATCAGTATATATATATATATAAGTACTTTTTTTGTAATTTGTATGACTCGTACAGTTTTAAAGGAATGCACATAAAAAATTATTGACAAAAACTGCATTCTATGCTTGTAGCTTCATTATTTTCTCTGCAAATATCTTGTGCATGCACAATGCACCCCTGAACCAAGATCCATGGTCACTTATCTAAGCACACTAAATTTTACTTAAATGTAAATTGGAACTTGCACAGTGAAGTCAGTCATATTAATTGATATCATTGTATGATTCAGTTGAATTATGAAAAGTACATTATGAAAAGTAAGTGAAGCTTTAAGAGTGTGTAGTTCAACTGAATCATACAATGATATCAATTAACACACTGAATTTGTTTATTCATAAAAACATTTACAAACTGAGAAGTCAAATAGGTATCTCCAACATATAAATAAGAATGTAACATTATAGTCTTTCTACTGAACATTATAGAAGCAAGTCGACCCCAACAAAACTCCTATCTTTACTCACACTATTAAGAGGTATTTTAATTTCTTTTAATGAAAAATAATATTAAATAATACTTCAAATTATTTATTTGAAATCACTGATTTATTCCCCAACAAATGCCAAATTAATACCTCTTGAGCAAATCCTCCAATTGAAGATGGTAATGGAAGTTCATAACAATGACTTCCTTTGGAATCTCATTAATATAATCTTTATCTTACACAAATCTATTTTCAGTTATAGACAGAGGCATATATCCATTAATGCTTTAAGGCTGAGTCCGACCAACATTTGTGTGTTGGCTAATATATGTTAATTATTATTGAAAAACATTCATTTCTCTAAATAGTTTTTGAATTGCAGGAATTTTCACAGTGAAATATAGTATAACATAACAAATTATTATTGAGGAAATCACTCAAATTTCACTAATTTAGTTCCACTTACTTGGACATATTTCAAAGGCGATTGCCTCCATCGTCAGCATGATCCCAATGTCCGCTTCCCCATGTGGTATTCAGATGTTGCTCCGTAGATTTTATGAACTTTGTGATAAGGTTGCTATTGTTTGGAAGATCAAAATTAACCAAATTTTCTTTGTTTTTATTTATGAATATATTTTCCCACACTGTCAATTCTATTGGTTTTTGAAGAGCTTTTAAGAGTTTTGGTACCTTTTGGAATTCGTGGTTTTTTTTGCCAGAAATGGTCTGCCACTGCTGATTTTTCCATGTGTTTATATTTTACATGCCTCATGTGTTCCTTAAACCGTATGGAGATATTTCTTTTTGTTTTGCCTATATATTTCATATTGCAATCTTTGCAAGCAATTTCATAAATGCCTGATTGTTTTTCTGGAGGAATTTTGTCTTTTGTGTTCGTTTTTAGGAGGTTTTTTAAACTACATTTGTTTACTGGAGCCAAAATGATGTTTGCCTGTTTAAAAATTTTTTGGAATTTTTGGTGTGTCCATGGGTGGAATGTGAATTTTTTATATATCTGATCCCCTTTGTAGCCTTTTAGTGTGGTGATATCTTTTATTCGTTTTTTCTTTTTGAATTTTTCTATTTTCTTGTTGACCAGATCTGTTGTGTAACCATTTTTTTGTGCTATCTCTATGATTTTTTGGTACTCCAATTTGTATTCTGTCTTGCTTATTGGAAGGTTTGTTAATCTGAATGTGAGGCTATTGATTATGGCATGTTTATGTTGTATTGGGTTGAGGCTGTTGTTTTTTATGTAATTATCTGTGTGGCTATCTTTTCTGAATATGCCAAATTCCAGTATATTGCCATTTTTTACAATTTTTATGTCCAAGAAAGGAAGAATCGTGTTGTTCTCCAAATCCATTGTAAATTTAACACTGCTGTCTTGCAGGTTGAGCAGTTTTATTGCATCCTCTTTCCAATTTTCATTTACTATTGCAAAGACATCATCAACATAACGGTACCAACATTTGTATATATATGGAAAAGCCTCAATTATTTTTATTTCTAAAAAACTCATGTAGATATCTGCTAAGAATGGTGATAATGGGTTTCCCATTGCTAGACCCTTATTTTGTGTGTAACTGTTGCCTCCGAATGTGAAGTAGGTTTGGTTGATGCAAATTTTGGTGAGGTTCACATATTGTTCTATTGCTTCTCTAGGTAGGTTTATTGAGGTTAGCCATTTCTGTATGCCCACTATCAGATTTTCTTTGGGGATGCTAGGAAACATAGAGACCACATCATACGAAACTAGTAGATCCCTATTTTCCAATTTCACATGTCTAATTTTATCTATTAGTTCTGATGAGTTCTTTATGCTTTGGCTTTTGTATTTCGGCAAGCCATTAAATTTTTTAAAA
Source organism: Metallyticus violacea (assembly GCA_030762175.1). Lineage (NCBI taxonomy): Eukaryota > Metazoa > Arthropoda > Insecta > Mantodea > Metallyticidae > Metallyticus > Metallyticus violacea. The sequence goes on along the minus strand of CM060832.1, from coordinate 59,352,056 downwards.
GGCAATTGGCTAAATTGTATGTGGGTGAATTTATTGTATCTACAATAGGTCTCATTTTGTTTCCCGGTTTATGTATTTTTGGTAGGCCATAGATTCTAGGTGTTGTAGGGTTGTCTGGTATGATCTTTTTTTCTTCTTCACTCAGAATTGTTACTTCTATTAATTGTTTTTTTACTGCACTGATATATTTTTGTGTAGGATCTGTTTGCATTTTTTCATAATCTTGGCTGGTTAGTAAATTGTACATACTGTTTTCATAATCTGTCTGATTCATTATCACAATTTTGTTTCCTTTGTCAGCCCTACTGTAAATGACGCCCTTTTCTTTTAAAGACCTGAGTATCCTGTGATATGTCACTTTTTGGTTATTTTCTTTTTTTATTATTTGCTTTAGTACTTTTGCACATTGTGATCTTATGATGCTTTTTTCTTCTTCAGGTTTGTTAAAAATCGCTATTTCTATATCTGCTACATATTCTTCTGTATTTCTGGAGTAATCTATACAAGAATTTAATCCTACGTTTAATAGTTGCAATTCTTTTTCCGAAAAGTTTTGGTTTGACTTGTTTATGACATTTTCTATTTTGTTGCTTTTAATTTCTTTCCTAGTTTTAATGTTTCGCTGTTTCTCTCGAAGTTTGTCCAGTTTTTTATTTATAGCCTGCCATTTTTGTTTTACTCGGGCGTTTCTAACCTCAAAAAAATTTTCTTCGAGATTTTTCCAAAAGATTCTGCCTAATTGAGGTACCAGTTTTAAATGTAGCTCATAAGTTTTTAAGTCCAAATCGCTTATGGCTTTGTAATGATTCATTTTTTCAACTTGCAACACTTTCCTTTCGGCAGCTATTTGTATTTTGCTGTAATTGTTTTGTTTTACTATCCTCCTTACGAATGTAGGCGTTAAATTTTCTTTTAGGCAAATGTTGATGAAATGTATATCTACGGATCTTAATTTTTTCTTAATTCTATATTTTAGAAATTGTTTTATTTTGGGTTTTAGTTCACTAAGCATGTTATTGGAATGGATGTTCATTAACGGTAGCGGCATATTCTCCATACTGCTGTAAGTGGAAGTAAGTGCAAGTAAGTGGAACTAAATTAGTGAAATTTGAGTGATTTCCTCAATAATAATTTGTTATGTTATTCATTTCTCTATTTGAAATAGCCAATCACCAATAAATAACACAGCTGAAGGCTCGGCCTAGCTTGCACAAGTATAGTAGTGATTTTACAATTAACTGCCAGGGAAAGGTGAAGGGGGACTTTCTTGAAAATTTTCGATTATGTATAGACTTGGGTTTGGCCCAGCTTAGCCTGCTCTCTTCTGAGATTTTTTAGAACCTAAAGCTCAACTTATCACTTTAATATATAATGTTTTGATATTTTTAGTTGCACTGTAATAATGTGGAATGGTGTAATTATTTCATTTTAATGAACAATGGTACCTACTATGACTTATTTTTAAAACTCATTCTTAAACTTCCTCAATCATATTTTAGTGTATGTGGGATTGGATTATATGAAAGGTTGGAAGTTCTTTATTTGTAACTATTTCTCTATTTCTGTAATTATCATCTACAGTGGTGTGGTGTAGTATCTTACTAGGATTACAGAGAAAGGGATGTTAAAAATTCAATGAAATGTCAAGAATTCATTTCAACACTGGTTGAAGTGTGTGTACAGAAAAAGGATCAGGGATTTGAGCTTATATACAAGCTGATTTAAGGGCAAGTATGGAAAATGAACTATTTTTTAATGTTACAAGTAACTTCATTTCATTTAATCATCACACACAGGTGCTGACTACACAGGGCAAGAGGGCATGTGTTTCCAAAGGAACTCATTGCTAGGGGCCCTGAGAAACTCATTGTCGGGGAAAACTACCTGTGTATTGTAATCTTTTTTTAAAAGATACAGCTAATAGAACACTTTATGTTAAGTGATAATTTAACTTATAGTCTTGGTTTATTGTTTACCATTGTTATTAGGATAGGCAACAATATCAAAGAAGAGAAAGCACATTTTTATATGCAGCAGTTTTGTTCGTTAATAATACAAGCTGCAGAAGGCTGATATGTTGTTGACAATGTGTGACAATAATATCATGTGTCATTTTTTATGCTTATGACTACTGCCACAGGAAACAATCCACCAGCCGGTGCAGATATGTAAATACATTAAATTATGAAAAACCCATGAAGACCGAATATGCCTAGAGTACAATATATCTTTATTAACTACTAATGAAAATATTATAAATATTTAAGCAGAGTATGTGCATTCAATAATTTTGTTATTATGAGTATCCCTGAGGAAATTTAGAAAACTTGACATCTCTATTATCACATACATTATTATAGTCCCAATATTATAATTTTAACATGAAGACTTTAATTATAACATTACTGATTTGTTTTCATGATATATTTATCATAATGTAGACTTTCCATTCATTTAGACATCCCATATCTTAAGCCTGCCCTTTACAAAAAGCCAAACTTTGCCACAGGTCATAAACATCTTCTTTAAATATTCAACAAAATAATCACCATAATATTTACTATTACTATTTTCTATTTACTATTTCAGGTACACAATAAAATTTTTCCTTTTCCCCCATTATTTTAGTTAAATAAACTTTCTTTTAGAGATTACCTTATTATTTTACAAAAAGCCAAACTTTCTTTGCCACTGGTCATAAACATCTTCTTTAAATATTCAACAAAATAATCACCACAATATTTACTATTACTATTTTCTATTTACTATTTCAGGTACACAATAAAATTTTTCCTTTTCCCCCATTATTTTAGTTAAATAAACTTTCTTTTAGAGATTACCTTATTATTTAATTACTGGAGGTCTATTTTACAATCATCAGTTATGTATAAATTACTTTAAGGATATCCTCCTCAGATGGTGATGCAAATTAGCTGCTTCCCGAGCTTTCTTTTTACTTTGTTGGGTTCCTGCTAGTCTTCAGTGCTTCAATTTCAAATTGTTCTGTAGTATCAGTTTTTACTCATCGTCCTCCCCTATGTTGACATCAACTTTGGGTAAGGATGGATATTCTCAGGATTTAATTGGGCTTGGGTTTGTTGTTCTCAATTCTTAAAGAGCCTAGATGTGGTATGGGGGATAATGTTGAAGCAAGAGAGTCTGCTAAATGCTAGTCATGCAATGTGGACTCCAATTTGAAAGAATGGAGTTCATTTGATGTCCCAGCACTTCATCTGAATGGGTCTGTCAGTAATACTAGAACCTAAACATTCATCCTCATCAAATATACTTCTATTTGTAACCCATATTCTGGTAACCCAGAAACCAGATTATATTTTTTACAATGAAAGTCAATGGATAGGTTTTCCAAAGTTTTCAGATACAACGTATTGAAATTGATTTACCAATCATATGAGGTCACCTGTATATGTTGTGTTTTAGTACTCTTTTTACAGACCAAAAACACCTTGGTCCAATAGATGCAGTTTGTGTGGGGTGATAAAGTGAGCAAAATTATTAATAAAATCTTCTTCTAGGGACTGGATTACACACTGAATGAATGGTTCATACACTTTACAAAAGTGCTTTATTAGCATGAAATACTCAGTAATATGTGCTAATCCCAAAATTCCTAATTTAAATAAATATTGTACTTACGAAGCTGTTGACAATGGAGTGGCAATATAACCTAAACTTAGGTATTCATTTTTTACACTGATTTTATTTTAATTAAATTTTTCCTAATTGAAGTTCAAAAGTTTGATTTAAAATTGACCCAAGGGAAAAATCATCATAGGAGATACTGAATATCTATTGGCATTAGACAATACTACCTATAAGTGTTATATTCACCTCGCCCCTCAGGAATACTTCAATCTGTTTGCACCCACTACTTTAACAAGAACATGTACAGTAGTTATGTCCCTTTTTATCTACATTATAAATGTATTTTGGAGAAATATTGTGTTTTTCTAATACTTTTGAATACTTACAAAAAAATCAACAGTTACCCTTGCAAGATTTGTTGCTGAGATTTGTGTAAACTAATAACTGCTTTGTAAACTTTGTGAAATCAATATAGCACTGCTCATCTGCTTGGCATTTTTGTCCCAAGTTAAACTATTATTTAACTTGGCATATTCAATTTTTTTAATGATGTTTAAGGCCTATTTTTATTACTGAGACACCACAGGCAGTTGGTAAACTCATAACCTCAGTTTGAGACAGATCACTTTCATTTAACTTTTAATAAGATACTGCACAAGCTGAGCTTCTTCCAATTTGTGAAAAGCATTCATACAGCAAACCTAGTAAAATAATCTTTTGGTTTACCACTGCAGAGTAATTCTTGGTAAATGAAATTTCCTAGCTAATTCTCTAACCATCATCTTTTATAACTCTTTTACTGCTGAAAATTCATTAACAGCAGAAAGCTGTTGATCACTCTTGATCACTCTGATCAAGATCTTGATCACTCTGTGTTCATAGAAAGGTAATTCTATACATTTGTAACATAATAGATTGCATCAGCAAAATTTTAAAGAGGAAAAGGTCAAGACTATATTTCTGACCATCACCAAAATACAACAGGTCCTGTGCAATGCCAAGGACTCAGTGATCAGCTATCTGCAGGTGTCTACAGAATTCCATGCTACTGTGGAAAAATATACATAGGAACCATGAAATGAAGGTCCTTACCCCTACTAACAGTTATTACAGCAGACTTCACACGGAAGTGACAAAAATATTTAAACATCCATATAACATCATTAAAAAAGAAGAACTTAAACTATATTAAATGTGGATTCCAGCTCTTGCCAAATATGTGAACATTCCAGTCAAAAATCAATATCAACATAACCCAAGCACCCCTTTCCTATCTGTTGCTTCCTACCTCATAACTTCTATCTCTACTGTTGATAACTAAGCCTCACACTAAGAAACAATTGGAGAGAGCTAAGCGGACAGATAGTTGCATACCTTTATTCCTCTGATGATGTCCACTACAGCACATGACAAAACATTAGGCCAAGATGAACGTTTTATGATCACTAGACCATCACTAGATCATTCATTCATCTTGTTAATGAAATTTAGCTTTAGAAAATCATATGAATAACAGTCCAATAAAAAGAGGTCAGATCTCAAAACGTGTCTTTGCACATTTATTACCTCAAAAGAATCTCCATAACTGTTAATAGTTATATTCCACTGTGAGACAAAGAGATTCAATCCCATTTGCAGAAGCTTTTAAGGCAGCTGATCGATTCACAATCTTACTCAGCCATACATTTCAAATTGATATCAAGTCACCAAAAAAAGTAAAAATCATATAGGGAAGATCTGAGTTGTTGGAATTATATTGAAGTGTTTCCCAACCAATCTATAATATACCAGTTAGAAAGTGTTGAAGGCAGGCATTATCATGGAAGAGGATAATGTCATTCAATAGCATTCCAGGACATCCATAATTAGTGTGCATCTCAGTTCCTATAAACTGTCTTAATATTGATAGCAGCACCATAATCAAGAAAACCAACATGCAGCAGGCCTTTTCAGTCAAAAGAGAATATTATCATGACTTTCTTGGCACTTATGTGTATGAACTCAGATGTTTTAGGTGTGGAGAAATTTAGGTTTCCACTTCTGGCTTCATTGTTTGCTCTTAGGCTCAAAATGGTGGCTTCATTTAATGCCCTCAAAGATGATATGGTTACAGAAATGCTTATCCTTCCTCATGATACTACTAAGATAATCCAGAGATACAGCCATTCTGTTAGTCTTTTGTACCTGTCTGTTGATGTGGAATCCACTAAAAGCAAACGTTTCATCACTGCAGGTGGTCACTGATAATGGCATAGATTGTCTACAGCAATACACAATTTTATTCCACTGTGATTTGTCCATTTTCCTTGTCAATAATATCAGGAGTATTAAAGAAATGAACCTTTCTTGGTTGCAGATTGCCATGAAGTGAAACGAAACAGTCTAGGAATCTCTTATGCCACTCCAATACCCATAAATATGAAATGCAATGTTTGTTGCACAACAAAAGTGCAATGATGAATTTCTGGAACCTCCAAAGTCCAAAAACAATTTATATGCTCTTATTTACCGACTTCCATTTTCAATGTTCAGATGAATACATATATTGCTATCCTTACTTACAGTGCAGTAAACAAACAAGTGTGCAATAACAAAGAATGAAAGATAGGTGTCATTGTAAGCTTATGAATCTGGCTTTCATTTAATATATAACATTGACACCATTATGGGTTTTGTCAAAACTCACTTCTTCTCAAAATTTTAATTTTTAATTTCAGAAAAATGGAAATTTTAATTACTCATGTTTGTGATAAGATTTGTTTCATTTTAAGTACGGAGGTGAATAAATGGTCAAAAAACTCTTGCAATCCTTTTAAAGAAATGGGGCATTGGGATAGTCAACACTTGGATTGGACTGTTTCACTAAATTATAAAATCAAACTACATAAGAAAATATGCACTTCATGTAGGTTGCAGCTGAGAAAGGAAAAGACTTCACACTTGGTAACAATATGCTCCAATATGAAATTCCTGCTGAGGATTTAGGTATTCAAGGTCCTAGTCATATTAAGGAGGTTGAGTATGTGGATTTAGATGTAGCTTTAAGCTACTTAAATATCTTTGAGCTGCCTTGGTGAATGTCTAATTAGCAAGAAAAAACAAAGTTCTAAGAAATATTGCAAACAAAAGATGAAGAAAATTAAGAGGGCTTACAAATAGTCATTGTTTACTTACGATGATTCAGAGGAGGAAATTTTTCACTGTGATATTTTGAAATGATTCAGCAAATGAAGGAAAAATTGTAAACTTTAGACAAAAGTACAAAGCTCATGTTCCTGACACCTGTACCAAAAATCGGGTCCTGTAAGGAAATTGAAAAATAATATGGAATAAGTAATTCATTGCAAGGAAGGCAAAGAATCTTGCACAAGAAAAAGAAATTTTGCAAACACCTGTTTCCAATTTTATTTTGATTTAAATTAAAACACTTAAAAATCATGTCATAACATTAAAACTCTCTTGCAGTTTCACAAACACACTTATTAAAAGTAATTTTGGGACATGTTTCGTGAGGCAAATTGCTCACATTGTCAGCCAATTGACGACCTGTTTCCAAATCTGGAAAAGTATTATCTGATGATACAGTCAACTTAGTAAAGAAATTTTACTGTAGAGAAGTCAGCAGGCAAAGGCCAGGAAAGAAGAACTATATTTCATCAAAGACAACAATGGTTGCAGATATCATGTCCAAAAATTACTTGAATTTTGATAACCTTGCAGAAATTTAGGAACTTTCATATCCAAAAAGGTTGGTTTTTAAAAATTTGCCAAGTTACAACCAAGGAACTGAATTGTAGCAGGAGCTAGTTGGACTCACTTCGTGTTTTTTTTTAATGGTATTTAACGCCTGTTTTTACTACTGAGGCACCACAGATGGTGAACACTGGTGATACATGAAATGATATATTGGGAAAGGATTTTTTAATGAAGGAAACTTTCCAGGCCTAAGTTTAAGGTACCTCCCCGGCATTTACCAGTTATGAGGACTGAGGAAAACCTGGAAAAAACCTCAGTCAGGGAGGACAGTCCTGGCAGGATTCGAACCCCAGACCTCCCACTCACAAGTTCACACCTTAACGACCTCGGCCACCCATGTACAAGATATCAGAATGTAAAGCTGGTAATTTAAACAAAGTAACCCTACAAGGAAATGATAATTGTTTAATACCATACCAACACTGCTTTTCAAGAACTATGTGTAATCCTTCAACACAAAAAAGTGTTTTTAGATGATTGATTCATGCCCTAGTATTGACAAGACTTCAAGAAGAAATTATTGATAAGATTACCTACAAGCAGTGGGTTTCAGTGGACTATTGTTCATTTGAAATTATTTGTAATTTCAAAGAGGATTTTGATGACAAGTTTTCAGCTAAGCTAACCATGTTGAAAAAGCATGATTTCATTGCTAAACAGCTATCTGCATTCTTTCAATAGAAGCAAATTGAAATTTACTCTAATGGAGCAGTGGCAATATGTGATTTTGCTGAAAACTATTCATTATTCTACAAGAAGTCCAGTCATTCTATTGGAATAACTCAATGGCAGCTACTCACCCATTTGTAATGTACTACAAGGAAAATAATGATGTGAAGAATAGAGTTTTATTTTCATCTCGGAATGTATGAAACATGACACAGCACTTGTTTTATATCTTCCGAAGAAAATTTCTTGCTCTTTTGAGAACAAAATTGCTCCCAAACTTGAAAATATTTTACGTTTCATGGCTCAGTAGCACTATACAAAAATCTAAAGAGTTTTGCAAATTTATGCAACCACCATAATTTTCAATGCAGTGAAGTAGAGTAGCATTTTTATCGCACTGCACATGGCCTATCTTCAAAACTCAAATCAGACCATAACACCTGGACAGCTGTTTGAGTGGGAGAAAACAAACATCCCTATTATTAAAGTTTTATATACCACAAATGAAAAATACCCATAAACAGAAATTTTTACAAATATGATTTGATGAAGCAGTTGTTGTTACTGGAACTCATCAGTTTGATGACTTTCTACCAATGTCAACTTCCAAAGAAACTGTTTTATATCATTCCCAGATTTACATTTTGACATGACTGGTTCTGTGACATGCACCTATGACAATATATGGTGGATGGGATGTATTCTCTCAACAGATGCTCTTGAATGTGAAGTTAAAATATCATTCTGGATCAGTTACATCTTTCTCTTGCCATAAGAAATCAAATGTTCTCAAAGATGTTCATTCTTTGCAAACTGGATCCAATTACAACTACGGGGAGAACATACCAGCTAACCTCACAGGAGATGACAAAAGCATCCAGTATGCCAGTTAAGCAGAAAGAACATTCTTTACCATTAGCTATGAAAATATTTTTATTTAATTAGAAAATTCATTGTTTTTAGCAAAAAGAAAATTTAAGTTTTATATGATACCATTACGTTAGCACCTTGAAATTTGAACTGAGGAGCTACAAAATATGTACCTTTATATATATTTTGAAAATTTAAAAAAATGTGCTTCTCTGAAATCACAAAATTGAAAATTTTGAGAAGCAGTGAATTTTGAAAACATCCAAAATGATCCTACACTTTACAATATAATCCACAATGATGTTGTTATGTTACACATCAAATGAAAGCTCTGTTCATAAACTTTAAATGACACCTTCATGACTGTAGCCTAGCATAGTTCTGTAGTAAATATGGTTTTAAATATATCACGTTCAGCAAATTTTGAGAATTTTGTAAATTCAATATTTCAAAAAAGAGGGTCCAAAATTTTTGAAAATTAACATCTTAAAACATCTTCTATAAAGGTGCAAACATGCAAACTTAACCAAATTCATAACATTAAGGTTTTATGCATTGGTTGGCTTCACATGGACTTACACTATGTGAAAATTTATAGTTATTTTTATATAAAACAATAATAGTACATTTGAAGAAACAATGCTCTCCTGCAGGCAGTCTCCAGCAGTGATTTTATTAGTAGTAAATTGTTGTTCAATGGCAGACTGGAGAAGTCTCATGTACATTTGTGAAGTATTGCTTTATTTTGTTTTGTGTTAAGAGCATGTAAAGAAAATGAACTCTATAGAAAACCTTACTCCATGCCTGTTTATTTGCAATCATTGGAAGAGAAAATTGAAATTGAAGCACTGGGTAGATCACTCCTAGTGTTAATTTGAATCAACTGTGATTTCAAATCACAGGAAATAAATAATGATTTCTGTAGAGACAGATTTTATCCTACTGATTTCAAACTTCAATCAAAGGATGGACAGTTGTTGTCAAGAAAATCAGAAGAATGGACTTTTTATTTAAATAGTCCCATTACAATGATATTTTATTGAATTCTCTCATTCTTTCTCTGTTGTGTATGTTCAACTATATATGCAAGAGTGTAAATTCTATGAGGAGATTTCTAAAAGTGCTTGGACTAACAAAGAAAGCAAAAGATTTAAGAGAAATGCTTTTTTTATTTTTCAACAAAGTCACCTTGTAAATCAATACATTTAGCCCAACAATAACAATTTTGTAACTTTTTAATACTCTCATTAAAATAAGATTTGTCTAACTGAGAAATAAGCATCTGTCTAAGCTTCAACCTCATCATTGTATGCAAATCTTTGTCCATCCTGCCATTTCTTCAGGTTAGGAAACAAAAAGTAATCAATGGGAATCAAATCCAGCAAATATGGCAGATATCAAAGTGCTTGGAAGCAAAGGTTTGCAGCAATAATCTCAGATATATGTGAAAGTGCATTATCATGATGAAAGAGAACTTTCTTTATCACAAGGTGTGGACATTTAGCTCGAAAAGCATCCTTCAGTTAGTTCAATAGTGAGCATAACATTCCTGGTGATGGTTTTGCCATTCTGGAGGTAGTCTGCAAGTACCACACCATGAGAATTCCAGAAAACTAGCCATAACTTTTCCTGCAGATGGAACAGTTCATTTCTTTGGAGCACTTTCATCTGTTGCCACCTATTATTTGGACTGCTCCTTTGTCTCTGACGTGTAATGATGAATCCATGTTTCATTTACTGTTACAAAATTTCGGAGAAACTCACTGGAGTTGCACAAGTTTAAACACTCTTGTAAAATGTTCGTTCTAATGCATTTTTGGTTAATTGTTAACAAATGCAGCACCCATCGTAAAATGTAGTGAACATGGCCTATCAGGGTCTTATCAGCCAATTTGCATACCTTCTATTGGCAATCATTAAAGTGTGATATGCACTATTTTTGTCACAATCTTGTCGGTTGTAGCAGTTTTCGGATGTCCTGAGCACTCATCATATTAAATGGATGTATAACCACAATTTAATTCAGCAGTTCACCCTTTAACAGTGAAAAACAAAGGGGAGGAATCCTTTAATGTGGAATCTAACTAACTCATTTTGTATTTCTGCTGGGGTAAACCCTTCAAACGAATTACTTTATCACAGCTTGTATTTCAGTTTCATCCATTTTGTAGAAAACATAAACACTAGTATGTTCACACGTTCATCAAAAACAAGTTACTACACTTAAGCATTTGAAACCTTATAGCCTGCCATTTAAAGATGATACTTAACAAATAAATAGTAGTAGTAAAGTTGTGCACTCTTTTCTGCTATAATATATCACTGAGTAATAAATGGATTGCCAATATTCCAAACATGCTGATCAAGAAAAATCCTGAAAGTCTACTAAAAGACTGTCTGCAATAAAAATTTTAATAATAATCATCATAATAACAACATCAAAAGTTGTCATTTCCGATTTGTAAGTTAGCCAATACAAGTATGGTAAATGATTCATATAGTCACTCTCCTAGGTAACCAAAGGGACCAAAGTTTTCCATTTATGGAGCAGCATTAATAGCCATTATAAAAGAGGTACATTAAGTACCTAATAAAAGATCAAATCACATCTTCTGAAGTAATATCACTGTGAGTGATGCCAATATATTAAATCTAATGTTTGTGGCATTGTTCTGAGAATGGGCATGAGCAGGTTAAGCTTGGCTTGAACTGGCACATTATATTATAATAAAATTATAGTCATTTAAGTTATGTTTAAATTAATAAATAAATAAAACTATTCTTACCTGATTTTCATTGAGCAGACATTTGCACAGCACAAAGTCCGTATGTGGAAAGTTTGTTAGAGCCTTCAGAAGAATCATGCATGTTATCTCTATGTTGAAATTGAGTGGATTAAATTGATACAATTTAAGTACAGCCAGATTGGCTTCAAGATCATATGCATTCTGCCTGGCTTGCAGTTCAACATATTGTTCCAAAGGTTGAAGGTTTTCTGGATTGTACCTGAAATACAAAGTAGTTTACATTATTTTAGTACACTTTAATTAAATACTTCATTAAAAATAATTAATACACAAATTAAAAATGTTCACATTATACACCAAACAGCTGAACTGTTATATAGAAGAACCACCACCATAGTCCAAAATGCAAATTTTTCAGGAAAGTGACAAAACATTCAGTAGCTTGCTACATTCAGTAGCATCTTGAAATTGTATTTACATTTCATATGGTGCTACACTATTAGTAGTTTGCATGGTTCTACAGTGTTGAGTATCCTGCATGAAAACAGGGTTAAAGTTTGGGATATTAAAAATTTATTTCCTAACAAATATACGCATAAGTTCGTAACTGCGAAAAATATATTAGACAAATTACTAGGGATTAAAAAAATCTGCTTCAGATCTAACACATCTTGAATTTAAAATATTCTTAAAATTGCTATTGTATGAAAGTTTCGACAGTTGTTTTAATAACGACGATATATACAGTACATTATTTTCACTCTCCTTATAATCGACATTTCCAAAATTGTCTTTATTTTACACAGTCTGCATGACAGGTGCCACACTAAAACCTGGCCTCAATATTACTTAGAAATACGTTCCATAATTATTCAATAACGTTCGCATTTTACTTAAGAAAAATGTCTCTGGAAGCAACTTTTCTTCCCAGGCAGATGATTTCACACAAAGCTAACATTTAATCATTACCCTTTGGCTTCATAAAAGTAAAACTAAAATAAAAACTACAAATTATATACACTGCATATGCAAGAAATGAGGAGGTTACCTTTCAATTCCTTTGAGCATATTTGCTATTGTCTGTCGCACTGCTTCTGGCTCTGACATCGCGGCTATCGGATATCTTCTTAATTCTTTTTAAATTCCTTTATAAACTAACAAATGTATGCTTTAATCATTGACCACAATACTAACACGTGTTTTTCTTTATGTAGACAGATGTTTATTTGCGCTCTTATCGACAGTTTGACCAACTGTAATTTAGTCAGTATGACCAAGACCGAATATATTTAACAGAACCCCAATGTAGGTATCGATAGTATATGAAATGGTACAATATGTGGTCCGTACTGTTAATTTCATGGTTTTGTTAATTTGGTTAATTTGGTTGCAGTTGCAGTTACCTGGTTTATAGTTGCAAGTAAAGGAACAATGGTGTGTTATTTCTTGATTTAGTGAAATCATAGCAAGAACTTATTTAATAGAAAGTGTTAGTACAACATGGGTTGCCCTTGTATGTTTTAATTATGGCAGTGTACCGCATAATGCCATATTTTCATGTATTTAATAGCAATAATTAAAGGAGGGCATAAAGAGTATGCACCATGCAAAATTTGCAAGTTAATGATAAAACTGTAGTGCGAATTAAACGTTTCATATCAACATTTGTGGTTAGAGAGGACATTTTAACTGTGCAGATTTCTATAATATACCACATGTGTGACTATATGAATTAGCAAAGAAGGGAAAGATCCGAAAGAACGTATGGAGCGGGGTTTGGATTTAGATGATGAGAGTTTTAACAAAGGTGTGATCGTAATGTTATAACATATCTGCCAGTGAGGTTATGCAAAGACAGCATCCATAGTGCGTCGGTCTTGTTGCTGCTATTAACACACGGTTTGTTTATTTGCTTTGTTGCAATTACCTGGTTTACTATAGTGGTTTATAGTGGAAGTAAATCAACAGTATCGTGTTAGTTCTTTAGATTTTTTATTGCGTTAATATTGATTTAGTGAAATCACACCAGGAGGTTGTGAAGTTGAAAGTGTTTAGACATCATGGGTTGCTCTTTTATGTCTTAATTATGGCACTGCACTGCACAATACCACATTTACATTTCCAAAATAGCAGTAATTTAAGGAGATAATTACACCATGTACATTTTTATGTTAATGATGAAACTGTAGTGTGTGGTGCCTATTGAACATTTCGTAACAAAAATTGTTTTTTTCTAATCCTCCAGCATATGTGACAGTGAGGGTTAGCAATGAAAGGAAAGATCGGGAAGAACCTATGAAGCGAGTTTTGTAGTGAGGTGAGAGCTTTAATGAATAGTATGAGCAGGATGTTATGTTTTGACTCCTTTGCAAGTGAGGTTAAGACAAGACTGGTACACCCATTTATAGCTGTTGTCAAGGAAGACGTGTTCTTTTCATTTAAATAGACAATGATAAGTATGATGCTGTCCCGTCTATGTCAATTAATTTTAAAATGTCCAGTAATTTGGAAGTTAGTAAACTTTATAAAGATTTGTGCTTACCTGAGGAGAGGTTTTTAATACATATTGTTTTATTTTTCATTCACACATGAGAAATATTTTATGTATACAACTTCAGATTCTTGAAAATCACGAAACATTTTATAATGATAAATATTGTCATCTTGCGTAATACTGCATAAAAGTTTCGATTTTGATATTGGTAGTAATAGGATGACTTCGACCGCCATTTTATTTATCCTTATTGGGGTCTGGTAAACGTAGTCGGTCTTAGATGACCCTGTTGCATAATCACATTTTATCAGCATGGCCAACGATTATGGTAAAATTCTGTAAATACTGTGCAAAATATTTCAATTTTGAAGTTTAATACCCTTAATTAGGAGTATCATATATATATTTAGATAAAGTACATTATTGATTTTATTTTCAGAAAATGCCATATATCGATATTTTAGGCCGATCTTACAAAGTTTTGAAACTTGGGATAAACTGAAGGTGATTAGAGAGGGAAAAGTTTGAAAATGGAGTACATTGGGTAAAAAGAAGAAACATCGGCAAATATAATGTTTTACTATGATAAACAATATTAAGCATAGACCTTGTTTAATTTTAGCCCAGAAGTTAACAAAAAATTCATTTAGCCTTTTTCAATTACCTATCGTCAACGCCCGTTTCTGATATTGCTCTAAAAGAATAACTTAAAATTAATTTACAACGCAAAATGTGTATCTGATAAAAGGAGTTTCATGTTCTATTATAATTACTTTTATGAAGTTCAAAAGTTTTCCAATATTTGTCACCTATTTAATAGACATTTATAACGGTAAATTCAACAATATTTTTTAAAATTGTAATTACACACTCTATTTGTAACTTTTTTTTTCAACCTTTCATTCTGATGATATAACTGAAAATATTCTTCCATTGTGTCCTGATATTGAAAACATATTTGGCTACTTTGAGAAGCTCTGAATGACACAAAATATTTACTAGCTTTGAAATACTTATATTGCAAGTTAAGTCATTAAGTCCAGAACTGCTTTAAATTACAAAAGTGATCAAAACATATAACATCTTTAATATCAATTGTTTTACTGTCTAAACACATGTAGCGTTTTTTCAACTTCACTTAAGTCTAACTCTATCACATTAAGTCATCTAAAAAAATTAAATTCATAACGTTCCGAGTTCATTTTATCAATTTTGTAAATTACTGTATACATGACTGGTGTATGACATGGATTTCTTCATGAACTGTTTTACTTCTTTCATAAGAATATCCTTTCCTGGTGCCTGGCTCTATCAACATTTCTTTAGTTCCCAAACATTAAAGGAAATTTGAATTTCATTTTTTAAAATTTAAATTTAATTTAAATTTAATTTAAATTTAATATTTTGTAAATTACTGTATACATGACTGGTGTATGACATGGATTTCTTCATGAACTGTTTTACTTCTTTCATAAGAATATCCTTTCCTGGTGCCTGGCTCTATCAACATTTCTTTAGTTCCCAAACATTAAAGGAAATTTGAATTTCATTTTTTAAAATCACAAAAACATAATTGAGAATACATATAATTTCAACAATGTAATTGCACTCTCTTTTTAATTCTTCAATTTTAGAACGAACCACTTGTAAAAAAACTGAATTAGGGTCTTAAACAATTTAGTTATTTTAGATTGAAACAAGAGTTATTATTTAATGCACGGTACATTGCACGTATCCCTTCTATGATAGGAAAGAGCAACAATCATATTGTCTTACAGTGAAATACTGTTTAATATCAACAAGCTACAAAGTGGTTTTAACTCTTCTGTTCCATGTGTGTACATAGAATAATAATGTCTTTTTTAAGATAATGATCTATATATCAATTTGCTAAATTATTAGCTCCATACTGTACAACAGGCATCTAAAGGTCAAATCTGTTAAACACTATCTCTACGCAGTAGCAAATAGCGTAGTGTAGATAAGTATAGAAAATACATATAATCTTCACGAAGGTAGCCAAATAATACGGAGACGCTGGCTATTATGAAATATGGATACGTTGTAAGCAGTTTATCTATGCTCCAGCATGGACTTACCAATAATGTCAGAGAGTGCCACGTTTTAGTAGAATAATGAGAACAGAACTACAAAATGCACATGTGTAACGAAATTAAAAGTATCATGTATAGTATGACGCAACACGGATGTACATAAAGCAAATTCCCTCTTCCTCCACCTGTCTAGGTAACAGGAGGGAACACTAGTGAACAAGCTTGACCTGCATCTGATTTGTATGAGATCACTACTGTACATTCGTGCCGATTTTCGGGTACATATATGGTAATACTATCCAGTTGCAACATACACTCTTGAAGCTTTTTTCTCACTCACTCTTTCTTTCTTTCTTTCTTTCTTTCTTTCTTTCTTTCTATCTATCTTCCTTCCTTTCTTCCTTCCTTCCTTCCGTTCTTCCTTTCTAGCACCGTATTACTGGAACATTCCTCCATACCTCATTACTGCAATAGCACAGTCCGGCAGATGGAATTGTCTGGATTCCCAACAATGGCCGCGCCGACATTAACGCGCTTGGTCACAATATTCACAGGAAGTTCAGTTCACGTCACACACGGATAACTTTTTTTTAAATAACCGTCGGCTGCCATATCATGGATTTCGCAAGCGTACAACATGAGGGGGATGATCAGAGCTTTGAAGAGGTTAAGTTTTAAATGGACGGGCATCGCTTTCAAACTGAATACAGGGCCCAGTTGAGCAATAGCTCCCTGGGCCCTGTGAGCAGTTCCAACGATGTGTTCTTTAAAAGTTAACCCCTTATCCAGCTGAACTCCCAAATAAGTAACGGAACTCTTCCACTGTATACTTTGCACGTTGAAGGTGAGTGTAGGGCAGTTTGCGGGAATGTGGCGTTTAGTGAAAATGACGGCGTGACTCTTTGTCGGATTAATTGACATTCTCCAACCCCTGCTCTACCTTTCGATTAGGTGTAACATTCTTTGGATGGGGATTACGGCTCTCCTATGTGTCTATTTGTTTTGTATACCAGGACGTCGTCTGCATACTATGCTATGTTGACTTCTGGTGTGTGGGGAAAGTCTGCCATGTTGAATAAGATTGATGAGGGAACAGAGCCTTCTGGAACTCCTAGATCTTAGTGTAGAACTGTTTTCTGCCACCATAACAGTGAAAGTTTGGTGTTTGATGTATGAGTGTAGTAGCTGTATGTAGGGGGTGGAAGCCCAAGGGAGATTAGTTTGTGCAGGAGCCCGGCGTGCCAGGTTATGGAGAAGGCCTTTTCTACCTCCACAGACGCTGTGGGGGTGAATGCCTTTCCCTGAAAACCCAGAGCTACAGCTTCCACCACCCTCAGCAGCTACTGGGTAGTAGAGTGCACAGAACGAAAATCAAATTGGTGTGGGGGTATGGCTTGAATGTTACCCAGCAGGGGTGACAAGCGGACCAGTAAAAGCCTTTCGATGACTTTAGACAGGGTCGAAAGGAGGCTGACGGTGCATCTTGAAGGGTGAACTGGGTCTTTGCCGGTTTCAAAATGCATATAACGCCGGTCTCTCTCCACTCTTGTGGGAAGTGGCCTAAGCTGATGCACACGTTGAAAACTTTGGTAACAAAGAGCACAGCTTTGAAAGGAAGGTTACGGAGCATGAGGGGTGTCTAGCAGCCTTTTTGGGCGGACACGGACTTTGAGGCGCAAGCGCCTCCAGAGCCTTCGATTATGTGGCGAGCCGCCACGTTGAAATAGTCTGCGGGCTGTCCATGATCGGCAGATACGGAGCTCTAGGTTTTGTGGAATGACGACTGGGTGTAGCGGTGGGGAGGTATGGATCGCGAGGCTGTGAGCCACTCGTGTAACCGTGTGGGAGAAGGATGACACTGCAGTCTCTAGTGAGGGGATGTCTGAGAATTTAGGGTTTGGGGAAATTATTGTGTTGAGGCAATCCTTAACGCTTTTCCAATCGATTTCGCGGATTAGACCTGCGACATCGTGGCTGGTAACCCTTGTGTTGATCTCTGCCAACACGGTGTTATGGTCGGAATGTAGTGCGTTGATCGATGTCAGGGTGAGATGATGTGGGAGGTGTTTGATGATTCCAAAGTCGATGACTATAGCTGTCCTCTACTAAGTGCATGGCGTGTGCGTTGCCAGGGTCCCTATACTCGTAGTTGTGGATCCTGATCTACAAAGCGAGTGATTGTGTTGCCTCTGGTATCTGCTCGTTGAGTGCAATGCCAATGTGCATGTTTGGCATGGAAATCACCGGCCAGAATGATACTAGGATGTAGGGCAAGAATGGATTGGTAGTTGGCTTCCACGAATGCTCTGGAAGGAGAGTGGTATGCAGATATTAGCAGAACCTCTGTGCCTCCGAGTTCTACGAATGCAGTCGTGGCCTCCAAGGTCTGCAGTGGTAGGATTTGGAATGGACGGTGGACTACATTCCTCCTGACCAGTATCGCTGTGCCTCCTCCCGGGGCACCACCATCTGTTATCAGACAGTTATAGACCTGCAGACGAAAGTGGTTGTACCTAATGGAGATGCATCTCGCTAACTAGCATGGTGTCTAGTGTATACCGGGAAGCAAAGTGCTGGAGTTCGTCCCTATGTTCTACAAGGCCGTTCGCATTCCAAAATGCGAAACGGAATGAGGTACGAGACCTAATTCCGCTCCCCGTCTTGGTCTGCTTGGCCTCCGTTGAAAAGTTGAGCGATGGCCTCAAAGGCTCCCTCAGCATTTTGCTTAAGGGATCAGAAGAGTTCAGGAAGCGAGGGCAAAGTTCCTGTAGCCGATTATCATATGCCTGCCAAATGTTTGACAGCCACTGGAGCAGTTCCAGGGCATTTACACTCTGTTTTGTGGGGTTGTTGGTTCTGGGTTGGGTGAGGGCGGGGTGGTTGTCGTAGGCCTAGAGGTCGTCGGCCTCTCCCGAGCCCCACCCAGCGGGTGGTAGACAACTCCAGGAGCCGCCCCCCTTCCAGGCGGTGCTGTCCGGCGAGAAGGTCTCCGCCTTTGGGGCTTTGGAGAGGAGTCCGGTGTGGGTTGGTTTGTTCGGACTAAGGTGAATGTAGGTGCCTGTTGTTTGATGGCTCCGGTATGAGGACGCCTATCAGAGGGCAGGTATTGCACCATTGCTGCGTATGCGTGTCGCTGCGTGGTTGTTGCAGTAGGGACTGTTGCCTGTGCTGTTGTCAGGTTAGCTGCGGTGAATGCTCTGGTGCTGTTGTTGGCTGGAGTATAATGAGCGTCTCTGCCAGATGCAGGACCATTCCCTTGGTGCTCCCTTCTGGAATTGGTTATCATCCCTAGCCTCACTGGGCATCGGCTGTAGCAGGCAAAGTACTCACCTTTGCAGTTTGCGCGGATATGAGTCTCTGTGGGAGATCTCGGTCTGACATCACGGGGATGAGGGTCACCGCACCCGAAGCAATGAGGGTTCCTTGAGCAGAACTGGCTCGCGTGGTTAAATCCCAGGCAGCGATTGCACTGAGCGGGGCCGCAAGGGCGTTCGGGAATCTTAATTTTTACTCTGAGGTAGCAAATCGATTGGATCTTGCCTACCTTTAGCTCTGAGTCATCTGCTCGCTCCACAATAATCAAAAAGATGGGGTGGAAATTCTCTGTAGAAGGTGTCCCTCTGGAGCGGCTTTTGACATCTGTTTCACTGTTTTGGTTGTTATACTCTGGCGTCGGAGGTGTGCCTTAATGTCTCCCATCATGTATCGCCCTCTGATGATGCGCCTTATATCCTTTGCTTTATCTAAGGCGAAGAAGAAGAGTTGTATTCCCCTATTTTTAGAGAGATCAGCGGTTTAGAGTGGACCTCTGCACATCGTGCTTAGAAAATGTATTTCCCTTGCGGATCACCCTGCATTCCCCCATGAGGGTGGGCATAACTTCCTTCAGGAATCCCTTCACCCCCTGGAAGGAGTCCGCAATGATCGGAGTAATGTGCCTCCTGCTGTTTCTGCTAGGGTTTGCACCCGGTACAGATATTGGTGAGCTTGGATATCCAGCAGTGCTGGAGCCTGCATTCTCTGGCTGAGGGCGAAAGTGTCGCTTTCTCCTACCAGCTTCTATTCAGAGTTAGCTTCATCCGCGTCTGTCTAGGCCTGATGAGCTATCTCCTTCCTCCATATAGGGGGAGTGTACAGAGAAGACAGTTTTTCTCTGAGTGAGAGGAAAAGTCGGTGAGCGAAGCCCCACGGTCAGAAGTGGAATCTGAATCCACTGTGTTTTGGTCTATGCGGATAGGAGACCTTTCGCGTGAAAGGCTCATCTCCGTGTCCTTGGTTCCACTTTTGGAAAAGGACTTTCCACCAGCTTTGCGTGGTCTGGATGTCCTTTTCTTTCGCGAGAGGCCAGAGGCTGGTCTTGTCTCCTTCTCTGCGTAAGTTGGTATTTTGTAGCTTACTTGCACCTTTGAAGCACTCATTTTACCTGAGTTGGTGGTAGCACTGGTAATTGTATTGGGTTGAAAAGCACGCTAGTACGAACTGTGCACTGCAACCGTACAAAGTTGGTTACTAACCTTTTGTATTTCGGATGTGTCTGCGAACCGAAGCCCGAAGGGAACTGGCAGGCTGAGGTTAGTGCACTGCCTGTGTGAGCATGCTGCGTACCTACCCTGTGTTGGGTTTAACCGCAGAGAAGCGATGGGGGTTGTAGGGTGGTTGTGCTGTTTTGGGTGTGGGGCGGAAAAAGCTTATCCTTGGTGAAGTGCGCGGATATGACATCCTTGGAGTTTGCTTGATATGCGCATGTTGTTCACTTGCTTTGTGAACAGCATGGGCATACCGCTACTTGGTTTTCTGGTTGTTATTGTTATTGTTGTTGCTTTGCTGGGGAGTTGGAATGTTTTTCCTGTTGCTAGGTTATGCCCCTTTGTTATCCAAGGTGGCCACACGCTAAGCGTGGTACCTTGAATTTTGGCTTAGGCCTGTTGCGATAGCAATAGCTGCCGAGTGACCAAATGAGAGCGCTCTCATGAAAAGGTAATTTGGCGTAGACTTTTTTGGCCCGGCGACTAATTTCCTCCTCAATATATGGGAGAGAAGAACTGTCATGAAGTAGCCTAACTGGAAAGCATCGAAATACAGAATAAATGGTCCTGAGTCCTTTATTCTGTGCCCTTTGCAGAAGTGCGAGCTAACTTTCAGCTGCCATACCCCAGATTTCACAGGCGTATAGCATGACAGGGATGACCAGGGCTTCGAAAAGGTGTAATTTCAGGTGAACTAGTACCGCCTTGGAACTGAGCATAGGGAAAATTGAGAAATTGCTCCCTGTGCCCTGTGAGCAGTCCCGGCTATGTGTTCCCTGAAGGTTAGACCTTTATCTAGTTGCACATCCAGGTAAGCTAGAAATTGTTCCACCTTATTCTTTGCTGTCTGTATGTCAGTTGGGGGAATTTGCGGGTACGTAGCCTTTAGTGAAAATTATGGCGTTGCTCTTAGCCGGGTTGATTGATATTCGCCAACGCCTACACCACCTTTCGATTAGGTGTAGCAGTTTTTGTATGGGAGTGATGGCTCTGTTTAAGTTTCTATTTATTTTGTATAGCAGGACGTCATCCGCGTATTGAGCAGTGTTGACGTCTGCTGCGTGAGGAAAGTCAGACATGTAAATGTTAAACAGAATTGGGGATAGAATAGAACCTTCGGGGACTCCGCCGCGTATCGGTCTTAGTGTTGATTTGTTTCCCGCGCTACTTAGAAAGTGCGATGCTTAAGGTATGGGGTTTTTTGATGTATGTAGTTTTTGGGAAGCTCCAGGTGAATAAGTTTGTATAGGAGCCCGGCGTGCCAGATCGTCGAGAAGACCTTTTCTACATCCAAAGATACCGCTGGGGTGAAGGACCTCTCCTGGAAACTCAGGGCTGAGGCCTCCACAATCCTCAGCAGCTGTTGGATGGTAGAGTGCCCAGGACGGAAACCAAAATGGTGAGGGGTGATGGCTTGGAAGTTTCCCAGCAAGGGAAGCAAACGGGCAAGAAGTAGTCTCTCAAACACTTTTGAGAGTGTGGAAAGGAGGCTGATTGATCGGTAGCTGAAGGGGTGGGTTGGGTCTTTGCCTGGTTTAAATTTGCACATCTCCCGTGCCTGAATAGTCGTTCCAGGTAATCAGCGAGAGCATTGGCTTTGGCGTGAGGATCGTATACTAGGCCCCGGGTGCCATGAATTAGTCGGGAGGCTTTGTCTCGTTGGTCGTGGAGGTTCTTAACTATCCTCCACACGTCGCCATCGATCAAGCTCTGTCTTGCCATAGTGTCCTCCCACGCGAGCTTCTTGTGCTCGAGGCGGACACTAACTTGGCGGCGCAAGATCCTTAACAGATTCCGATGATGTGGCATGCGGTGACGTTCGTAGAGTCTGCAGGCGGCCCAGGAGCGGCGAATGAGGAGGTCAAGGTCTAGAGTAATGAAATCTGTGTGAAGATGAGGGGAGGCATGGATCGTGAGACTATGGGTGACTTTGGTGACTGTCAGGGAGAAGGATGAGACCGCAGTCTCTAGGGAGTGGATGTCTGTGATTTTGGGGTTGGAAGGGATAATAATGCCGAGGCATTCCTTTACATTTTTCCAGTCGATCTCGCGGTTTAGACCTGCGACATCTTGGCTGGCAATCCTAGTGTTGATTTCAGCCAACACGGGGTTGTGATCGGAATGTAGTGCGTTGATTGTTGTGAGAGTGAGATGGTGTGGGAAGTGCTTGAGAATCGCAAAGTCGATGACACATGGCTGTCCGTCACTAAGAGGATGGTGAGTGGGTTGCCAGGGACCCTGTATTCTGAGCTGAGAGTCCTGATCAATTAAGCGAACGATTACTTTGCCTCTAGCATCCGCGCGGCGAGCGCAATGCCAACCAGGATGTTTGGCATTGAAATCTCCCGCGAGGATAACACTGGGATGTAGGGCGAGGAGGAACTGGTAATTAGCCACCACGAAAACTCTGGATGGGGAGTGGTATGCAGGCACTAGTAGTACCTACGTGCCACCAAGTTACACAAAGACAGCTGCGGCCTTTAGCGTTTGAAGTTGCGGGATCAGGATTGGGCGGTGGACTACATTTCTCCGGATGAAGATCGCTGTGCTGACGTCAGGGGCATCTCGGTCTGTCCGGAGGCAGGTATAGCCCGGAAGGCGGAAAATGGGGTATTGATGGAAATGCGTCTCGCTGACCAATATGGCGTCTAGGCCAAACCGGGCTGCAATATGATGAAGCTTGTCTCTCTTTTCGGCAAGAACGTTAGCGTTCCAAAATGCGAACCAGAAAGAGGTAGGAGACCCAATTTCGTTCGCCATTCTGGGTCACCAGGTTGTTGTCAACTAGAAGGGCGATAGCCTCGAAGACTATCATCATCTTGCTGGAGGAATCTGGTGCTTGGTAGAATCGGGCGAGAAGCTCCTGTAACCTGCCGCTATGTCTCTGCCACAATTGGGACAGCCACTGGAGCAAGAGCAAGGTGCTTTCGCCTTGATGGTTTTGGGTTGGAGAGGGCCTGAGGCGACTGCGTCTCCTGGGTTTCCCTCAGCTGAGGAGTGGCACCCTGCCCCTCAGCAGCTGGAGTCCTCCTGGGAAGGCGGCGCTGCCTCTGTGGCTTGGAAGCCGGTTTGGGTGGAGCTATAGATGTCTGTTTTTCTGGTGGAGCCTGTGTCCTTGCTCGCGTTATCCGTCGAGCATCAGAGGGCTGTCCTTGCGCAATTGCAGAATAGGAGATGTTGTCACTGTTGGTTGTGGCCTTGATGGTTGGAGTGGCGCTTGGTGGTCGCGCTGCCACAGGCGGTGCCGTGTAGGTGCTCTTTGCTGCTGCTGCAGGCGGTGGCGTGGAAGCAGTAGGCGCAGAGTTTCCACCTAGATGAGTCCTGCGGTTGCCGGTGTTGCTGATAATGCGAAGCCTTGTAGGGCAGCTACCGTAGCGGCCATGTGATTTCCCTTACAATTTGTGCAAGTTGGGATCTCCGTGGGAGCTCGTTGACAGCTCTCTCGGGGATGGGGGCCACCGCATCTGAGGCATCGAGAGTTCCGGAAACAGAACTCACTCGAGTGATTAAAGCCCAAACAGCGGTGGCATTGTGTGGGGTTGCCAGGGCGTACGGGAGTTTGGACCTTTATACTGAGGTAGCATAATGACATAGTTTGTCTATCGCCACCTCAGGGTCGTCAGTCCGCTCAACTATTATCATGAAGAGGGGGGTGGGAATTGTTACTGAAAGGTTTTCACCTTGAGCAGGCTTCGAAAATTATTTAACCAGTTTGGGTTGTATGCCCTGGCGTTTGAGGTCGTCAGCGATGTCTCCCACCGGAGTATCCGCTGTCAGTCCTCTAATGATGCGCCGGATATCGCGTGCTTTGTCGACGGCGATGGAAAAGTGTTGAATCCCTCGCCTCTTGAGGTTGCTAAGCAGCCTCTGGTGGTTCTCGGCACACCTTGCCTGAAACCTGTAAGTATTGCCCTTCTGAATTATCTTGCATTCGGCAATCAGACACCGCATTACTTCCTCGAGGAAGCCAGTAACACCCTGAAAGGATTCCACGATAATCGGTGGAATATGGCGTCTAGTGAAGAATTGCTACTATTGGTAGCGTCTGCTGAAATAGTTGGCTTTCCAGCTGGACTGGAGCCATCTGCCTCAAAATGAGGATGGGATCGCCGCTTTCTCTTGCCGGCTACAACTTTAAATTCAGTGCCGTCCACCTCGGAAGCTAGGGCGGACGAGCTGTCGTCTTCCTCCATATATAAGGAGTGGACAGAGAAGATGGATGTCTTTTCGGAATCTGAGGGAAAATCTGTAAGTGAATGCTCACTGTCGTTAGCAGAATTATATTCCTTTTTGCCTGAATGTATAGGAGACCGTTCCCGTGAGGGGCTGTCCCTGCCCTGTAGGGACTTCCTCACCTTCTACGTGCCGTGGTCGGCGAGGTTTTCTCTTTTTGGTGGGGCCAGATGAAGTAGAGGCCACTGCGCAGCTCTGGCTGCCAGAAACTCCCGCACCTCCAGTAGTTTTTTACAACACTGGGGTTCATATAGCAACAAATTTCACTTTGAAACACATAAATGGGTACTGTGTACTGCACAGCTGGAGTGCAGTGCCCTACGCTCCTCACACAGTTGTGCACTAACCTGTTTGATGGTGATGTGATGCTCAGATGTGAAGAAAATGGTGAAAATATGTTCCTGAAGAAGCACAAAATTGGCTGGTTTCGCGCGAGCTGCGCTGTGGCGGACGTAAACGAGCGCGACCACCTGTTGCTGCTGATGTTACTAAGCATTAATTCCACTCCAAACTCCCCAACTACTTCAACTCCCTCATCCGTGGCCTAGGGGAGTACGACATTGACCCCGGAGCCCCCTACCAACGCCCCAGATTAATGATCATGAACTAAGTACATCTAAATATTCAAACACCATATACAATAATACACATCCTCATATACACGCATATCCCACCTATACTATTATGCCACCATTCACTCACAATCCCTTCCTCATTAACCCTATCTCAGCCAGAAAAGGACTCTGTCCTGGCATGGCAAAAGCTTGGAGGCCCCTCCCTTTCAGAGAGAGGTTCTCCTCCCGCTCATTTGCTGCTACGCAGTTAAAGTTTTACTGTTGACAAATAAACACACGTAAAATCGGACACACCCTCCAAGAAGAGCTCAACGCTCGCATAGGAACCAAACTCGCATCAACCTCCGAAATGGCGTCGAAAACGATCCGCTCGGAGAATCCTACTCCAGGCCCAGCCAGCCTTGTCTGCGAACGAACGAATGAATGAATGAATGAATGAATGAATGAATGAATGAATAATGTGGTTTTGGGGCTTTGTGGGCCCCAAGGCTGTTTTAGGAATTTTCCTCTTCAGCCTAGGTTTCCTTTGTAGTTGGTGCGTTGCAGAAGCTGGCCGCGGAAAACTTGCACATGGTCATTCGTCTTGGTCAGGTTGGTCAGTGTGGGTGTGGTCCAAGTTTAGCGTGTTAAAGTTTTGATTTATGTTGAATAGTAGGAAAGAGCTTTTTTTTTTTTTTTTTTTTTGTTTTTGTTTTTTTTCTGGGCAGCCTGGTCTCGTGGTAATTTTTTTTCCTTTGTTTGTTGGCATTATGGTACCAGTTGTTGTAGATAATTTGTTATGTCTTCTTGAGTGATTTGTTCTTGATCGTAAATTCTTATTAAGGTGAGTAATGGTGGGTCGATGTTAGTTCTATTTCGTCGGTAATTAGTCAGCTGGATGTTTTGTGCAGTGTTAATAAGTTCTCTGCGGTATGGTCTATTTATGGCGTTTGCAATGTAGTTAATTTGTAGTTTCCGTAGATGTTCCTTTAGTGGGAGAATTCTTGTGAGCTTGTAGATTTCGTCGTTCTTCAGTGCATAATGGAATTTTTGTGTTATTCGGATGCTTTTGCGTTCAAATGTTTCCAGTTTCTTCATTGTGGATCTCGGCGTTAATGGGGCTATTGCTGTGGTTGCGTATGTTATGATTGGTCGTATGAGTGTTAGATATATGTACTTTAGCACATTTGGATTTAAACCTTCTTTTTTGGTAGCTGTGAGGTGTCGAAGCGTCATTAGTGCTGTTTTGCCCTGTTTGAGCTTCTCTTGATGATGATGGAGTGTTGATAGTTTGTTATGGATTTTGACTCCTAGATATTTAATTACTCGTCTTGCTGTAACGTGGTTTTTTGCTATTTGAATTGTGGTGTCCCTCTGTTCTTGCTTGAGTTTCTTTTTTATTACTATAAGTTGAGTTTTTTGGGGGTTTATTTTGATACGCCACTTGTTGGTCCAGGCTTCGAATTTTGTTATTTGTTTTTGTAATCGATTTTTAGCTCCATTATATTGTGTTGCTATGGACCAGTAGGCAGTATCGTCGGCATATTGAGCGAGGTGCACTTGTGGGTGGGTTGGTTGCGGTGTGTCAGCTGTGTATAATATATATAGTAGTCCTGATATGGAACTGCCCTGTGGTGTGCCGGCATATTGCGTGAGGGGTTCAGAGTTGGTATGGTTTATGTAAACTGTGCTAGTTCTTTGGTTTAAGAAACTTGCTGTCCAACGTATTATTCTGTTGGGTATTTGGAAGAGATGTAGTTTGTAGAGTAAGCCGTTTATCCAACAGCTGTCGAACGCTGCTTGAATGTCCAGGAAGCTCGCGATGGTGACTTTGTTTTCATTGAAGGCATGCTGTAGTGACGTGGTTACTCTTACTAGCTGGTCTTCTATGGTAATGTCGGGCCGGAAACCCGCTTGTGTTTTCGGTAGGATGTTTCTTCTGCGAACGATGTGTGAGCAGGCTCTTTATCCTTATGGACAACGTTTTTGCGCGCCAATCTTGGTTGGTTGTTCAATTCACTACGTAAACGGCCCAATGAGGTTGCGTAATAATAGCTAGTCACTGTTTTACCTTTTTCCATATAGTCAACCTACTCAATTGCTAATCACTTTTCCCGCCGACAGAATGCTTTTAGTTTTTTCGGTGCAGTTTCACTTTCGCCAAACCATTGTTTTGACTCCGGGGTGTAGGGAATAATTCAGGTTTCGTCTACATTCTTAAAACGACGCTAGAAGTCATTCGGGTTGTGCTGCAACTTTCCAAACAATACGATTTTTAAATATCCTTCCTCAGTGTTTATGGTTTGGAGTCAACAAACGCGTCGCCCATCGCAAACTCAGCTTTATGCAGAACTGCCTGCCGGATATTATGTACCCTTTCATATGAGATGCCTACCATTTCAAAACTTTCACGAATCTTAACGCGATTGATTGTCTATGACGATAACATAAAGTTATCGACCATTTTCTCAGAAGTAACCTCTATTGGGCATTCAGAACGTGCTTGTAAGGCCACTTAAAATTCATTTAACCAGTAACAAATGAAATTGAGTTCTGGTGAAGAAAGCCCAGAATTTTCTGCAGCTCAGTTAGTATCTGGGCCGTAACCCACTTTTTAAAATAAAGACGTTTTATTGCTGTACTATGCTCGTCTTATCTTACATCACTACATATACGAAACGTGTTACCCCCTCATTTAAGAACCGCGCTTGAAATTTTGAATAAAACCGTAACATGAATTACACTTACCAATAGGCATGCCGCTTAACAACATTTCCCGCCAATTCATTGAAATTTACCAAATTTATCAATCCGCCCTCGTACACACATTTGCCATTTTAAAGCGTCTATGTAGATTCAGCCTGTGCTTCACGCCTTTTTTTTTTTTTTTTTTTTTTTTTTTGTGTGTGTAGTTTTTTAACAGTTGAATACTGTAGTGGTTTATATGCGTATTTCTACTTATAAAAACAAGTGAACTTTGAAGCAAGCGAAAATTCAAATAAAATAATTCATTTGTTTTTAAAATTATACATATGAACAGAACATTGGCGTGTTGCAAAGAATGCAGCATATGTTAGAAATATGTAAAATCATGTATACTTAAATAATATAATTGCATTTTTATTTCTCATAAAGTTATAAACTTGTTGTTATATTTACACTTTTACTAACTGTTAAGGAACATGTCAGCTTTACTTGTTATTGTCGTTGCGCTTCCCAAACCCGTTAGATGCAGAAATTTTTTTTCTTTTCTTTTTCCTTTTTTATGATTTAGGCACAATGTTCTATTGCGGATTTGTCCTCAAGATGAGAAATGCGTATTTAAAAAAAACCGATATGTGCAAACGAGAAATATTGTTCCTCTCAAAGGCGCTATGAGCAGAAGTCAGAACATAGCTGCATTTTTCTTGAATCTGCAAGTTTTGAGTAATGGAGATATCTCATATACATCTTCCCAGTTTTTGCCAGTTGTTTCCTGGTGACAGCAGTAATAAAGAGTGTTGTGTGACATCTGGAATTTACTCTGGTGAGGTAAGTAATGGCAATACGGCTAGGCTACACATGTTGGATATACTAGCAATATTCGGCATGCCTTTAACACATTCGTTCCATACTTTCAATAACGTTTGAAAATACGCTGTGCGACATCATATATATGTATATACTATTCACGGAATAATAAAAATTTCTTAAAAGCATAAAATTCATTAAAAACACTCAGAATGCAATATAAAAAATTCACATAAAAGTTCACACTAAAACCATAAAACTGAACACTAAAATCACACGATATTTCGAGCTTATCTCTTGGTTACGTGCTCAGAATGAACTGAGCTGTGGCGGGCGGTGTCTGTCTTAGTGAGGCATAAGGGATGTGACCTGGCAGCAAAACTGCCAACTATAACTGAACAAAGTAGTTTGGCAAACCTGGCAGTATTACAAGGAAATATTGAGGCCAGGAGGAATACGGACTTTATGCAAAACTATTGCTGCCATCTCTAGGTCTGTAAGGTATGCTTGGATGGAGGGGCGGCATCTATGAGAATACGGGAAAAACAGTCATCGAACGTGGCCTGGTGAAAATTGATACGTTGTGATACCGGCAATGGGGAACAGGTTTTAACCGAACGCCTATGATTGTTCATTCTAATAGAAACCATAGTGGACGTTAGTCCAATATAAAAAGCTGGACAAAATTTGCATTTAAGTAAATACACAACATTCTTAGAAGTGCAGTTGAGAAATGAGTGAATTTTAAAATCTGATTTCAGATTCGGACTAACAAAAGACGAGCATGGGGATATCAAGGCACAGGTCTTACATTTAGGGTGGTTGCACGGATATGAGCCAAGTGTAGAGAAGGAGGGCTGAGGATAATCAACATTTCTGCGAAAAATGCTCCTGAGATTGCAAGCTGACCGAAAACATAGCCTTGGTAATGTCTGAAAAAATTATGCAGTTGGCTGATTTTGCGTGAGAATATTGAAGCTGTCTTTTAGGACTGCCTTGAGTCTTTCAATGCCCGGAAAATATGTCACTGTGAAATTCAATGGGTCATTATCTGCTTGTTTACGAGTCTTGGGAGTATGTTTATGATGGGAGGCCTGGACTTTGGATTTTACCAGGGAAGGGAGGTAACCCCTCTTAACTAATTTGTCAGTTAATTGGGTAATGTATCTATCCAGAGCTGAGTCGTTATTGCAGATTCGGTGTCTTCGTAGTGACAAAGAAAAGGGAATGGCCTTTTTAATATGTGATGGATGGCAACTTTCGAAATGTAAGTACTGCCTGTAAGTAAGTAGGTTTAACTGATGTCAGAAATTGCTTATTAACTAACTGAATTTCTACATCCAGGAAGACAGCTTGAGTACGGGAAACTGTGGATCTGAACTTAACTGGGTAGTTGGTGTTCAGCCTATTGAAGAAACCATCAAATGCAGTAATGCCTGAGTCCAAATGATGAAAATGTCGTCAATGAATATGCGCCACACCAACAGTGCTACGGGTTCTGAATGTAGAAATTCTTCTTCAAGTTTGGCCATATACAGATTGGCTTAAGACGGAGCCATTCTGGTACCCATGACTGTCCGCTTGACTTGAAGGAAATACCTTCAAATACAAACACATTATGTGTGAGGACAAAATATGCTAATTGGAAATAAAATCATTGGAAGGAGTCTGAGCTAAATTTGATCTATCTAAAAAGTAGGCTAAAGCTTCTAAACCCTTATTGTGGGGGATATTGGTGTAAAACGAAGACACGTCTACAGTAACTAATAACACGTCATCATAATTATTTAAATCCACAGACTTCAAAATTTCTAAAAAAAAAAAAAAAAAAAAAAAAAAAAATTAAAGGAGTCTTTAATATAAGAGGGTCTGGAAGAGGCTATAGGTTTGATATAAAAATCTACAAGGGCTGATATTCTCTCAGTAGGGCTGCTACAACTGGCTACTATAGGTCGTCCTGGGCAGCCTGTTTTATGTATTTTAGGTAAAAAAATATAGAGAAGGTGTGCGGGGAGAAACTGGTGTTAAACAGTGTAATGTCAGCTTATTAAAGCCTTCTAATGGAGCTCTAGCAGAAACGAAATGCGCTATTTCTATGTTGAAGTCAGGAGTGACATCTTTCAATAGGCTCAAGTAATAATCTTCGTCATGCAACTGTCGAAAGGCTTCTTGGGTGTATAATGCCCGGTCCATGACATCGACTGAGAAGCCCTTGTCGGCCGGCAAAATAATGATATTGGGATTCAACGATAACTTACGAAACAAAACTCTCTGAATAGGGAAAAGGTTGTCTCTGTTTATCAAGAATTAACAAGAATTGGTCTTCCAGCTGTTGAAAGAAAGAAGTTCACAAAGGTGTTGGATTGTGAAAAGATCTCCATCTCTTAGCCAAGAAAAGATTAATGCAATTGCTGTGTTTCATACAAAGAGGGAAATTTGGCAGAAGAGGACTACAGATTGCACATAACTAAAAAGGAGGAGGCAAGAGCTGCTAAACAAGTGTTATAGCCTCAGTTTTTGATTGTGTTCTTGTTGCAACTACAGAGAATCTTGACTTGCCCCAATTAGTGACAAAGCAATATTATGTTTAGAAATTGCAAGTACATAACTTCACGATATAGTCACCAACAACAAAGACGTTCTCTTATACATATGGCATGAAAATGAAGGAAAGGTAACATCAACCGAGTTCACATCATGTAATGCTGACTTCATAAAATTAAACATCAATAACAAGAAGACTGTCCTTGTAGAGTCCTGCAAGTACCCCGGCTGATATTTTCAAAATTCAAAACATAGAAACTGAGCAGCTGATACTTGAGAAAGGGCATACAATGAAGGAGATTGATTCATTACACTCCACTCTAGAACATCTATTAACTCCACCATTGTGTTCACCTATTGACATTATATCAAGAATAGAAGAACAACAACAAAAAAATAGAAATAATCAGCCTTATGTTATCCATTATGTCAACCATAGTTTTTTAAAAATCTACCAAAAACAGGAGTTCAATTTTCAATCAATCACATCCGAGAGGAAAAAAGGCGATTCTACAGTAGCAGACATAAGCGCATTAAAGTAGATACAAGAAGACTTACTATACAATATTAGGGTGTACGGATCCCTGGCAGCCGTCCCAAAACCGAGAAATAAAATAAATGAAAAGGTGTCCAATGTCCTGTATCTGAACACATGAAAATTAAGTGGAATAAATTTGAAAGCCTTCAGAGCTTGAAATCCTTTATGCATAAAGACCATCATTTCTCTACGACAACCTTAAGCAGGACTAATTTAATCTCAAATAACTATAAAATAATACAACGATTATATTGTTGGTATGCTGAAAGTAACTTGTTTTGTATTTTAAGTCTCGCTATGTTTTCTTTGTGTGGTTAAATAATGCTTAAAATCCTGCATCATTATGAATAAATTTACAACTATTGTGTTTGATTGAAACGAGTAACACTTTAAAGAGATATTACATGGTGATGTTTATGTAGAGCTAACGGTTTAACATTGTTAACATTATTTTTTCCGGAAACTTACTATTGGATAGCAGAAAATTGAATTTGAAAGCAAATACTCGCTGCAACTTGTATTTCAGTTTCATGAATCTCATTTGTTATAACTATTATATTTTGGGAGAAAATGTGATATTCATTACATTCGGTATAAATATATACTGTAAGTTATGATAAAATATTACTTAAATCGACTGTATTGTCACTGTTACCACATGAATAACCATACATTTTAATTCAGGTTAGATCAAATTTCTATGATTTATTAATACAATGACAATATTAATAAAAAGAATTACTACTACTACTACTACTACTACTACTACTACTACTACTACTACTACTACTACCACTACTACTACTACTACTACTACTACTACTACTACTATAACAACAACAATAATAATCAATAATAATAATAATAATAATAATGTTCTTATATAATACAAAATGAACATTTTTATAAAGGTCACAGTCCAACAAATCAACACATATACAGATCATCAATTTGCGTAACATCTAGCCATAAAGACGATTTATTAGCATTATACAGTACAATCAGTGATGCTTTCCCCCGTGGCGTGGGGCATTTTCTATAACTGAACCTCCACTTATTTGCCATGGGGGAGATAGCACGCCTGCTTGTTTATTTTTGACCTTGCTGACTGTTGCAGTCGTAGGGCAGCAGTTCCCGGGTGAGTGTCGTGTTGTTCGTTTCTTAATTCGACAGTATACATAAAGAGTCTTATGCCTCGCGTTTTACAATGTCACAGCGTGTCTTTATGTATGATTCATATGTGTTGATTCAACTTGTGAAGTTCGGAGACTGTTTCAAGCAAGATTCCCGGGTGTAGAGCTCCAGGTTGTAAAACAGCCCATACTCGTATAATAACTTTCAGGAAAATGGAAGTGTCCAGCCTAAGAAAACAAAAAAGCAGACTAGGGTTCTCACCGAAGAAAGATTACATGGCAATGGTAACCGTTTACAAAATTCCCCTAGAAAATCTCGTCGTCTTGCACAATAAATGGGAAAATGTCATATGGGTCTGTGCAAAAGGCTACTGAATTATTGCTCTTCAAGTCGTGTAAAATAACCGTGGTACATGCTCTTCAGCCAGGTGACCCCTATGAGTGGATTTAGGAGAATCTGTATACAATGGAAAAATAGACTCACATTTAATATTTTTCTGGACAAAGCCTGGTTGCACCTGTATGGTTATGTGTATACTCAGAACAATTGTCACTGAAGTACTGGTAAACCTAAACTCGTACATGAGTATGAATCATAGGAAGAGCTTTTGTTTTCATCATACAGTTGATTCTGGTACTTATGTGAAACAACATACTAACCTTTTTTCCAGAGAATTTGACGATTTCTTCATAGTTACAGACAGTAGAGAGCCGCAAATTTATTCACAGCCTGAAATGAATGACTTGGTTAGAGACTTGGGTATTCCTAAAGATTCAGCAGAACTGTTAGGATAGGTTAAAGGAAAAGATTTTATTCGTTCCCTGTAGTTCAGATGTAGAGAAAGAAATTTCGTACCATACTTTTCACAGGAAAATGATCTGATTTATTGTAGTTGTATTATTGGGCTGTTAAGGAATTTAATATTCAGAATGTTGTCAATGAATTGATGTTTTTTGTTGATTCATCTCAAAGGAGCCTCAAAGCAGTACTTTTTCACAATGGCAGCAAGTATGCCTCAGTACCAGTAGGTAGTTCTGTGCATATGAAAGAATGCTATGAAAATTTAGCATTAATGTTCTCCAAACCGAAATACAATGATCCTGATTGGACGATATGCGGGAATATAAAAGTAATTACCATGTTTCTTGGATAGCAGGGAGGCTATACAAAATTCCCCTGTTTCGTGTGTTTAAGGGAAAGCAGAGACAGGAGTCAGCACTGGATCACTGGTCGCCTGGAAGCAAAAATATGTTACGAGGAAATTTGGTTGATGAAAGAAAAGTTATCCTTCCACCACTTCGCTTAAAACTTGGACTAATGAAACAGTTTGTGAAGGCCTTGCCACACGAAGGAGAGTGTTCAATACTTACGCAATAAGTTGCAGAGACTCTCAGAAGGAAAAGTGAAAGAAGGTGTTTAGTGGATTCATATATTCAGAAACTCTTTAGAGATGAAGTGCTCGAAACAAAAATGAAAACTGTCCCAAAAAGTTGCACAGTAATTTATTGGAAACTAAAAGCACTAGAATTTAAGTGTATGGCGGAAAATAAATATATTAATGAAATTTAAGGATTTTGGGCTGTTCAATGAGTCTTAAATTAATTTCGTATATTTCCATTAGGATTACTTTCTCGAAAATCATGGTGCTCTGAGCGAAGAATAGACGAGAGATTTAATCAAAATGTCAAATACGCAGATACCAGGGCAGATATAAAGTCAACGTGTTTGCGGACAACTGTTGGATGTTGCACAGAGAACTGCACAAAGTAAGTTACAATAGAAGTAGCAGATGGAGCTTCGAGGGAAAACGAAAAAGGCATTATTAGGATCAGTAAAAGTAAAGAAACATTAGGAGTAATTTTTTATTAATAAGATGAAGTTGCTATTTTTAATGTACTTTTCAAAGCACATGTTATGATCATAATGAATGAATGTAATCTTTTGCATATTTTCAAATTAACTTTGTGAAAAAACGGTGTTTATATTTAAATTCAGTCCACCAAATTACATAACAGAGAAATCAAAATTTACAAACAATTTTCAATTACCTCAATTTTGCACACCTGTGATATTTCACTGCTCACTTCCACTTTGGACGTGCAGCCAAGCGGATGGCTCAGATAAGTGCATACAACATTTTTGTATCGCCACCTCTTGGTTGGTGACTGAAGCAACGCTAAGAGGAAAGGGAAGATTACGTGACTGCTTAAAACTGTTTAAACGACCGCTTCTCGCACAAGACACTTTCACCAAAGTACAATATATTTTAATTACAGCGGTTAGAACGGTGAGTTAAATGGCAGGCGTTGGAGGTGCGCGTGGAAATACATTCATTTATATTTTCCCCTTCATAGCCCTTCTAGTATTTGTACCGTTAACATTTAACATGTCCTGGATTGGATATTTCATAAAAATTTGCCAGCCATGCATTTATAGTGCGATTCATTTATTTCTTGACATGACACCAATAACTTTTGCTGGCGTTCATTTATACGACGGTACTTTTCAATTGTTCAATCCTGGGTCTGTACTACTCAGTGTGCTTTAACCAACCTGACACCAACTATTAAGGAGATTTTAAAAGAAAAAATTTTCACTGTTCCCATTAGTGTTCTGTTCTTAGTTGTGAAATGTTCCTCCATATCTCCTGGATGTTTGAATGGATGCATTTGTCTGGAAACCATTTGCGGCACACTCAGTTCTGTGTTTAGTCCACTCGAAATATCTCCCACGGATTTCACCAAATTACTGAAGATTTTGACCACCCTCTTTTGGCGATCCTCAAGCATAGCTGTCAAGTAAAATACACATTTTTGCACACAGAGGAGATCAACTTGAATTCCATGAAGAATTTTAGCCACGAGCTCCAGCTGGGAAGATTATTTTGCAATAATGAGTAGTGACACCAGAAATGCATAAGTTAAGGCTGATCAAAGTAGCATATGGGTGTGCATGCTGGCGTGTTTTATTGTTTCCATCAAGAATAGCTTCAATAATGGAAACTAAATGCCCTGAAAATAACCGAATGTCCTTATGTTTTACACTCCATCTAATTTCACATGTGAAGATACATTTAGAATTACGTGTACCTTCTTGAAAAAAAATATTTCCTTTGCGGTTTTCTTATTTGCGGAACATTGTTGAGGTCAATGACTACTAAATTAAGAATGTGTGTACTTCAATGAAAAATAGAGCTTCAGGATATTGATTTCAAATAAGCTTTTGCACTCCATTTTCTTTACCAGCCATAACCAGAACCACCCGTTCTATACTTGGCCAACTAGCTTATGTTAACACCAGCTTCAGTTAAAATTGAATAATGATGTTTGCATACTGGAAGTACTCAGATCATTAAGTGATGTAGATTCCATAAATTATTTTCGAACAATAGGAGCAGTGCTACTATTGTTTACAAAGCAAAAATTAAAGGCGTGGATCATATGAAGAAAAAAAACACCTCATATAACTTAAATACTACAAAGTAGCTTAAATCTTACTTAAACAATAAATTTCCTATTCATACCCGAAATAATCTCAAATAATGTAAACTAAAATAGATATATTTTTTTCACTTCTACAGTTACCCTATTCCTGCTATATCTGCTCTGCACTGAAAATACAATACTTTTCATTGAGTGATGAAATCAAGGTCTTCAGAAGAATTTGCTTCAGAGTGTTACTAGCTCATTTTGAATTTCAACAGAAATAATTTAGTACTTCCGCTCCAGGTACCAAAGTAGCCTTTTAAATAAAATCAAGCAAATTATTGAAAACGCCGGAAGATCAGTTCTTATCATGAAGAGGTAAGTCATGAGTTCCACAAGCACGCACGCACACACACCTACACAAATCATCAATTTCTCATTGGTAAACGTAATATATCTGCTGCCCATACTCATTGGTGTGTTTTTCATCATATCCAAGTAATTGTTCAACTAATTTTCAGCCTCACGATACCAAGATGACTTCATATATTCACGCTCACTCAAGGAAATACTTGTCTTTAGTAAAAACCTGCACTATAAATGCACCTTGAATACCACAATATACTTCCGATTGAAAATGCCCCCAATGTCGATTCAAATCACCTTTCTTTTAGCGGAATGCACCAGCACCAGAATGGCCGATTTCCTACTGCTACGAAGTCATATGTTGTGGAAGGTACCCAAGGTTTGTTCACAAGTTCATACCTTAAGCCGCGCTGACTGCTGTTTAAAGACATCCTACAATCAAAACATTAATACCACTACCTGAAGAATAACTGTTATCTTTGTTTATTGACTTCTGGTATTGAGTTATGTTGGCAGTAGCACTAGAAATCAGTCTTCGCATATCTTCTTTCTTTTAAAAAAAAAAAAAAAAAAAAAAAAAAAAACGGAACAATGGAGATGTATAAATGAAACACTTTAACGATTATTGTTAATATCGTGACACAATTCATAATCCTCCGCAAAAGACTGGTTTTAACCTCAAAAGGAAACAGTGATTCATGCCTTAGTTCGGATGAATTTGCTACATGATACAACGGGCTCACATGTTTGATTGTTGTTGCAATGCTACCTTGATTATGAGTTGGTAAGAAGGTTATTCTTCATGGAAGAACTTCCTTCGACTGCAGCTATTACACTTTTTGCTATGCCAGCATTCAAACTATGAAACTGGCCAGCAGATTGTGGTGTCAGACATGTCGAAACACATGAAAGATATCAGTGCCACTAAATTACAGAAATGTGAAGTCACTCTCTAATAAAAATTATTTTCGGTAGTCCCGAAGACTATAGAGCACATTTAAAGTTAATTAAGTTATTTATATATATTTAATTGTCTAAAACTTAAGCTGCTCATTGTTGATTTTAAAAAATGATGGAAAACTTTAAATTAAATATAAATCACAACTTTTATAATTTCCTATTATATTAGGTTCTCTTCATTATTACAGATTCAATGTAACTTGATTTGATAGAATTATTGTGTAAAATGTCACTCTCTGTGACTCATTGCCCGTGCAATTTCATATAAACCGATTATGTTTGTCTAAGTACCAGGCTTATTGGTGGAGCATTGCAAGTAGGAAAAGAAGGTAACCAGCCAAAAGCTATAGTTGTGAAGTTCATCAAAAAATTATAATTAGGGATGATGATGATGATGATGATGATAACAGAAATCATGAAAATAAACAGTTGTACACCTAATGATAGTCTACTACATTGGCATTTCCAAGGGGAATTTTTTTCTTCCCTTTGGCCTCCCTTATCTACCCTTATGGAATGAATGAATAGTGTTTAACGCCTGTTTTTGCTACAGAGGCACCACAGGCTATGGACACTGATGATACATGAGATGAAATGATATATTGGGAATGGATTTATTTTTAATTTTTTAGGAAGGAATCGTTCCAGGCCTAAGTTTAGGGTTCCTCCCCGGCATTTGCCATTTATGAGGAATGAGGAAAACCTGGAAAAAACCTCAGCCAGGGAGGACGGTCCTGGCGGTATTCGAACCCAGACCTCCGGCTCACGAGTTCGAGACTTAACAACCTCGACCACGCGTGGCGGTCCCTTATGGATGATAGAAGAATATAGAGTAAGGATTTCTGTCTTTCTAGATGATGAAGGAAATTCCATACTTGACACATTTAACATGAAAAGTCATACATTGCTTTATTTGATGTACAGAGGATGAAACAAACTTATAATACAACTACAAACTAATTATAAAAAGGTATGAAATTAAATTTTACATCAGTCTTAAATGAAAGTACCTTCACTGCTACCCAAAATGTTCCTGCACTTGGGAAACAGAATAGTCATTGACAGCTGTATTCAGAATAAAGTTCCATTATAATTGTAGGCTTTGAATTATGAATTATGAATTTTTACTCTTTTCTTTCCCTTATTTATTTTTCCGTCCTTTCTCATATATACTGTGTACTTATTTGTTAACTATTTTAACTTTTCAGAAATTACATCCTATAATCTCTCTCTCTATGCCTAACTTTACCTCACTAATTGCCATATTCAGAAATAAATAAAATGTTGGGTATTACCTACTAGAGGAACATTTTAGTTATGAAATTTATTTCTCACTTGGATCTTGCATAAGTCTTGAATTCATAATACTAATTTTCAATATGTGATATTAAACAAATTACACTTATACTTATAATGAATGTTGAATATTACAGTTTTTATACTGTTTCCTCATAAGTCAGCTCCAAATTTTAAAAATATGATTTAACAATGACTTTGGCACATGTAAAAAATGTGATAGATGATTAATTCTGGAAGATGTTCACATTGCTCAGCTGTGAAGAAAAAATTATGTATCTGCTGAAACAGATTCTTCATTTATTCATGTTGCATATTTAATGAATAGCCAGCATACAACAATATACCTGTATGTGTAGCGTAGTCTGATTAGAGTAAAATATAATGGAACATAATTATAGTCTATGCTTTCATGAAGGCACTTATTTCCTAAAACTTTCAATAAATCAAATGGCCAGCAAAAGACATATATTAAATTAACATGAAATTGACAACTCTTTGATTTCATATTATGTGGCCATAATAAAAATTAGTATAACCAATATATTTAAGCACTCTGGCATTGTAATTACTGAATTCATCTGAAGCGTTCCGCTGGGATATTTTGCTAGTCATTAACAACTATCTTTGACCACAATCAGAGTCATTCATATCGTTTCTAAAGACACTTGAAAAAATTACACACTCTGCACATATTTGTGGGTCATAAATTTAAAAGAAGAGAGAGAATAAGAAATGTCTTTCATAGAAAATATCAGTTAGATTATGATTCCATTAGTCTACTTCACAGTTATTAGCTTCTATACATAACAAATACTTATTTTTTATTTAACTCTGTTACTTCTCTGGTTTACTGCAGCAACGAGGATCTCCAAGATCTCCAGGTTTGCTTGGGCAGTAGGGTTCATCACTGTTGTTCAAGCAGAAAATACCAGCAGCACTGAAAGTGAATAATTACTTTTAAAATAGGAGTCAAATAGGAAAAATTCAAGTTCTGAATTGAACTAAAACTAAAGAGATTCCGCTTACTGATCAATGATCTAAAGTTAACATCATGCCTCTAATGAATTAGTTCTAAGAAAGTCTTGGGAATTATTTCACATAATTATCAGCAATACTATCTTGTGCTCAGTTGGTGAGGAGAGAAGGTACATTCAGAAATGCATTTTTAGTCTCATAGACAGCCAGGTTATATTTAGGCACTTAAAACCCACTAAGTAAATTCTAGAATTCTATGCCAATGTCCCCAAGCTTTGATAGCTCTCTCTGCCTAGAACTATTTGGGACTCAATTGAGTTTGGGACAGCTTATTCTATTTTTTTACTGTTTCAGTGTTTTATTTATTTTGACCTCTTTAGTTTTTACTATTTGTAATGAATCATTCTTTAAGAGTTACTATATATATTCATATAATAAAAATGAAAAATAAAGTAACTGTTGGAACAATGTAGCCAAAATAACAAGAACTAGAGAAGCAGAAATAAATAGAAACACTTCAACAATAACACAATTATTGCAATATTTCCAACCGCTTGTGTACTGCTTCAAAGGCAGAAGACAAGTAAAAGTGGTAAAAGTAAATATTGAACCTAAAGGTAACATAATGCATAGAAACATAAAACAAGTAATAAGGGAAAAGGGTGAGGTGAAAGAGGAAAAATAACAAATATAGATATATTATTCATTGAAAATGTTAATAAAAATTAAAATCAATAATATCAAAGTAGAAATGAGATTAGTAACATACAAGATTTAAACCTGCTGGTGTATGCCCTTTATGTTAAAATATGCTCTTGACCTATGATGCAATTTTCATGAATATTAGTTGGTAATGCATCAATAAGTGAAAATTAAATGCATTATCAAAATCCTTACAGTGAGATAATGTATGTTGGGCAACCAGTAAGGGAGACTTGGTTTTAACAGAACTCATATTACTGTTTATACGGAGCTAAACAACAAAGAGGTTAAACCAATATACAGGTATATAAAATGCTTTGCAAAGCTTATAAGATAATATATATACAAAGTATTTCAGAAATAATTTTACAAACTTTGGTGGCAGACACCTCACACCAAAATAAGAAAAAAAATCCATTAAAACATGTGTTTGAAAAACCCTTAGTTTTTGAGTTATTAATAGAATACTTCAATGCATTTCTCAGTACAATCTAACAACTTATGTTCATAACCAAAAATAAAATTCAATTTGTTAGGTAATCAAATGATGTTATTGATTTAAGATGCACTTATTGTATATCCTAGATGTCATATGTTGTCAAGGAGACTTATTTACATTTATCATTTGGGTACATTCATGTTTAATCTGTTTCTCACATTTCACTTGTATTGCATATTGTGTTGTGATAACCATGGCAGGATATTCATTTCATGTCCTTGCAAATAAGAAGAACCATGTGATTTATGCACAATGCGGCTCCAGCACCTTATTGCTGCAATGTACAAGATACACTGGCTGATATCTACTATGACAGATGGATAGGTAGGGAAGAACCAGTTTCATGACCTGCATGTTCCCTTCGACTTCAACCCTTTGAATTTTTATCTGTGGGGCCACCTACAACAATTTGTTTGTGCAGCAGACATTCCTAATGCAGAGACACTTCGTCAACATGGAAGAATGCGAAACCATTCGACACCTTATGGGAGTATTTGAAAGCGTGCGATTGTTCATGATTAGATGAATGTTTGCGTGTGTGGAAGCAAGAGGTTTAAACATTTGTTATGAGTTTCTCAGTTGACATTGTGTTTATTAGATTTTGTTTCTTGTTTTGTAAACTTTCATTAATAACTCAAAAACTAAGAATTTCCGGTAATATGTTTGTATTGACCCTTTCTTTGTTTTCGTGTAAGGAAATCACCACCAAAGTTTGTAAAAATATTTCTGAAACACTCTGTATATATGACATTGCTAGAACACAGTTAACACTGATGACCTGAGATGTTAAAGAGCGTCCATAAATAAATCCATAGAACACAGTAAATAAAGTAAACTTAAATTCTCTGGATAAACTGAACTATGGAACAAATGACATGGCATAATTAGCACACAGGCTTTGCATTTAGGGCGTTGGCAAGGATATGAGCCTGCAACCGAACGGGATAATTTCGACGGTTGCGGCAAAATATAGTTTTAAGGTTAGGAGGTGTTCTAAAAGTAAGGCAGAATACAAATCTACAACAATCACTTAAAGGTGCATGCATCAGTAAAGTATCGTGGCATTCTTTCAAAATAGGTTTGATACTCTCAATTCTAGGGACGTAAGTGATAACAAGGTTAATGAATTTCTTATTGAAAGATTTTGGCTTGCATTGGAACTTTTTTGTACGCTGGAATGATACTGGTTTGTAAAAGATAAGAAGGATATTTTTAGTCTGGGTTTAATATAGCTATCAAGAGATGAAAAGCTATTACAAAGACGTTGGGAGCGGATTGAAAGAGAAATATATCTTTCGGTACGCAGGGGTTGACAGCTATAAATGAATATACTTAATCAATTGTGGGCTTAATGTGCACGAACGTAAGAAAAGAGCCATTGCCTAAAGGGATATCAATATCTAAGAATGTAACAGCATGGGAGAAACAGAAATGAACTTACCTGCAAATTATGAATTAAGACAGGCAAGGAGCGCGAGCTATGGGTCCAAAGCACGAATATATCATCAATCATAATAATGGTGCAAGAGGTTCTGACCAACGGAGTCGGTCTTGGTGGTCTAGTGGTAACCCACACTTGCCTCATTTAGGTATACTTGCCTCGTGTGCTTAAGAGAGCGGGTTCAATCCCGGCAAGGGTCGGTGGACTTTTTCGGGCGTAAACTTTTTAAGTATGGTTTTCTTCTGAAGGGAAGTAAAGCCGTGAGTTCCGTGTTGTAAATGTACGACACGTAAAGTAACCTCAGGCCTGAAAGAAGAAGCCTCTGTGCAAAATTTATCGGCCGTTCCTGAATTGAGCGAGAGAATGATTTGACGTGTTAAAGATAAATCAAATCAATTGACTAACGGTATTAATCTTCTAAGCGAGCCATAACAAGATTGGCCATAACAAGAAGGTTCCATTCAGGTGCCCCTTGCAGTACTTTTAATTTATAGATTATACTTATTATCAAAACTAAACGCACTGTGAGCGAGATGCATATAGATAAAATAACAAATGAAAGTCGTGAATGGGTTACATCAGGAATAATGGTGCTAATTTCTCGCGCAAAATTATCTTTCGAGATGATCTTATTTATAAATTTAGAATCGCTAATCAAACTTATAAACCGATTAACAAATTTTTTTAAAGGATGACCAGGAGGTAAAGAAGGAGGTTAATGTTTAAAGGAAGGGCAAAAATTTTGAAGGCGGGGAGTGATAAATCTGCGAAGCGCAGTGTATTTGATAATACTTATAAACTACTGCAATTACTATTATTAGCATATTACTATTTATAATAATCTATACTGAAAGGATGATTTCCGTCACCTTACCGGTTATTTTATATTAAACATAAACTAGCAACAAAACACAATAAACTAGCTATGACCAATAACGTTAATCAGCTGCAAAATTAATGTCAGATAACGTATGAAAGTATTGAAGAAAGCAATAAACGCTGCATTCTGTTGTAAATTTTAAAATAGATAAAAATGTTACACACATTATGTTCATTTTCGCTTAGGCTGTGTCGTATATTCAGGCTAAAATTATCATATATTGCAATCAATTATTTCTGTCGCACATTCTATGAGAGGTAAACCTTCTCCTGTGGAAATGTTTGACACTTTTACAGATATGTCATTTTGTCACTATTTTTTGTGGCAATATTATGCTTCATAGGACGAATATGTCAAAATATTTCTGACAAATTGTCACTTTTTTATTCTCACCCCAAAAGCATTATGAATCAGAATATAATAAACTTTCGTGACAATTTTGAAATCTATCATGCTTCATGAAACAGAACCTTGTAAACAACTGAATTGTAAAACGATCGCCTTTCAGTCGAATGACTCAACTTTATGAAACGGCCTAGGGAACTCTGAATGTGTATTGCGCTTTGTCGCATGGTGAATGGGAAGGGCT
Source organism: Metallyticus violacea (assembly GCA_030762175.1). Classification (NCBI taxonomy): domain Eukaryota; kingdom Metazoa; phylum Arthropoda; class Insecta; order Mantodea; family Metallyticidae; genus Metallyticus; species Metallyticus violacea. The sequence continues at coordinate 59,307,685 of CM060832.1, read as the reverse complement.
GTTTGTAAACACGCTACTAGATAGTGCCACCTATTCCATTGCTCAGAAAAGTTTATTATTTTTTAAATTACTGAATATACTCCTCTTTTGGGAGGCAATAAATTACGCAACATGGGCTATTAATTGATAATGAAGTTAATGAGTGTGCATAATGTACAATTTGTGTAGCATTCCAGTATACAGCCTATTAATTTAGCAATAAACTCAGATTTAATCAATATCAATAAAAGTATTAATAAGCCATAAGATTAAAGCCATTTGAGCAATAACACGACTGTTGTTTAGAAATGATGAGCGATACTGGTTGAGTGTTCTGTGTGAATATGACATATCTTGTTATTTTTATAAACAGCGAAAAACACTATCCTTTAATACAAATGAAACGCTGCTTTATTTGGTAGTGTCGTGTTAGTTATTTAATAATATTTTGTTTACCAATATTCAATATACGCGGTACTTGCTGAATGCCTTTCCGCAATGAAAATGCGTTTTATTCCTTTCTCGTTTACTCTTCTACTATTCAACGTTTGAATAAAAAAAACATGAAAGCAGTGATGTATAACCGATTAGTTCTTAATTGTATTTTAAGCGATAAGTGTGCATTTCCTCTCTATACCTTCATGGGCCAGCAAAGATTTACAAGGGCTTATATTTATCCTACTCCCAGATGGGTTACCCTTTCTGCTGCTTAATTCTCCGTTCTCTTGGGCCAAGAGGAAGTGACTTTCACAGTTTTAACTGTTAAAAAAACCGCATATTGCGACGACATACAATCTTTTGTGCGCAGTCCGTTTCTGAAAATTCATAAGCCAAGCATCAATAAAAAGATCGATATTTAATAACAAGTTATTAAAATTAATCCACATACTTCCGTGGAATTCAACCAAAAATAGGATGAATTAAAATAAAAAATATAAATTGTTGTCCAGGATTTGAATAGATTTTTCAATAAAGATATAAAAAACTCACATACTATAATAATGAAAAAGCAATGACAAAAATAGAGATTGAAAAAATACGATAAATATGATAAAATAGGATAAATATTAATATTGTTTGAAATTGTTTATATATATATATATATATATATATATATATTAAGATGATTGATTGCTAAACTTGCTTAAGATATGTAAAAATTTTGCTTTACGTCTGAACAATTAGATGTTAATTTTTTTAAAACAAACAACAAATAAAAGAGCAAAAGGATAACAAAAATGAAATAAACATGATAAAAATTGAAGACGCAAATTAAAAAGTTTGATAGACAAAAATTCCTTAATAAAATTTAAAGATTATTGTATAAAAATTAAAAAACCAGATGTTGGAAAAAATCAAACCGGTGGATATTTATCACTATACGAGTATGTAATTAAAATGTGAGTGACGATGATCAAAACATTTTAATATTTAGTATTAAAACTGTATGGCTATTTTTCATCATAGAAAATGTGAGCATTCTTTTTATTTTATTTATCTAGAATGCAGTGAGCTGGTGCATCATGTCTCAATTAGATGACTTCCATTAACTCCAGTAATAGACAGAGTACTAAAACATTGGCAGCCTACAAAATGTTACCTAAAACATCGATGACTATTCGCAGATACTGAACATTGTTTTAAATGATGATTGTTAAACAGAACTTGCAATACAAGCACGTTTAACTTTCTTTCAATGTTGCTAACATTGTATGCTTCGATCTTGTAAATTCCTTGAATGCTCAGAACTCATTAAAATTAAATTTTATAAACTTTGATCTGCAAAATTAAGCAAAGAATGAGTGAACATATTTTTTGAGGTGCAACTCATGATAATTTTAACTGACGTGCGTCCGACATTAAAACTTATCTGAAGTAAGCTTTGTGAAATTCTATGAGCCTGGGTATAATTGTTTGATGAAATATTTTAAATTCAGTGAAGCCGAAGCGATACTTAGACATTTTACTGCGCTCAATCATTTTTTTCTAGCACTATACGAGCTTTAATCTTTTTTAACAGTTTGTCATCGCTTCCCCTGAATACTATATGCCACCGAAAAAGTTACTTCAATCAAGCTTCTAAATTTCCTCTTTCATGTTCTCTTTCTGTATTTGACTTTGAAGTTGGCCGTCAATGTCTTTATGATTACGAATACAGTTTTCCGCATCGCGCCATTTGCCATAGCATATAAAATGGTCATTTGCAGTTTCATGCAGTTGCAAGTACTTGCCGATGTGTTTCCAATTGTAAAGTTCATTGTCGCCAAGTTGTGTAAAATTTTTTTCAAACAGTTTATAGGAAATGCAATAAATCTGCTTTTGTTTCAGAATACTGAACCAGTAGCGATAAATTGTTTCATTTTAGTTAGTATCCTTGTACAATGACAAAGAGAAAGTCTGCGATTGTAGCTTTTCAATTCATTTTCGATATTTCTCGGAATATCGAATGGAAATCGTGAGAGAAGGTCAACTATTTTTTATCAACCATGTGCTATGATCTGGTATCGAATTTTGGGTGTGCGTTTGGGCATATGCCTGTGTCATTTAAATAATGCGTCTCAAGTTTCTTTGTTAAAAATAACAGGTGCAGTGTTGTATTATTGTATTGTATTATTGTATTATTGGGGTTATCTTGTTCAGCAGCCCGTTTTCGGTATCATCAATGCTATCAAATGGAATTGCCCTTAGTACGATTCTGTTGCTTCCGGTAAGCCTTCTTTCACGAAAGACAGCGGGGGAAATAGTTCAATTCCAGTCAACATATGATAATTGCTATGTTGCCCATGTCGACCTGTTAGCTCAGTTGGCCAGAGCGTCCTGCTACCAACAGGAAGGGAGTGGGGTTCGTTTCCCGTTTCCTCGAGGAACTTTTTTAATCTCATAATTTCTTTATAATTTTCTAAATATAACAAATGCTTAATTTCTTTTCTTATTATAATAAATATTACAATTTTAATGATAATTTTTAGGAAGAATAATACATAGGTTGCAATTTTACTTTTATTTCATGCACTGATTCTAAATGTTCAAATAAAAATTTATAGTGTTAAAAAGAACGCATAGGATGCAAATTTAGGTTAGGTTAGGTTTAAAAAAATGTATGCAACACGAAAGCTAAAAGTGTACGCCTTCCCTCGTATTATTATTATTATTTCCTTTACATGTAACATTGCTACTTACAGTTTCCCCATTTGGTTTCGCTATATACTGATTATGATAAACGATTAACATGCATTCTAAAAAGTTAATTTTTTGGCATGCAACTGCTTGTTTCCGTGTTACGACTGTTCCTACATTGCGGTCGGTTTTCTCCGCTGCCGTTCGTGAAAATAGGTGTGGCTGGTGCAACAGGATCGTACTCTCCATGAGGGTAAGTTCAAATGGCTCACATTGTATATTATATTCACAATTATTGTCACCATGCAACATGAGTTTAGCGCTAGCTCTCGCGTAAGCTGAAGTTTGCGCTCTCTGTTATCTGCTTAATGCGCATTAGACGGTTTGGAAGTAGTTTTCAACCCAGATATTAACACAATTAGTACACATAGTAAAAGAAATTGAAATGCTCACTGCTGTAGTTTGAGAGAGTAATAAGTAAATTGAGTCCCAGTAACCAAAACATAAATTCATGTTGTCTCTTGCACATTGTGTTATTATTTTAAAATTGTTACTGTTAAACCTGAAAATACATTTGAATGTTAGCAGATTAAGCGTTATAGAAAAGTATATGAATTAATTATTATATTATAATTCTATTAGAAATTACATAGCTGTTTAAGTCGTTTAAAACACTCTAATGAATATTACAGTAGTATCCCCAATAAGATATGTAGTCACCAGATACCCATTGTTGGACACGAATCTACCACATATAATGCAGAAAGTACGTAACACTTAATTGGAAATTAAATTAGCTTTCTGAAAAAGATTGAAAATATGATTCAACTAATTATTTGTTTTATTTAAAGATGCTCCTTCGTAAGAGGGTCATTAGAGTTTCATCAAATTCAGTGCATGAAACGGTCGATAAATTTTGCTCAGACGACTTCTCTTTCAGACTTGAGGTTATTTTATGTGTTGTAAATCCACGGCATGGGACAAAGAACTGCTCTAAAGCAAGGGATATGAAAAAAAATCGAAATTGCAAAAGAAAAAAAATGTGTACGGTAGTATTCCATAGTCTTTAGCGATATATTTCCTCCTCACACTTTTTTCCACATTTTTTTTTTAAACTTCTAATTTTTTTTTCTGTAATGTTAAGTTAAAATACGCGCCACGATTCAACATTACGAACAATATCTTAACATGAACAAATCAGAATTTACAGCTTTGGGTTCTTTGGTCAATATCTTCAATATAGTTAAGATTTTTCACAATTTTTTTTTATTTGTGAGGAGTTTGGTGGAAATACTCACACACGTTGGGAAATTCCCATTATTGAGGAGATGTTGAAGGCACCATAGTTATTGGGGATCGGCTGAGAAAAGGACAGAAAGTATACATTATTGAGGAGAGGGTAAGTAGTAGATGCGAACAAAAGCTTACTTTTTTACTACTGTCTTTGAGTAACTGTAAACCAGTTGAAATTTTATTATTCTATTTGCTGTCTGATCAATGCTAAAGATTCTTAACACAGCATAAATTATACTTCAGGAATAGGTAATGATTTCTGTTTAATGAAAATCGAGATTTCAAATGAAATCTAGAAATTTATAATTATTTAGGAATTTTAGCAATATTTTCAACAGGAATTTGAAGGGGAATGCATTTCTTATAATTTAGTATTAGTCTACTGTAATATAAATTTAATTTTCATTATTTTGGCGATTGCCTGATCCACCCTTGGGCCAGCTCTGCTTGTAAAGATACCTATTTTCAACTATGATGTATGTAAAAAGTAACAATTTTATTCAGTAGGCTGCCAAATCAGTAGACAAATGCACCCTTTAGCTATAGAACATTATGTTCTTAGTCAAGGATTTGTTGTTGTTGTTTTTATTTATTTATTTATTTATTTATTTATGGGCGCTCTTTAATATCTCAGGTCATTAGCGTCCCATTCAATTCAGGGCGTGAAACGGCTGACAAATTTTGCTCACAGGCCTCTCTTTCAGGCTTGAGGTTCTTTATAGTGCCGTAAATGTACGACACGGGACCCACAGCTTTACTTTCCTTCCGAAGGAAGCCATACTTAGGATTTTTACGCCCGAAAAAATCCATCGATCCTGGCCCGGTTCGAACCCGCGATCTTGGGTTTAGAAGGCAAGTATGGTTACCCCTACACCACCAGAACCGACTAAGTCAACGATGATTATCGTGTTGATAGTCTTCGCGGTCTAGTGGTAGCGTTTGCGACTACTAACTAATCCTATGGTCCAGGATTCCAATCCCAGTTACGTCAAGCTGCCTGGGTAAGGTTTATTTCGGAGATTTTTCTTGCCCCAGAAGGCAAATACCGGATATTTTTAACGCGACAAGTTCTCCGAGCCTATTTGCGCCATGATTAATTCACTTCATTCATCTCTAGAGACTTACGCCAACAGTATTCAGTCCACAATCTACAGACATCGCAAACAAAAGCGACAATAAATAAAACATTACAATGAATGTTATGTAATGCCGCCACTCCACTTTGCCCAAATGCGATAAACATTTATTTTCATGTTTGAATGTTGGTAAACGTAATTCACGATAAAAACAAAAAGAAAACATAACAACATTTTACTGCTATGATGAAAATTTTACAGACATGGGTGCAAAATAAGTTGCATTGAGATTGTTACTGCAGAAAGTTTCCTAAAAATTAATTTTCTATAGTAATGATTGAGTTGTCTTCATGGCTTTCCTTTAAATGCTTGAATTATTTCCTAAAGGTATTTGACTTATCTTTCTTTCTGTCTAGTAACCAAGAACTTGGACTAACTAGAAATTCAAAAGGGCAGCTGCTGAAGAGACAATTTTTGGGATAGTCAATTTCTGCACTTATAATGTTTCTCTCAAATTTAAAGTTATTGGTGTGAATCAACCAACACCCCGCACATTGCCAATGCATATACATACATTTTTTGAAGAAAAATACAAATACTGTCAAATTCAATAGCACTCGTAAGGCGCATTTCTTTTTCAATGGATCTCGAGTATTATTAGTAAGCATGCTTATTCTGAGGGGAGAGGAAAAAAGACTCCCATGCTTGATTTAATAGAAAAAAGTTATAAAGTAATACCCTGTTACCACTAATAAGTTAAATATTCAGAATCTACAGCACTCTAAAATATATACAGTAATTATAAAAGTAGAAAGGGATAAAACACTAAGATAAATTCACACTTGAAAGTATTTATATTGGTATAACTTCTACTGTTGTTTCGCTGCGTATGAACAATCATAGACGTTCTGTTAAAACCAAGTCTCCCTTGCCGGTTTCCCATCATGCCTTATCTCACTGTAAGGGTTTTGATGATATTGTTAATTTAACACTTATTGATGCGTTACCTACACATATTCTGAAAGTTTACTCAGAGATAGAGCAATGGCAGCTATATTTTTACATAAAGCGCATATATCACCTGGTTTAAATCTTAAGTATTAATTTTTTCCCCCACACTCTCTCATTTCTAGTTTCATCTGTTTCCATGTATAACGTTACCTTCGATACTCAATATTTACTTTTAGCACCGTCACTTGTCTTCTTGCCATAGAAGGACTCCACGAGTTCGAAGTATAGCGATCTCAAGTGACTTTTTCTTAGTGTTTTATCCTTTACTACTATTATAATTACTATTAATTTGCTACATTGTTAATAGTGTTACTTTATTTTTATTTTTATTTTATATATACTTGTCTTTCTTGGCACAGAAGAACTCTAGTAGTTCAAAATATAGTGATTTCAAGTGTGAATTTCTCTTAGTGTTTTATCCTTTTCTTCTTTTATAATTACTGTTAATTTGTTACATTGTGAATAGTGTTACTTTATTTTTATTTTTCTCTTATATTATATATAATCTAAAGTATTTTAATAAACTATTGATTGGTGTTCTAAATGCAGCTTCCCTTATTCCGTTGAAATGAAAACAATGGCGAATGTAATCCCAGTGTGATTTTTAAGCATATATGTATATAGAAGGAAAAAAAAACACAGTTAAAATGTTTTTTATATTTGTTTTAACACATTTTTATACCTGTCAGGAGTATGCTGTCCCATGATGAGAGGTACACCAATGTTTATGCGGCCAGGATGTCTTTTCCCTGTAGGACATCTTCTGGAGCTACAAGGAGTAGCTACACGGGCAGTGACCCTGTTTATACTCTCTGCCATGTAGCATACACTGCGCACATGGCTACACAAAGCCACATCTACAACATAATGCAACATATTTGTGTTATTATGATGGCATATTAAGCTACTCATTGTGTAACTAGTTGCTAAACATTATTATTTGGTTAAACAAATACATCTTCAACTTAATACCTGCGCATCTGATTCTTCCTCGGACCTTTGCCTTCACAAGAACTATGGGGACAGTATGCACACTAAAACCATAAGTTTGCATAGATAGTTTTATGACACTCTTTGAGTTAGAGTGAACTGTGAGAGACGGGAGAGGATAATTCGGACTTCAGCATTGCTCAAAGACTGGTCATTTATATACCCAAGCTCCTATTCGGAGCGCCTCCAGGAGGAATGGATGAGGTGAGGGGACCAGGATAAGGCCCAAATAAAGTCTTAACATTGTTCCCAGATAGAACCTCCCGAGGCTGGCGGAGCTGCGGCTCCTCTTAAGGGCCGTTTCTATATAAGACGCAGGAGCACAAATCTTTCCAAAGTGCAAGTCACCATTAAAGCGCACCAGCCACTTCGCCCGACACTTTCAATCCTGTTACAGAGCCAACGAAAAGAAATCGTAAGAAATGAGAAAGCGAAAAATTCGTGGAAAGGAAAGATCCATTCCAGGATGACCATCCGAAGCAGTTGATGACTCACTCCGAAAGCAGCTGGTATAGCGTCCACTCTCAAGTTTCAGCTCTCGACTCGACTCGAAACCATTGAAAAACAAAGTTGACGTTACCCGCAGGTCTGAAAGCACTTAACTGCTGTTGCTGCTGCTCCTGGTGTAATGCTCGAGCGACTAGCTAGAAGCGAGCGAAAGCGGAGAGAACAGAATGAACCACGGCGAAGAGAGCCGAAGGTAGAGTGACACAACTGTTAGATATTAACGCTTGATATCAACGGCGCAATAGCGCAGGGGATTAGAGTATCACACTACACTGTGTAGATAAGATAGTGAGTTCGAATTTTGCCATCCCGTGCTTTATTTTTTATTTTTTTCTGCCGGAGTAAAAGGTAATTTGCCAATATTACAGTGCTTTACTCGCGGAGTTAGTTCCGAATTGGAATAAGAGCAGTTTGCCACAATTGTAATGATTTACTCGCTAAAGTACTGAGTCCATCGGTCTCTAGGATTTGCCCGAGGTTAGCCGACAGAATAGGTTATGTGTATATATGAAGTAGTTGTGAATTGGAATAAAGGCACATTTTCCACCGTTACAATATTTCACCCGTCTAATAATGCCGTGATTTATCCGTCCCTATACATTTATATTTACAAAGTAAAGTGCGTGTGAATAAGTTCCCCTCTCTCCGCTGTCGTTTGCTTCTGGCTAGCTGCTCGGGCACTTAGAACAACTAACAGCAGAAGTTAAGTGCCTTCAGCCCTGAGAGTAACGTCAAGTTGAAAACACCAAGCGTTACCCTACTGCACATGTGCAGATTTACATTTCCTCACTAATGATTCCAACCGCCACTTCTCACATGTTTAACCGATTCGATACAAGAATGCATGTACTAGTTTCCTCACATTGTCACCCCCCACATATCCTCTATATCATACATTTCTGTCCAAAATAAATATGCCTTGGTATTCTCCATCTCCTGTATCAATTTGTACAGATAATTCTGCAACATCCTATGTATTCTATGTTCCTAAACTTTGTGTTGGTGTTTCTTATCCATGAGAAGAGATTCTTTTTTATTTAGCGCTGGCTCTGATTCTATTGGTTTGTACTGGTCACCATTTCTTCAAATTCATAATTGTCTTAGACAACCTCTTCCTTACACCATAAAAAAGTAAACAATTATAATAACTTTAAAACCTACACGATTTAATAGGCAAAGTTTGTTACACATTTTTTTCTACAACTGAGCAAATCCAGGAAATGAGTAAATGCTCGCACTGTTTATCGCCCAAATGGGATAAAAACAGCAATCAATAAAGTAAACAACGAATATCTCACTTGACTCAAGTTTTAATTACCTTTTGCCTTAATGTCCAATTCGTTTGCCATGGTTTAAGTAGGTGTACTCTGAACCCAATCTAGCCTAGCAAGACCTACTTCACAACACACAACACAATACAGCAAAAATGGCGGTCGTCGTTGCCCAACTACTGTCAACAGCAAACACAAACATGTTATGCAGTATTACGTATACAAGATTACAATTATTATTAGAAGATATTTATATAGTTTTTTTTTTTTTTAAGAATCTGAAATTGTTTACAAACAGTATTTCTCATGTGTAAACGAAACACAAATAATAGATTCGGTTTACATAAAACCATCCACGCACATAAACTGGCCAATCAGTTACAATTCATTACTGTTTAGTGCAGTGCAATAAACAATGAGTAAGAACAGTAATACCATAACACCAACAACATGCATAAACAAAAATAACTAAATGAACTATTTTTCATTAGTGTACAAATTTCATAAAAAATGTTTTAAGCAAAGTTTCTGCAGTGCAAAATTAACGGATAATTTAAACATAAATCTATGTACAGATTTTATTTTTGGTTTTTGTAAAGCGTATAAAAACAAAACTTTAGCCTATTACATTTAATTGCAATGAGCTCTACAAGTACAACAAATATTTCTAACCAAACTACTGGAAAATAAACTGTAATGTAAAATACAATTTGCCTTATATATACATAAACATATATAATTATTGGAAAGTTAAAATCTTGACTTTCACTCGCAAGTTCATTTACAGCTTTTCTTTTTGCTCTCGGATTTTCAAGTTTTGTTTTATGAATCCTTAGCCATATTTTTATAACAGTTTTGTATAATTGTTAATAAATATGTTGGCTAACATTTCAGCATGTTTCTTTACAATGTTTAACAAAGGCGTACCACAACTGCATTCATAATCCATATTACTCACATGGTTTTCCATAAACTGAATACCCCATCTCTCTGATTTTTCAGATTTAAAAATTCAGTCTCATAACTACTACAAAGTAGTGCTAACTACTGTAAGGCACTTCACTCCACCTCTATTTAACTCTAACTCTGTTTAACTCTGTAAAGAAGAAAAGAAAGTAGGTTATCCATATCAGAATCAGAATCAAGGATCATATTTTCATCAGTTTGTAACAGCTTCTTACACTCAATGCGGGCGTTAAACACCATTCATTCATTCTCAGTTTAGGGTACCTCCCCGGCATTTGCCATTTATGAGGACTGAGCAAAACCCGAGAAAAGCCTCAGTCAGGGAGGACGGTCCTGGTGGGATTCGAACTCCAGACCTCTTGCTCACGAGTCCGCGCCTTAACGATCTCGGCCACTCGTGGCTGTTTAGTAGGTTCGAATTTGGCTCTTGGATCCCCATTTACATGCACATTTTCAATCCGGAAAGCTATTCAAATCGATTCCGAAATGTAAACGTGACCTGCTATTAAGAGCATAATACAGGATGAGCAATGCTTGAAGCAGCCGTGGGACCGGCCAGCAGCGCTAATTGGCGTATATTTCCCCTCTGCGAGGATTCAGTATGAGTTGCAATCTTGCGCAATAGCACGTGTTTGATAGGCGATGAAATATAGTGTACTGAGTGAGAGTGTGTCAAGTGAACCTCACCGGCCGGTTGCACGCCCGAAAACCGGTTGCGTGAAGGATTGCTCATCTGGTAGAATGTGATACATCCAAGTTGGGGCTTAAATAATGCATTTATGAAATTTAGTGCAAGTATAATAACAGAAGCTGCTTATACTTAAATAAAGAGCTTTGTATACTTTCTAAAGTGTCATAACGTACTGTTGATAATTTTTACAATGAAGTATACTATTAGTCCATGACTTTGACCGGTGACATATACATTAAAATAGTAGTTAGAAAGTAAACAACTTACACCTGATAAACCCAATTTAGTTATTTTTAATGCTCCTTTTAAAGATCCTTAGTGAAGAACCACCCATAAAATTCCCTGCAGGCAACTTATTCCAGTCATTTACCGTTTTTTTATAAATGAGAATTTACCTACACCCATTTTGTAATGTCTGCTATATATTTTAAAGAAATGTTCATTTCTTTAAAATATCACAATCGATTAAATCCATTCGTGTTATTTTTCCAAGCTCTTGTCCTGCAGATGCTTTGCACAATAGCTTTTCTATACCTTCTTTGAAATGACCCCCGTCTACCAGTCTACGTTTAATCAATTTACCTGACCTATACTGAATGTTTTTTTCCAAAGCGTTTATTTGATATAACATGTACGGATCTCACTCACTGCCCATATTCCAATAACCACTGTATTTAATTTAATTGGGTGTGCTATTTTATTAGATTTTGGCTCGCTTCCTTCAGGTTTCTCAAGATAAAATTCAATCCCCTCTATGCCTTTCCAATTACCTTGTCTGCTCCCCCCATAGCATTTTAGAGCTTGCATAAAACGCCCAAGTGTCTACAACAGTGCTCTTGTGGCATACCTTCAAGTTTATAAATCAAACTAATTTTCTTTCATGCTTTACTAAATATTATTAATTTTCTCTTATTACCATTTATTTTCATTAAATGTGTCAAGGTCCAGCTATACATTTTGTATTATTCCAACATCTAATTTATCCCCCTTTTTCCTATAAACAATACAGTCATCAGCAAAAGACCATACATTTGACTCCACATCGGAGCAGAGATTCTTGATATATAAAATAAACAGAAGAGGTCCTTGTACACTTTACTGAAGAACTCCCGACGTTATTCCCCCAATCTCCGATCTTTCTTACCCTATCCAAATACTCTAGAATCTATCTATTGAGAAGTTTTTGATCCATGATACCATTTGTGTTTTTATCCAAACCCAGTCTTCTCACGTTATCTATTAATACATTGTGGGGCATCATATGGAAAGCTTTTGCAAAACCTATTACAATAGCATCACTCTTTGCGCCTCGACTTATTTCTTATGTCAGGCTTTGAACCAATAATATAACTTGGCTATCAAACACAAACCAATCGGTCCTGGAGATGTAGCGGTAACCATACTTGCCTTCTAAATCCAAGATCGCGGGTTCAATCCTGGCCAGGATCGATGGATTTTTTCGGGCGTAAAAATTCTAAGTATGGCTTCCTTCGGAAGGGAAGTAAAGTCGTGGGTCCCGTGTCGTACATTTACGGTATGAAAAAGAACCTCAAACCTGCAAGAGAGGCCTCTGAGCAAAATTTGTCGGCCGTTTCATGCCCTGAGTTGAATGAGACGCTGACGAGCTGAGTTGTTAAAGAACGTCCGTAAATAAATTAAATCAAACAATCCCTAAAACCACGTTGTCAGCTGCAAAAGCGTCTTGATCATTTAGAACATTCTGAATATAATCCGACATCGTTTACTGTTGATGATAGCAGTGTCAATAGATGTTTAATATTATATTCAAATTTATAATCAGCTCAGTGACGCTTAAAGTGTACTTAAAGCTGATGTTTCTTGTTTTAAAGAATGGGATTTAGGCTATTTTTATTGCTTTTTTCATTATTTAAGGACACTTTTAAATATTCCTGATCATTAGTGTACCAATCAATTTTGTACATGAAACGGCCGATAAATTTTGTTCAGAGGGCTCTTCTTTCAGGCTAGAGGTTATTTTACCTGTCATAAATCTGCGACAAAAGACCAATAGCTTCCAAGGAAGCCATACTTAGGGTTTTTATGTCCTAAAAATATTCATCGATATTCAATTTGACAGTGGAATCACCGTGCAACTTGAAACAAAATTAGTTCATAAATAAGAATATAATTAGCAAGCATACTTGGCCTATTCTCGCAAAAGGGTTGCTCTCTGCCACCATTTACGCAGAAGTCAATGATGCCCAAATGTCCACCTTCTCCATAATGACCAGCATTTGTATGGATCACCTGGACCACCTTTGCAGCAACATTACGCAGCTTATTTGAACCACGAACCAGAGGTCTGGCAGGATCTAGGGCTGCAAGAAAGCATTATACAGATTTGGTTTCATATCGCATATATTGTTCACTCTTACTGCATGATAAACTAATTATGGAAAACATTCCTATGATTTTTAATGGTGTTTAATATCTATTTTATTGCTGAGACATCACGTGCGATGATACATGAGATGAAATTATAAATTTGGTAAGGATTTCTTTTTAGGAAGGAAAGAGTTTCCAGGCATTAGTTTAGGATATCTCCCCGGCATTTTCCATGTGCGAGGGCCGAGGAAAACCTGGAAAAAGATCTGTCAGGAAGACAGTCCTAGAGAGGATTAAACCACAAATCTTCCCGCTCACGAATCCGTGCCTTAATAATCTCGCCAACCCCTGCAAAATGGTATATAACATGAACTCAATGCCATTATGGTTTGAAAGAGGAGATGTTTCATACTATACTTGAGGATGAAGCTGTTAATGAAGAAGTTACAGGGCAATGTTTAGATTTGTATCATCATGCTTATATTTTAAACAAATGATAGGAGCACATGAAATTCTAAAAGTATAAAATAAATATTGGGTGATATATTTTATTCTAAAACTTATTACTACAATATTATGCTTTTTATTCCAAACTGAACTATATTAACACAAATACTATTGGTGATTTGTATTCTTACAATCCAAGCGTCAGTCTATTTTGGTCTTTAGATACACCTATACCAGTAGATGAAAAACACATAAAACTGCAGATGAGCCTCAAGATATATCAGAGTTACTATGAACTTAGGTTGCTTTCTGTAGAAGAAACATATTAGATAAGTCATTTCTGTCTTCCTGCTACTTGATATCACTTTCATTCCTGCAGCCATATAATGCTGAGAGAGACCGGCATGACTGGTGACACGCCACCGTACGCAGCGCTCCCAAGCGCAGCATTAGGAACACTATCATCACCACCGCAAAAACAAATATCGAGCCACAACTCAGTACCGCAACCGCAACATTGCCACCACTTGCCCAGTGCTCAAACAGAAGTTCGCAGACCAGCTCCAACTCTGAAGCCCGACTACAGCGAGTACCAATACATTCAACTTGGTCATCACCAGCGTGCCTCGACACGTTACCGAGCGTTGCTTACCCGCCATAGCGCAGCTTTATTGCGTCTAAGCCGTCCGCGCAATATGAATAAGATCTTCACACGGACCTACTCCACTGGTCCGCCTATCTTTTCGTAAGAGTCAGACTACGATGCGCCACACAATGGCTTAAGGACCTCAGGCCAACATCACGTAATAGAGCCTAGTTGCACGCTTCGAACACTGCCCTGCGCCTCTGGCCACACCGCAGAAACACTTTCATAGCGTAATCTAGCCGATTCTATGCCTCCTGTGCAAGAAGGGACCACTTTACGGGGCAGCCTATCTGCCCACTTGCTCCAGGACACGAAGCACAAGTCACACCGCCTGCTCCTTCAAAGAACACCACAGCAGCACTTCCAGCAGATCACAAAGCTAAACTTCAAGCCATGCAAGCTGTTACTCAGGACTTCACTCAACAGCTCTATCTGCTCACCTTGCTACATGAAACATCCGGATGAAAACTTCAAACTACTACAGCAAAACGCCTCCAAGCGCCTCAGTTCCTTGTAGGAAGCATTCGTGGAGTATCACAACCTATCTCAAACAGCAAAGAATAACCTCGACAGCTTCTACAGAACCAGCACAAGACAACAACCAGCAAGCTGAGGATGAAGCAGAAGAAGCAGCCAAACGATATGTTCGCATCGGCCTAATAGACGACGATTCATCACTTCAACACTATGCTCCAACAGTACTGTCCGTATGCTACGTTAAAGAAGTTATTCTTCTGAATACCTTTCTAGGAATCTTCCAATAATCCCTCGGGTGTCACTCAGGCCGCAGCCATGTGAGACATCCGGCAAACTTCCTACACCTGCTTCCGGCAACTAGCCGTCAGTTCCTACATTTACTGCAGAGTAACGAGGGTGATTTATGCGGGGCCTCGCAAACCCTTCTTTCTGAACTTCCATCCTTACCTTTATCGTTAAGAAAATAAATAAACAATGGCGTAATTGAATAAATGAACCATAAGTGGGGACATGCATTCATAGTAACTAGGTAAGTGGTACTTAAGGCTCACAATTTATATAAAGTAATCTGATTTCCTCTTTTAATTCAGTTTAGAAATCTTAATTTCAAATAAACTAAGGGTTCATTTCCTAGGAATCACCGCCTACATAGTAACATTTTTGCAATTTAAGCTTACCACTTGTCAAGTGATAACATTTACTGTGTTGGTCCATGCCTGAAGAAAACTATAATTTATGCTCTTTCTGAGTAAAGATAAACATTCACCTTAGCTCATAGACATTTTTATTCCAGAGTATTGTAATGTTGCTGAGAGTTCTACATATTAATTTTATGATTGGTTTTATAGTCAGTGCTTTTCAAATTTTTCAAAACAAAGATAGTTTAACATATTAGAAATTTTAATTGGAGGCTTGTTATATTGTAAGAGATAACAGTTGTGTATAGATAAGTTATTTTATCCGCGCTCGTTATATAATAATTATTTATCCAGCGTCATATCACTATGGTAATGGAAGGAAGTCATTATTTCAAAGAGTGCAACAACCATCTTATTACCGTATTGAAGGCAGTAATGAACTAAAATAGCTACTCGCATGTCATCCTTCTAAATGACTTCTGCGAAAAGGTGACTTAAAAAGAAGCATGGTTGTTATTTATTATTTTATATGTATGTATATTTACAACATATTCTTTGCAATAACGGAATACCAGACGACACTTCTTCTGGAGAATTCCCACTAACAATTTTGATTTGTTTTCTGATTTCTACATTCTCTCCCAGAACAAGGATACTGCATTCATTTTCATTTTATTCTCTATAGATGCCTCTAATGTAGCCTTTTGCTACAGTATTTGATATCCAACCACTGTGTTGCTTGATGGGTTGTAGGTTAGCTCCTGAATCAACCAACAGCGATCAGAGCACCCACTGAAACGATGTCCAGGATATTCTTCAGGATTCGGCAGTTTTAAGAATACAGCAATATACTTCAGGATTTTCACAATGTTACCATCCAACTGGTTGTCTTGTATATTTCCTTTCTTGTATACTACAAAAAACCTCTCATTATTACCATTGTTCCGTCATGGCGAAGATGAACATATTTTCGGACAATTGCTAACATATCCACACCACTAACGTCACCATATGTAACAAAAAAACTTCCTCTTGGGTTTGGTAGTTTTTAGTTGGTAGGAAAACTCTCATACATTGCCCATCTCTGACATTCACCACTAACTTATATGTCAGTTCATTTCTTCTACAGGCACCAGCTAATCCAATAATAAGTTCCACTTTCACAAATAGAATCCAACGTCCGCTTCTCTGAAAATTTTGTTTGCTATTTCGTATTTGGTAAAAATGTTAGACTTCTTTGCGCTGGATCCCTCGCTCTTTCTTTTAGGAAATGCAATTAAAGTAGTATATTTAGCAATACAGAAGTTTCTTTTCATGGAGATAACAACTCGCAATATAGAATAATACGCCCAAGTGGATGTAGGCTTATGTGGTTTTGAAAAATGCTCAAAACTTCCAAAAAAAACTTCATATATGATATTGCTTTATTTTACTTTCGAAAAAATTTACGTGGCGCTAGTATATCAATTCATATTTCAGCTTCGATTTGTCGGTCCTGATGTTGTAGTGGTAGCCACACTTGTCTTCTAAACCCAAGATCGCGGGTTCGAACCCAACGAGGACCGATGGATTTTTTCGGGCGTAAAAATCCTAAGTATGGCTTCCTTCGGAAGGAGAATAAAGCCGTGGGTCCCGTGTCGTACATTTGCGGCACGATAAAAAACCTCAAGTCTGAAAGAAGAGGCCTCTGAGCAAAATTAGTCGGCCGTTTCACGCCCTGAATTGAATGGGACGCTGATAACCTGAGATATTAAAGAGCGTCCGTAAATAAATAAAATAAAACAAAAACCTTCGATTATCTGGCATAAGGGATGAAGCAACTATCAAAGCACCTAATTCAATATCTAAATGTAAACTGTCTCGAGAATTGCTCATTTTCGAAAAAAAAAAAAAAAAAAAAAAGGCTTTTCCTTCCTCACAGATTTTTGTCAGATCTATTTAATCGTATATCACTTAATACCATAAGCAAATGAACATCATGACCTTGTCATTTCTAAACCAAGTACAATCTATTATTAGCTGGTAAATCATCTTCTGATGAGCAGGATGGAGAAGGAGAGAAAGAGACAGTATTAGAAAGAAAAGAATTGCGTGCAAAAGCAAAGCAGAATAGATAGAGCATTGTACAGAGTTGGTTTATAGTTTTATTAATGCAAGAAATATATAACAAAAAAGTAAAATTTCTGTTCTATCACCTGCCCTAATAAAGTTCAACGGAATACTTGACACGATGTGTGCTTCATTTTTAATTCTCATAAGCATCTTGAGTTTACTCGCAGATTTCTTTCCAGTAGTAATCTACTGAGGGCAGATAAGTGTATTAAATTGTCTATTTTATTCCTTTTTATTGGTAGCTTTCCACTGTAAGCTTTGTCTGTTGGTAGATCGGTAAGAGTCGGTCCTGGTGGTGTAGTGGTTACCATACTTGCCTCCTAAACCCAAAACGCGGGTTCGAACCCGGCCAGGACCGATTAATTTTTTCGGGCGTAAAAATCCTAAGTATTGGCTTCCTTCGGAAGGGAAGTAATGCCGTGGGTCCCATGTAGTACATTTGCGGCACGAAAAAGAACCTCAAGGCTGAAAGAGAGGCCTCTGAGCAAAATTTGTCGGCCGTTTCACGCCCTGAGTTGAATGGGACGCTGATGGCCTGAGATGTTAAAGAGCGTCCATAAATAAATAAATAAAAAAAAAAACGATCGGTAAGTAGTATGTGTCCCTCTTTAGCGCACTTTCGGGTGTAGGACCTATCATACTGCAGTGCATATCCTGTGGTACGTATCTAACAGGTATACATTCAGTGTTGTAGATACTAAGCATACTCTACATTAAATCATACTGTATTAGAATAAACCAGAATAAAGTTGTTATTAAAAACAATCCGATGTAAATACTTATTTATTAAAGAACGCGGATAAAATAATATATAAAACTGGTGGGATGCTATCATAAATACAGGAGACTATGTGTGTGACTATTCAATCAAGTATCCCCCAGCTTTAGAAAATCGTTTGAAACGCTCCTCTCTGGTCTCGGATACTGAAAACGCTTTCCTGTAATATTTATATATCATTGACGGAAATTGGATACATCTAGCCTTTAATACCTCCATGACAAAAAGAAATGTATGGGATAAAGACGTGAAGCATGAGAAGAAAAACT
This sequence comes from Metallyticus violacea, assembly GCA_030762175.1. NCBI lineage: Eukaryota > Metazoa > Arthropoda > Insecta > Mantodea > Metallyticidae > Metallyticus > Metallyticus violacea. Next base: position 59,289,071 of record CM060832.1, on the reverse strand, counting down.
TCCTGGATTCCCCTGATCGGTCCATCGTACATTGTTTTAGATGTTCTCGGAAGTAACGAAGTATATGGAACGGTATCTTATCATGATAAATGGTATGACACTTCCTCCAGCTACACAGGAAATTTGTTTGTTACAGAGTAATGATAAACTGCTGCAGTTAATATGTTTGAAAGTATGTAAGGAACCATTAATTTTATTGTCAATAACTCCAGCTCATATGTTAATTGAAAAAGGTGATGATGCTTTGCAATCTGAATTGCGTTATTCATCAACCACACATGTTTAATACGGAGGTGGACAATCCTATCTTTCATGAATCTCGGATCATTGATAAATAAAATCATCGTTTTGAAAAGTAGATCTTCAACACATTCCTTTGTTCAACCGTTGGTTGAACTACAATCTGCTGGCGTGATTTTGTGACCAAAGGATATGAACTCGTTGAACTTGCGTACAGAAACTGTTTATGAAAGATTGCTCAGACAAAAGAATGACTAGTGTCTTCAGCTGCTACTACTCTTCATGCACTAGTTTCAGGATTTTTCTACCATAGTCCCAGTACTCCTTGCTTCATATTAGGCCTGCGAATTGAGACACGATCTGATATTAGTGATACTACATATTCATAGCTCTTATGAAGCTTAAGAGGCTACTAAATTCTCTTAAGAAGCATGTTACAATTCCTGCTACAGATCAATACCACAACGATCATGACCATGCCACTCCCTCTTCTGCTTTCCGTGTCACAGCCCCACTCTCACCTCAGTTATTGGCGACGAAACCCCAATCCTAGAATCAGTCGCTGGGTGTCACGTAAACATTTTATTCCTCTGAAAATATCCGCCATAATGTTGAACGAAACGTCAGGTCCCATAAATATGAACTGACCATTAGACTACGGCCAAAAAGTCAAGAACAGTTTATTAAGGTGTCCAAGACTCTGGCCGTGAAAGCCTGCGTATTTATTTAACTTGCCTATACGGGGAGGGCTTGTTAAGATTGGTTTGTAACCTTGAAGAACTTCGCAAGGAGAAAGCAAGTCTTCTATACTCTCTAGAATTTCTACTCCACTGCAAAGACGAGAACGTAATTCCAAAAATAAACAGACAACTTGGTTCAGCTCATGAACAAAGAATACATAATCGTATGGAATATGCTTTATTAAGGGGAAGGAATCATCATAGGAGAAAAGTCTGCTATAATAGATAGACAGTTATTGAATCTCCATTTAAATGACAGCAATTGGCTATCTAAAGATGACGAAGACAAGGTTGACTTTGTGACCATTTGCTCTATGGAACGAATCACGGTCAAGTCAGCTACCAGACAGAGGAATAAATTTGAACCAGTTTTAAACTCATATAAAGTAAACAAGTCTTCCTTTACTCTAAGGATAATAATTTCCATGTTATAAATCTTTCTAATCGACAGTTATCAACGGCCGAACAAAACATTTTGTCCAAAGGAAGCAATTATCTATTGCTCCAACTTCGTTTCTGTCGAATAAATGGTTGCCATTTTGAAGCAAGAATCCGCAAATTACTAACAGAAACAACAGATATCATACACATTGAACTAACAAAGAATCTTATATTGGGCCGATCCACCTAGAGTAGCATTAAACTTAAAACACTGAAACAGTTAAATAAAGAATCTAGCATATTGATACTTCCGGCAGATAAAGGGAACGCAACTGTAGTTACGAAACAGCACTATGAGGTGCTTTTGTTGTAGCCCCAAGTTGGGCACAAAACAGTATGAGTTCATTCTAGATGAAATTTCGCGGAAGCGGCAAATGTCCAATGTTAATTGAACATCGTTTAGGAACTGCCTGACGCGATCACCTGGATGTAGTTGATTCTTGATTTGTAATTACTCGTGGGCTCCACCTCGTGACCACTATCATCTCAGGAACTCGATTTTACTAAGGGTTAGCGTCTGTTCCTAGATCTTCACTGATTATGGAAAGAGTAAATATATCTCTCTCTCTCTCTCTCTCTCTCTCTTACCAGGATTGGATACTGAAACAGAATATGCAAGGCAGATTCCTCATCTTGTTTACACATTCTATAAGTTGGTTCATCTTTAGAGAGTTCCACTTTCCATAGATGTTTCCTGAATTGACTATGATCCGTAATTAGCGCAATCACTTTACTTGCTCCTCTTCTGTCCAGTTTTAGAAGAGATGTGGAAACAGTGTTGCTAGAACCCATGACAAGTTTCCTAGTTTGCATTTGTCCAGGATTACCTTAGTTGATATTTATTCCCCATCCATGTTTTAATTGCAGTCTTAGCAATACTTGCACTGTTTCCAACCGCGGCCTTAGGGTTTTTCCTTTCCGTAAATGCCTTGAACTCCCGTTATCCAACGCAGCTCGAGCCTGTTACTAGATGCCAGGGCATTTTGACATTCTCATACCAGTGTAGATTTCACCTGGTCGGAGAGTACTGACTGAGAGGACGAGAATTTGTTTTTGGTGATAACCCTTCAAGTCCTCTATAAGCACAGTTCAGGGTAGCAAATACTTCTGCCTGAAAAAAAGCGCAACATTTGCCAAGGTGTGTACTAAATTGATCCTTGGAAATAAATCATATATGCTGCAACCATCGGTAAACCAATTAAGTTGGTTGGTTAATTTTTGTGTGGATAGTTCCTTACATTCACCTTCTCGAGATCCGAGAATTGTCTTAAATGGAGGGAAAGTAGAGTGTTGAGTGTTCATTAGGCCAGATCTCATCCTCAGTTCTGAAATGTCCAGGAAATTTAAAAGGGAGGCATGTTCAGTTGCTACAAAGCTGTTTCTCCAGTTTCCTGTGTAAACCAAGCGTTATGCAGTAAGCCTAGCCTCCGCTTGTAGTATACTTCAAAAGAAAATAGAAAACATTCACCAGCAAAGCAAAAATTGATTCGGTTAAAACAGGTAAGAAGATATTGTATCTGTGATACTTATGAGAGACTGCGTAGCTTACACAAAGAGAACTTTACTGTGGTCTGCTTAAGCGTCGGCTCATTGTGATTAATGAAGGATAAATATTTTGCATTGCAGAGACAAGTGGCTACTCTTTTGAACACGATATAGCCGATACGCCATATTGAATATAAATCGAGAAAAAGCACACATTAGAATTTACATTGTACTGTAACACTACTATTGCTTGTATCTACGAGTACGACGATATTATTTGTAAGAACCATGTTTACTGATCATTTTTTTTTATTTTAATTAATACTATCTTCTCTCAACTATTAGATACTTTTATTCTAACACCTAGTATATGCTAGGTGCACCAGTAGATATTAAGTTATCCTTTCAGGGTATTAATTATTTTAGTGCAATAAACTTTACAAATTTACACTCTCATTTTGGAGAAGTATTGGTAAACCTTTCTAATGAAAAATTTGAGCAGAATAAAATATAGAACTACATGAAAATAAAAAGTGCAGAAATAAAAAATTAATAAATAGAGTTTTTGTGTATTTTAGGCCCATCTGCTTATAAAACATGTATAATTGTTTTGTCTTCTCCCTATTCTTGCCATAATGCCTTAACATCCATCTAATGGCCGCATTAAAAACTGCATTTGCACATACCTGCTATTGATAATGCACTAGATCACTTTATGCTTTTGACATACCAATGATGCGATGCATTCTGAAGAGTAGATAATGCGATACAACGCCACAGACGTGAGCTCCTAAGCTGTGACCTACGCAGGTGGTTCTCTCCACTGGTACACCACTGTTTCTCAAGAAGGCAAACAGATCTGCTGTACATTTAGCCACAGATCGCATATTGTGAACTGCAGCTGGGTAACATGGCAGGCGACTCAGCGGACCCCAATCTACAGAGAAGACGTTGTAGTTTCCATTGCGTATATATGCTGTAAAACCAAAACCATTTTAAAGCATTTACTATGTGAATGCATATTAATAAACAATAACTTATGTTAATTATAGTTTACATTAGTGTCCCTAAAGATGTTGGGGAGATAGGGAAATAATGATCCCCTTAAGAATTAATTCACTTTATAGGTTAACCATGAAAGTTTATTTCATGAAATTGTACATTTTATACCATTTATATTCATTATAATACCACAAAGTTTAAAAACAGCATTATTTTATGTTCTACCTACGTTTTTTATTATTACAATGCATTGGTTTACTCTATGCACTGGGGAATATGACCCCTGTCTATCATATTATCTCGTAAAGATGTACAAATACACTGTAATATTATATAGGTCTAGTCACAAATTGCTACCGAAGGTAATAATCCTTAAACATTTTGTCAACTCCAACATACAGTTCAGCTGCCCACTGCCTACATTCTGCATTTCTTCCACATTTCTCTCAACCTTAACTTGGACCTGGACTCCCAACAAAATATACAAATGACCTTTTCTTTTTTCTTCTTGAACCCGCTTTTCAAGCTTAATGTTTTTCTTTGCAATTTCTTTAGAGGATGAGGTAAAAGCATGAGTTTTGTTTTTCAACATTAGGCGTTAATACACTAGTCGGTGAAGCTTCGGTTTCCTCGATTTCGACGTCCTTCAGTAATGTATAGCTTTGCCAGGGAGATGATATCATAAGGGCTGATACTTGACTTTCCAAAATTATTTTTTATTTTTGATACTTTGGAATCTTCTGATCCATGAATAATGGACACGTCATCTGAAGAAGATTCTGTTATTTCTCATTACTCTTCTGAATCACTTGAAACTTCTAGCATTTGGAGTTTTGCATTATTCTGGGAATTGATTCTTGACAGACCAGTTAGCGGTTCTTCTCACTGAAGAGTTCCGACATTTTTATCACTTTTTTCTAATAAGAGACCATTTACTCCAGTTCCTTTCTCTTATTCTGAAAATGTTGCAATATCGCATTCATTATTTTGGCCAGATCTGATACTTGTGATGTCAAGTACATCCTTCTGGAGCATCTCCACGGTTACATGTCACAATCCTATTTTTTATCAAACCCCAAGTTCATTATTGCAGCTTTGCGGTAAGCAAAACCAAACAACTGAAACATCTGCTTCTGTCTTATAACTCCTCCCGGTTGATTTCGCAACATGAGAGGTCTGAAAAAGAGATATCAAGTGTCTGGATGAGGAGGGTGGTGTGCGCAGGCAAATCTCATTATCTCTGCAAAACTATATTGCCTCCAATGACTAATGGTATGTCAGCCCATCAATAGCAAGAAACACTTTATTTACAGTGGAGGGTTGGATAAAAGAATGAAAATTCTTGAGGTATCTGACGAACCATTCTGAATTGATACAGTCTTTTTCTTGTCCAGAAATTTCGGGATGAATCTGGAATTCATCCTGGTTCTTTAGACCACACGCATTGATGATGCAAATTGTCCAACTGCACTCATCTCTACTACTGTAGTCAAACTGGTTTCTCGTTCAGCACATTTAATAGCTCCCACCCGAGCTAAGATTCTGGGTGGTTTCAATTTCAGTCTTATCAACGTTAAAAATATGTGACGAAGCAAAAGCATGCTTTTATAGTTCTTGTTCACACTGGTAAAATTATTTGTGGACCTGTACTGAAAGATTGAGATCTTGCAATAGAAGTTGCCTCAGATTTTCTATACGGCAACCATGCTTCATTTTTTTTAATGGTGTTTAACGCCCGTTTTTACTACTGAGACACCACAGGCGGTGGACACTGGTGATACTTGAGATGAAATGATATATTGGGAAAGGATTTTTTTAAGGAAGGAAATGTTCCTGGCCTAAGTTTAGGGTACCTCCCCGGCATTTGTCAGTTATGAGGACTGAGAAAACCCTGGAAAAAACCTCAGTCAGGGAGGACAGCCTTGGCGGGATTCGAACCCCAACCATGCTTTATGCCTACGAATAAAACCATGATACCAGTTATCATCTGCATGGGTCTTTTGAAGATTAAACGGATGCGGAATAACATTTTTCACTGCCAAATAAAATGCTAGCTGACAAACATCCTTCTTGATTAGATAATAAAACCTTTCTTGTCAGCAATATTGAACATGCTCTTCTTCGACTTTCTTTTATTAATAATCTGTGGCCTGCATAAAATATTCTGGTAATAATTTACATTCTTTGTTTATGCTTTTTACCCGTCTTTTCAGCGTCAGACTGGAACCAAATGCACCTCAGCTGCGGTAATAAAAACTCCACTTTTTTTTATTTACTTCTAATGTGCCTGCAGCATACTCTCCTTCGGATAGCTCTGTTTATTGGTTTTTCGCTGTTTATTTCAGATCATCGCCTAAAGCACTATATCTAGATAAAGACACCGTAAATAGTTCGGATAAAAGTTAAATTCTTGAACGCAATATGATTCTCGGATCGTAACACCGTTGCTTTGCTGTATGGATCGTTCGGTCTCGCAACATATACGGAAAGAAACTCATTATCTGTGCCTTATAGAAAGCTGAAGTAACTTTTGTAAACGTGTTTATCGTTAATGTATATAACATGCAATTCACCTTGCCTTACAATTTAGCTAATTGATGACAATTGGTACTCCAGCGAATAGACGAATAATTGCAAAAGCCACATTTACGTTTTGTGTATCAATAGTATTTTCTTTACGAACCTCAATAATAAGCTATTCTCTTCACGCCTACTGAAACCGCAGTCAGCAGTACCAATTGCATAATATCCCACATATAAAAACGTGCAAACTCAATAGACTTGATTTTAAACAAACGGATCGTATTACATGGGATTGTATTCATCCAATCTCCCCTATGTCAGACGAGTAAGGTTCCGAAATGTTAAATGTTAGGTATTGTGCTTGTAGGATTCGAGTATATTTTGAGGAAGGTAAATTTTCTTCTTTATGGAAAAGTTAAACTGAGAAGGTCTTCTACAACCTAACACGGGTTTTCCTACATAGGAAGGTGTAGAAGCCAATCAATGTTCCATCCATAATATTCCACCTTGTTTCTTGAATCCCTCACAATTTATTTTTCGTAATTAATAGACACTTTTTAATGACAACATGAAATAAAAACGTTAATATAACAAACTGTTTAAGGAGTTATCCAAATATAAATTAACATATGTCAAACTTTTTTCTGTTAAAATATATTTATAATTGAGAAGAAAAAATAAATTTCAATATATAACTGGGTTCTTTCTCAAAAACTTTTAAGTTTGCATAAACCAATGAAATGTGCAATTTGTTCACAAACAGTTTAAATAATAATGGAAAAGAAAAAAATTATTTAACAAATAGAATGTTTTTCGCAGGAAAATTAAAGATAGTCTGTATTATGAAAAAAACGTGGTTTATTTGCGAAAAGAATTATAAAAGAGAGGAAAACAAACACAGATAAACTTCTCTAATTAAAATATATTATGAAAGATGTCATTTTTGCAAAAGAAATCAAAAAATAATTATACATTTCAAGGTGTATGTCATAGGTCTATATTTTATGATAATATTTAGCTCAACTATAATTCTATTATGCAGTTTCTATTCCGCACAAAATAAACAAGGGAAATTATTTATCACTAGAAAAGTATGTATTAATTTAATTATATCAATTATACTTTTTTTTTTTTTTTTTTAACCTTTTGAAAATAGCCGTAGTTTCAGTTCTTTTGGCTTACACTATATTCAGAAATATTAAATCCGAAACCTAATTGTATATTAAAAAGTTCCTGATGGGATCTAAAAAAGCACTGATCGAGAATATACAGGACTTCCAGAATATCTTCTTCCTACTAAAACGAGATTTTGCGTCTCGGCCAAGGTCGGCTGCCCTGCTGCCCTCCTCATTTACGGCCGTCTGCCTGCCTGCCTCTCCTTGAACTTCCGAGTAGAGACCAGTTTATATTCATTCGTTCGCGAATATTTTAGAGCAAAGTATTTTTATATGTATATGTTGTTATAAATATGAATCAGCTCGTCGGATTCGTGAAGAATTTGTCCAGAAGTTCTCTGAGCAATTGACTACTTTCAGAACTGCAACAGAACAGATCTTGGGAATAAATTTGATACTGCTGGTACAGTACTAAACTGGAACCACACGCTAAGACATACAATTTTAACAGAAGACAAATTAGACGAACTTGGAAGCAAATCTTGAGCGTTCACCTACCGAAATTAGCGCAATAAGTTGGTGTTTCATGTTTCAGTGGTTTTTTTTTTCTTTTTTCTTTTTTTCTTTTTTTTTTTCTTTCTTTCTTTATTTATTTTATTTTTTTTTGTGCATTTACAGCAACAAAGTTGTTAAAGCTCAAACTTTATACGTATATATAATCACTGTCTACAACAAAGTGATTCCGTAGCACATGTGCGTTAATGTGAATGGTTTTTTTCTTGACTGACTGAAGGATGAATCGACTCACAGATTCTGTTCTTTTCAGTAGTTCCACCAAAGGCGCCATATGAACACTCATAACACTCGCTATCGGTGTTCTGAAAATCCAAATTGTATACAAGAAATACCTCTTTATGATAGGAAAATTGGAGTGATGTGCGATTAGCGCAAGACCCATAAGCCTTGGCGGCTGTAGCATGTCCAACTGCCGAGACGCAAAACCCCGTACGAGCGGTAAGGTTATGTTCTGGAAGCCCTGCAATATAGTTATGTTGTTTAAATTCTATCCCAGTAAACTAAAGCATTTATTCATGTTCAGTGAGTGCAAAATATTCTGTAAGTGTGTCATCATGGAGTAATACTAAATATTTTGATCATAAATGAGAAAGTTTGAAAGAACCAGCGTACAATACAATACAAGCAATTCCACAAGCAATATCTGGTGTGTATAAAAGTCAGCTTATGGGGCGCCTTGTACTCACCATATTAAGGTAACTGTTACTGCCTGATAGAAGGTGGTAGTAGAAGGAGGGGTTGGTTAATCAGCTAATTGCGTGTACAGATGCTTGTTCTTATACGAGTATATATGCCTTTAACCTCAGAGGTAACAAGGGGGCACATTATCGGATGCTACTGCTCAGGAGCTGCTGAGCTGGGGAATGTGTTCACTTCTGGATACGCAGTTATCAGGAAAGAGGAGAAGACAAACTCGAAACTATGTACAAAGTGATGTATAGTTTGGAAGAAAACACCGAATGAGGATCAAACATTGTTCAACACCCCTTCTATGCGGCGTTATCATTGGGAAGAATTTTAAACATACAGACTAAGAAATAGATACCGTGCTGCTGGGATCCATTACAGAACATCTGCAAAGAAAGAAGTATTAAAGATCGAACACCTAGAGTCTCACACTTTATTGTTTGCAATAACGGCTATACAGTAATCAAATACACAAAAATGTATTCAATTCACACAAAGACAGGAGAGTAATACTACGGCGTTCTATCAGTTTCAAATTCTCTCCCTATGGAGCGCTAGCTTAGACGGAACACCTGCACGCGTTCCTCATTAAGTAGATCTAATAAGTATGCTACCAGACATCGGACGAAATCCGGGTCCTCTCAAACCTAACATGAAAGTTCGAGACCAACAGCACAAGTCCAATCAGAACTTTATAACACACAATTCACAAGCTTCAGCATCTAACCCCCAGTACAGCATTTGCGCTAACAACATTAATTTGTCTTCAACTTTAAATTAATCCATTGTTTAAGCCTTGTTTGTCCTTTTATAACAGAATATGAGTAGCTGTAATTTTTTGGGGTTTTGCAGCAAACTTCAATTTAAGCTACCTCAACACATATAACACTGAAATACTAGATATGGTCATACAAGGTTCAATGAAGTGAAACAATGCATGACTCACTTATAGAAATAAATAAAAATTATCACGAAGCTGAATGGAAGTACAGCAAGATGGAATGAAAATTCTAGCACCACTGCAAAGTTAGTACATTAATAAATACTTATTTTCAAACGTAATTCATTGAATACAAAACTTAATTGCCTCACATGACTTTTAATTTCTCTGTAGCACCCAAAACAAGGCTGTTCAATTGAAGGTTTCATGGATAATTTTGCTTATAGGGTTTCGTGTTTATACTTTAACGGTATTCGGAAGTATAGCTTTGTAGAGTGGAATGACATATATACTGAATATCTGTATTACCATTGCATCTTTTTAAACTAGGTTATCACCTTGTAGTTAGTTAGCAATATCCTAGGATCCATTCAAAAACCAAGATTTTAGTTTGTTCGCTAAGCTAGTGGTTAACAGCTCTTTTACAGTCCAACGTGTTAATATGCTTGAAGATAGATTTAACTGATTATAACCTTAAATATTCCTTATTTTCCTTTATGCTAAACGTTATCACCGTTACAACTACCTCCTCTTTCTTCGCCTCTTCTTTGTGTACGTTCGTGGCACCTTCATATCGGTATGATAAATTAATGTATTTGCTCCTTCATTCCCTATCAGCACTTTGTCTTAGGTAATCCACCAGTCGGAAGATAGTCGACAAATTTCATTATAAAGCAAATAATTCATTGTTTTAATATATAGTATTGTCAAAAAGTTTAGGGACGTTAGTATATTTAACACTTTGTTATATTGGCACTGAAATTGGAGAATATCAGAGATTATAATGCACTTTTGAAAATTTGAAAGTCATGGGTAAAATAGTTCCTGTTTGATGAATTTGTCCATATTTTTAAAAATCCCTAATTCAAGCGATTTTTCAAGAAACGAAATTACACGTAGTTAAAAACAATGTGCACTGCAGGATATTAATTGTGAAGTGGTTAGCACGGAGATAACAAAGTTAAAAAGTGAAGGTTATTTGAAGAATAAAACAGTTTTTGCCATCAATTTAGTGAACATTATTTTATGCTGAATATAAGATTAAAAACAGTAAACTTTGATTTGCCATAATTTGTGGGAGGGGGAGAGTTGCGCATGCCACCAGAGGCAAATTATTCATTTGTGCTCTTTGGAACTTTAGTTTGTACTGACTGCTGATTCTAATCAGTGTGTGTACACAAAATGGGTGGGCATTTTGTGAGCGTGGACGTGAAACGGCATGTTCAAACTAGCATGTCATACCGAGTCCCAGGAACTGCATTAAATGTGTCTTCAAACTTTGTGGAGCACAGGTTTAAGAGATACAATGAAAGTGACAGTGATTGGAGCCTGCGCAATGGACGCGAATGCCGCCAGTGTAAAACCTCACCAAGACTCCTCTGTTGACAATGAATGAACGAAGCCTACGGTGTTCTTTGAAGGGCTAGGACTTATTAGAAGGGAAACCAAGTTCAAGGCTCACGTGGAGAGCTGCTCGATATGAACGAAGTTTGTACGTTAAACCTGTATATCATATAATAGAGACAATTCCACAAATGTCAATTTTGTTTTAGTACCGTGTCTCTCTTCACAAACTCCTATTTCGAGCGATGCTGGATCATTGGATTTCTAGTTGCTGTCTAAATGAATCTGCTTTAGAGCAAATTCCAAAGGAATGAAGCTATTGCGGCCGGACTCCTGAAAGATCTATTAATCTTTTAGCGAATTTCGAATTTATATAAGCTATTGCGGCTATACCCATGGAAAGATTTTTTTTAATAATCTACCCAAATATGCATCGATTGTACCTACTAGGCACCTACAATTAAAAAATAAAATACGTCACGCAGAAACTGCGTAAACCAAGCGAATTCCTAACCGGCTGAACAACTTTTAAAAAAATAAAATCCGAATTAGGCCTTGTTAATTAAAGAAATGATATAAGTTATAGCATTATTATACGGTATTAGGGAAACAAAATTATAATTCTTGCAATCTAAAAGTATCACAAAAGGGAAACCACATTTTTTTAGAATTATTATTATAATTGAAAGGCATACTATTAATAAAATGAAATATATGACCAATGATAGACAAAGCTACGTATATTGTGTGGTTTATATATATATATATATATATATACACGTTTTAAATGCAAGATGTATATGAACTTACCGATATATTTCTTCATGTTTACTTAAATAGAGAAAAATAGCAGAAAGTTTCAAGATAGGTTCTGTATTTAAGAATGATGTTCATATTTTCAATAAAACAAAAACATGTTCCTATTTAAAAACAATTTCGATGTACTAAGTAAGATACAGAATCAACAAAGAACAATCGAAAGTTTCATCGATTTTCCTTGGCTTTGAAATTTCATTTAAATGTTACTGTATGAAAACATTAATGGAAACGTTTTCTGAAAGCTATTACAGAGTGCTCTTGCATACAAATATAATTCTCAGATTAATATTTCACACTTGCTATCTTCACGGCGATGCTTTTGTTAAATATAAAACACACAATGTTATGAATATAGTTTATATGCTGAATTAATTTGTCCTTTTATTTTAAAACAAATAGAGAAAATTAAACGCAAAAGCACTTTTTAAATTTCGATTTTCAAGTACACCATTACTCCTAATAGCCCAATTTCCCTAATTTTCGGAAACTGTTTTTCTCGTTTATTTAAATGGTGTATACGAATTTTGTTTAAAAGAAACGAATGTTTTTGCGAATAGAGCGATTTTTAAATATTGGTTTTCGTGTACCCCCCCCCCCCGTCTAAGAGTCCTTTTTCCCTGAGTTTCAAAAACTGTTTTTCTTGTTCCTTTTAAATGACATATATATGAGTTTCGTATCGAAAAATTATATATTAACGCCACTAGAGTGATATTTAAATTTTGGGTTTCAGGTAAACCCCGGCATTAATAAAACGATTTCACTGATTTTCGAAAACCATTTTTCTTACTTTATTTCTGTGACATTTAACGAGTTTTCTTTTAAATTTTTTAAAATTGTAGCTGCTAGAATGACTTTTAAATTTGAACTTAACCCCCAAATTTTTAAGGTATACTTACACTACAAATAATCTGATAATTTTCAAAAATTATTTTTATCAATTGATTTAATTGATATATGTTAAATTTGGTTAGAAAAAGCAATTGTTGGTGCTGCTAGAGTGACTTTTAAAATTCTGGTCCCCCCGTCCCTAATGGCCCGATTTGCCTGAATTTCATAAAATTCTTATTCTATTTAAATGTCATATACGGAGTTTCGAAAAATATTTCCGAAAAATAATATATTAATGCCACCAAAGCGATTTGTAAAATTTTGGGTTTAAGGTAACTTTCCTGCTAATAATCAGATTTGGCTGATTTTCGAAAACTATTTTTCTTGCTTTATTTCAATGGCATATACGCAGTTTACTTTGTAAAGTTAAAAATTGCAGCCGCTATAACGATTTTTAAATTTCGCTTTAACCTCAAATAGTTTTTCAGATATATCCCTCTTCCGAGTAGCCCGATTGCCATGATTTTTTAAAAATACTTTTATCAATTTATTTTAAAGATATTTACTGAGTTTGGTTGGGATAAAGGAAAAATTGCGGCTGCTGGAGCTATGTTGAATTTTTTTTTTTAAATTTTCGCTGTAGGTTAAACCCCCCCCCCCCTCCCTAATGGTCCGATTTTGCTGGTTAACGAACTCGACGAATATTTTGCTAATTTATGGCTATGTGCCGAGTTTCATTGAGAAAAACCAAAACTTACGACCGCTATAGCGTTAGCAGACACACACACATCAATTAACAAACGATTCGTCGATTTCGTTAACCAGCAAAATTGAACCATTGGGGGTAGAGTTTAATCTAAAGTGAATTTAAAAGAAATAATAAAATAGTTCTAGCGACCGCATTTTTTTGCCCCTTCACGAAACTCAGTAGATTTCTTTAAAATAACTTGTTAAAAGCATTTTTCGCAAATTATGACAATAGAGCCATTAGGAGTGGGGATATATCTGAAAAATGAGTGGGGGTTAAAATGAACTTTTAAAAACACTTTAGTGACCGCAATTTAAAAAATTTAAATGAAATTCATTGTAACCCAAAATTTGCAATGAAACTCTCTATACAATATTTAGATAAAATATAAAAAAATGGTTTCTTAAAATCAGGGAAAGGGGGCAGTTAGGAGTGTGGATTAACATAAAACCAAATATAAAAATCGATCTATGAGCATCAATGTTTGCTTTTTCATAACTAAACTTGCCATATACCATTTAAATCAAATAAGAAAAATAGATGCTGAAAATTAGTGAAATCAGATTATTAGGAATGGAGGTTTACATGAAAAAAGAGGGGGGTTAAAATTTAAAAATCCCTCTAAATTTAATTCTTTTTAAAGGAAACTCGGTATATACCATTTAAATCAAATAAGAAAAATAGTTTCTGAAAAACAGTGAAATCAGATTATTAGAAGTGGGGGTTTACCTGAAATGTAAAATTTAAAAATTACTCTAGCGGCACCAATTACTTTTCGCAATAAAATTACGTATATAGAGTTTACCTGAAACCCAAATTTTTAAATCGCTCTAACGGTACAATTATTTGTTTCTTCACAGCAAATTTCGGTATATATCATTTAAATAAAATAAGAAAAATAATTTTGAAAATTAGGGAAATTTAACTACTGGGAGTAAATGATTACTTGAAAACTAAAATTTAAAAAGTGCTCCTGCGTTTAAGTTTTTCTATATTGGTTTGAAATAAAAGGACAACTAATTCAACATACAAACTGTATTTAGAACGATGCATATGTTTTATATTTAACAAAAGCATTGTCGTGAAGACAGTAAATGTGAAATATTAATTTAATATGTGCTTGAGAATTATATTTGTATGTTAGAGGCTCTGTAATATCCTTCAGAAAGCGTTTGCGTAACATATTTTTACTACAATAATATTTAAATTAAATTTCAAAGCCAATGAAAATCTGTGTAACTTTCAATTGTTTATTGTTGATTCTGTATAGTTGCTTAGTACATCCAAATTATTTGTAAATAATAACATGTTTTTGTTTTATTGAAATATATGAATATCGCCTTCTTAAATACAGAATGTAACTCGAAACTTTATGCTATTTTTCTCTATTTTAGTGAACGTAAATATATCAAGGGATCAGTTCATAAACACGGTTTATTTAGAAAGGTTTAAAAATACCCTCACAATATATCTTTGTCTATCACTGGTTATATATTTAATTTAATTAATAGTATACCATTATTTTTGTGGTTTAATCTATATAATAATAATAATAATAATAATAATAATAATAATAATAATAATAATAATAATAATAATAATAATAATCCATTTTGTGATCTTCATAGATTGCAAGAATTATAATTTTGTTAACCTAATACCACACAGTAATGCCATAACTTATTTCATTTCATTAATTAATAAGGACCTAATTTGATTTTATATTCTTTTTTAAAGTTATTCTACAAGATGAGGAATTGGCTGAGTTTACGCAGCTCCTGCGTGACGAACTTTTTTTTTTTTTTCCTTTGTAGGATCCCAAATGGTGCTTAACTGCGCCCAATTATCTTGTCAGCTCTGCTTTCATTATATCACTTTTGCTCTTTGCCTAACATTCCCTGAAGTTGCCATTTCTTGAATCCACTTATTAGACATTTTATCTCTTAATGAAACTTCTAATATCTTCCTCTACAGTTTTCTTTGACATGCTTCTATGCTTATCTGTTATCTGGTTGGCAACGCTAAACCGTGAAAACCAAATACAAATGCAAATGTTCTTCTAGGCATGCAGGACAATGATGGAACATGTGTGTTTACTGTTTCTGCTAAACCCCGTGAACTAGGTCAACATTTCTATTTTTCCCTTTAAAAACCATCACTGAATGCAATACCTAAATGCCTGGTGCACAGCTAGTGCTGGTTGAAAGAAGCTTGGAGACATGTGTGTGTTCTTCAACAAGCAAATTTGAACCATTTTTAGACGCAGAATTCGAGTTTGCCGGAGAGCAACAGAAAAGTTTTTATCAGCTTGTTGCGCCAGCAGTCCAACAAAATGGCAAGTCTGTTATGATATGGGGCCACATCACATCCGAGGGACCCGGTGAGCTTTATTTTATTGATGTTTCCTTCTTATTGCCATACCTTAGAGGAGGTTAAGCTGTCCTTCGCCATAAGACCCATGAGAAGAATTTTTTTGTTTCAGCAGACAATGCGCCTTGCCACAAACTCAGTCTGTCAATGCAGACAATTGTCAATGATGGTGTTGAGGTTCTGCCTTGGGCAGCAGGACGGCCTCAACCAATTCGAGACTATCTTGAAACCCACAGCTCAGAAAATGGAAAATATTAAACCTCCAACGATTCATAATGCCCGAAATGTGGCGGCAAATACAAAGGAGAGTGCTTGTAATTAATTCACTCTTACAAAAGCGATTCAAAGAAAGTTGGCCAAAGGCGGACCTTTGGACTATTAATAGTGTATTTTAACATAAAAAATGTATATAGAGAAGAAAGTGTTATTATATTTTTAGGAACTTAAACCACAGGCTTTCATTTTTCAAGCCCTGCGCCTAAACCTTTTGACTACATGCTTTATTGAATCATTTTTTTTTTTTTTTTTTGCTTATACGCGTTGCTTGGAAAATGTGAATAGAACTTAGAACTAGAAGAGCTTAGTTGTCACACTCACCATCTCTTAGCACAACCATGGGTATCTCTCCTTCACCTCCACCATAGCCATGTATAAGCACAACATTGTCCTGGGCAGGGTTCCAACCGTTAATCCTCAGCCAATCTGACGTTCCTGTCTCCACCCTCTTTGCTTTAAATGGGTCATCACTGAAACAGAAAGTGTTTGCATGTACCGATGCAAAGAGGCGCAATGGCGAAAGCATGTGCTGCTCCTGCTAGTGTTGTAAAACACTGTCAAGGAAATACATTAAAAATTGGAAGTAAGGTTATGTGCAAATTTTCTTACTGAAAGTTGTAAATAGTAACCGGAGCTAATTAAATACGTTGCATCAGCTGTTTCTAGCAATAATCAGCCGGAGTGATACATACATCGGAATAGGAAATCAAAATTATTAATAAAAAGTGCATGAAATATTGTATTTAGAAGTAACGAGGAACGCCCATTAGTATGATTTAGTATCAAATATGGGATTTGTTACACATTTTCTTAATGAGAATTAATCCCTGAATATTTGCTATTTTAATTTCATTTGATTTTTTTAAATAATAGTTTTGTTGATTCAACTATGTATTCAGTAAGGATTACTACGGCAATACTCTAATCGTTGTATGACATAATTTTCCATTTGTGCCTATCCCCCCTCATATTATATATCAGCTACTGGTCACCATTATCATAATATCTAGGTAGCTAATGAAATGTCATGTACTGAAGTGGAGATTAAAACCAAAGTGCGTATCGGCATTTAACCTGGAAAATCTGGTCAGCCTACCTAACCAGACAAATTCCAGAACAAGAGCGAGAGATGCACGAGTCCTACCGTGTGGCAACAGCGCAGCGTACTGCTGCTGCCACAAGTTATTTCTTCAAGTTTGCCACTTGGTATACTAAGATATCGCGCCTTTGACAATTGCTTAGAAACAGAGGGCAAACAGCTATAAGCGAGAGTTACCAATCTATCGTTCAGTCCGCATTCGGGCGTGAGGTTTAAAAATAATAGGGCATAATAAATGTTATTTAGTGTTAAAAGAAAATAAATAATAGTACCGTTTCATATTACCACAATACAACCAAATATAGCTAAATACTATATTTTTAATTGATACTATCTGCATTCCTGTCCTACTGTTGGATTTTAAGTACTGCAAAATTATAGAAGAGTGCAGGCATAATCAAACGGGAGCCCATATAGTAACGAAAACTCCATGAAGGACTTCACTTCTTCCTGGCAGTGACTTAGAAAATCACTATTACGCTTGCGCAAGGCAAGCTGAGACTTCGACCGTATTACTGTTGGCGTCGGCACAGAAGTTCAAATAAGAATATATTTCAATTCGTCAACAAAATTTAACACGTAAGAGTCCAACACACTAATTTTGATTAGGTTCAGCCTTACAGTCTTAATGAACGCTTCGCCCATGCTTAGTAGCACATTTTAAAAGTAAAATAACTCGATAAACATATACAGAGCAAAGAGTGAACTTTCTTTACGTTTAAATGTTTTCCTGAATAATTTCGAACTGAGTTCCAAAATGGTCTTCAAACTTTTTTGTGTAACTAATACTCCATTCAAATGCCACTTGTTGGTCCGCATAACTCAATTCCGTAGAACAAACGTGAATAAGTAATTCCATAGTAAAAAATATCCATTAAATTTGCGTCTCTCTATATGTGACTTTTTAATATTGCAATAAATAAAAACCGTAACTTATTATTGTACAAACATAGTTAATATATTTACCCCAACTTTAGGACCTGTATATGTACTTTCTTAAAACTTCCTTCACAAACATATTGTTTTCATTAACTATATCATTAATTATACCATATTAACCATATATAATACATAATTATAGTATTGCCCATATTACATAATAAATTATACCAAAAATAATTAAGCACTATGTCATGTTTGATTACATAGCGTATGTTAACATAATAAAAGTGTATCATCAGAAAATGAAAGCGTTTACATATAAGATAAATAAGCATATCGTTTATATATAACAGCAGTCTATGTATAGAGCCATATTAGTTTATTCCCATTTTGAACATATTCTTTTCTGTTTATATGTATTCTCTCTTTAATATTATTTGCTAAATAACTCGTCATAAGCTGTAAGATAATTGCACTTATACCATAATGATCCAACTATGTGCGTAGTTTGTTATGAGCACTGACCTTGAATACAATTTCACAAATAAGAGATTTGAGATTCTGCTATAGTAGTAAGAAAAAATCATGTTGTGGGTTATTTAAACATTACCAGTACACAAAAAAATCTTTTTCATTGTAAGTATTACCTTTTTAAAAAGCTTTGCAATTCAATAAACAACATTTTAGACACTGCTACATGTATATGAACTACAACAGCAATAGCTATTTGTTAAAGAGTAACAAGTAAGCACTTTTTTTTTTTTTTTTTTTTTTTGGTGAGTAGGATATTTGCGAAACGAGTTTATGTTAAGCAAAGCCTATGATGAAACAAAATAACTTAACACGTGTAATTTCATACCGCGCCGGATTGCTCAGGTGGTAACGCTTGGGGCTTGGGAATCCTGGGTTCAAATTCCTTGGGACCGGCTGTTCTGACCTTGGTTTCTTTTGCCTCAGTTTCCTGGTCGCTTAGGCGAATTTCGGGATGGATATTAACTTTCCGATTACACCTCTTTTCACTCCGTTGGTTCTATTACAGGGTCGAAAGTGCCAGGACGAGGTATGATGTGGACTTGCGCTTTGCCTCTGCTCTTGGTATGGCAGCGGACCTTATGAAAGGCTCGAAATTTTTGGAGGAGGGCACGCCGGCATCGAGATGGAAACAATGCTAGGGACGGCGCCTGATGTCCTTCACCATATCCCTTCCTTTCACAAGAGTCCCCAAGGGGGCATTGGCACAAATGGCCAGCCAATGAGAGAGACTGGAGTATCGAAATATCTCCCTCCGTTACTAACAATGCAATTCAATCCAACATGCCTATCATAGATTTTTTTGATAGCCAGCCATTGAATGTTTCGGGAGTCACTTTCTTTTTATTTAGCTTGCCTTCTATTTTATTTTAACAGAGAGCAGGCATCATTTATCAATAAATAGTTGATTAAAATGTATTTGCATCTTTTTAATAAATTTGTTGTCTATAATAAATATATATTATGACATTTAGCTTGATATAGAACCCTTAAACATTTCATTTAGCTTTACTAAACATTGCATTGGATTGTTAGGGCCAGAGGAGCATATTTCGGTATTTCAGCCTTGCTCAAGGGCTGACCATTTATGCTTACGTACCCAGTAGGGACACCTCAGGGAGAATATGATGAAGGGGCGGGAGAGGGGAGATACGGGGTGGTGTGACACGGACATAGACGTGGTCCTTAACATGTTTCCGGGTGGAATACCCCGATACCGGCAGAGCCCACCCTCAAGAAGTTCAAACATCTCAGAAGTGCCGCTTCCCTAACAGAACGCAGGGACAGAAACTTTTCCAAAGCGCAAGCATTTGCATACCCTCACACCACATCAGCCCCCTCTCCTGGTACTTTCGACCCTGTAACAGAACCAACGGAATGAAGGAATGTGAAATGAAAGAGCGGAAATACGAGGAAAGTAAAGATCTATCCCAACATTCGCCTAATCGACCAGGGAAAAGCACTAGATCAAAATGGCATACCCCAAGATGTTTAAATACGGGACCTCCTATAAGCCAGTCCCAAACGTTACCTTCTGAGCCACCGGCTCGGTTTTACTATACATGGTTGCAATTAAATCATTAAAATAAATGTTCATAAAGACACAAGCACCCCTGAGAAATGTGTCTTAAACTGCCAACCATTCCAAAACACATTGAAGACATGAACAAACATACCTTGTGTATAAATAGAATTTAATATCTGGGTCTGGGCATACATCCCCATCATTTCCTCTTCGCCATATGCAATCATCATGGCTTGTGTTCACACCGACATTGCCAAGGTTAAATGCTTGCATCAAAATTCCTTGACTTTCGCCCTCTGCAACAAGTTTTACTGCAATTAAATTCAGTTTTCCATGTTCTGAGTGCAAAATATGATATACCTGGTACATCCATAATATGCACAGTTGCTTGAAGAGAGAAATGTGAATTTATCCCTGAAAAAGAATTAATCGTGATAATTGAAATGTATTATCTATCTAATCTATGATGAAATTAGCAAATTATTAATAAAACATAACTTCTCAAAAGTGTAACAATGTCAGATGAAAATGTTGACGCACGTAATATTAAATTTCTCTTAATTAACCTATGTTTTCAAAGTTTGTACGTGCCCTGGTCACTTCTGCACAAATCTTCCTTAAGAAAAAACATTCAGTGGGCGCATAGTTCCCGGTAAACAGAAAGCAAACTACAACATTTTAAGGAATCTGGAATTTGCACCATTATTAGAATTAAAACGTAAAATAATCTCTTCCCAAACGGGTTCTTTTTCAATCTTCGTTTTTATAATATATCTGAAATTATGCACTAATTAATATAGGCATATTCATCGAACACAGGAGTATCATTAATGAAAGCGTCACCTCTCGAGTCCTTGTATTTCCCTCCAGCGGGACTCTTTCCTTATGTAAGCTTGAAAATTCTCAAGAGTTATACACTTCATATATAATGTAAATGCTCAGCTGAGGGTACCCCTCCTAACCAGCAACGCAACCATTCATGAGGAGATGGGCATGCCCTCAGTTGTACAATCCATTGAGAGACGGGGTAGGCGTGCCTGGGAAAGAATCCTCCGCCATCCAAACCCATATTTTGCGGGAATTGGAAAGGGGGAGACCCCATAGGAAAAACAGGCGCGTGTGCCAATACTGACGCATAATAAGCGCGAGGCGGTGGTATGTAAATAGTGTACATATGTAAATAGTGTACATATGTAAATAGTGTATACAGATAGAGTGAATAGTGGCTAACGCTTAGGGAGGGAACTTTTCTGCAAAACAAGTGAAAAGACAAAACTTTTTAGTTACAGCACCAAATACTGAAACAAACTGGCGCTGTTCTCAAGGCCCAAAGGCAGGATCTTGTATGTGCGCTACATAAGCCCTATAATTGCATTAATCCATAACATAATTGTAACCACAAATTGTAAATTTTTTGCCTGCAAGGCTGTGTCCTAATGTACCATCTTCAGGCTCATTATAGATAATAAAAAGCCTATAAAGCCTATAAAAGCCTGCGGTTTGATAGAAGAATAGGCATACTGCAACCTCTGATGAAATATTCACCTTTCCCAATTTACCAAGAATTGTTATGAAGAAATCTTCGCCCTTAGAAGCTAAATTCGCCTTTAGAACATTTAAGACAGGAAGAAGTTAAAAAAACTATAATTGATTAGTCTTCTGCTCTCGGAACCGCTTAAGGAAAAGTTGGTTCTTGGATGAAATATATATATATATATATATATTTATATATATATTAAAAGAATATTTTGACTATAATGGAGGATTATTTCGTAATTCAGAATGTTATTTCAGAAAAACTGACGTCAGAAGAAGTTTGACTGCAGGGAGCAGAGCAGGCTACTTAGTTTTGCTATACCTTATACTTGTTTGTATTCCTGGTGTACAATTTTCCAAAATTCTTAAGACTTTCAAACCTGACAATGGAAATAAAAAGTTGAAACAATGGCTGCATTATCAAAAGGTAATACGACGGTAGTGTATGTATAGTTATGAGAATTGCGTGAACCTTATATCCAATCCCGAGCAAGTTGTGTCACAAATTGTCTCTGAATTTTCAGAAGACATTGTTGACATCCTTTCTAAACACCTATCTGAAATTGTTGCTCGAGTTATGTACATAAAGAGAGCTGCTTTATTTTTCTTTTCTTTAAGTTAGAAATGTTCAAACCCCCAGTCAAAATGCAACAATGAATTCTGATGTTTCTCAGGCAAAGACTGAAGATCCAGTACTTTAACTTGAAAGCCCTTGGCAGGATTAAAGCAACTTCTTCCTCTTCTTCTTCGGTCCACGGAGGAGGATTTCGCACCTTGGCCACTAATGGACCTAATGTATATAGATCCCCGAGGGGGCACGTCCGGGAGGAAGGAATGAGATGGAGGATATCACCGGGCAGTCAGGAATCCGAGGAAAGATACATAAGTGTAGACGGGGTCCCTAACGCGTCCTTACATGATAAGTCCCAGACGCAGGCAGGCCCGCGAGAACCACTCCGATTCACCAAAGTTTCTCTCGAGGTGTCTCAAGGTCCCCTGAGGAGGCCCCCAGACAGACGCTAGTACAGGAACTTTTCCTGATCTCAAGCCACGTCATACAACAAGGCACTAGCCCGCCTCTCCTGTCGCTTTCCTTCTGTAACTGATGCTATAGAATGAAATGCAACGGGAGAGCAGAAAATTCGCGGAATGTAAATATCCATTGTAGCATTCAACTCCGAGTCTCAAGCGTTGCCACCTGCACCCTGCTCGATATCAAAGTATCCTACAAACAATAGAAATATTATCACCTCCTTATGGTTTGACACATTCGTCATTATTGAAACAACTCTATCTCTCTGTAAATCAGATATTAGTGCAGAAATTGCAAATGGGGTTAAAACTTTTCATGACGTTGCCTCAGCTTTATTACGTAATGCATAAATTTTTGTTAAAAAAATACTCTGTATTGTATTTTTTTTTTTTTTCTGTGCCTCCTTTCACGGTCGGCAGGGGAGAAAACCGAACGCCTCTTCACTGAAACTTCGCCTACTTAGTGTTAGTTTGGAGTTGCGAATGTTAACGCTTCTTAGTGTTAGTTTGCAGATGCGAAGGTTATTACGCTTGTTCTATTTTTCGTATACTGGAAATCGCAATTAATTGATATATATACATATACACATATACATATACACACACTAACCTTATCCTAGCCTCCGGTAAATCCTAGAAAGCGGCGGGTCAAGTGGTTTTCTGAGGCTCGCTACGGCCTCACGGTCTACTCACGCCTCCTTTCCGTAAATGTAAATTGGTAGCGGATTCTGTGATACCGTGTTAGCAATAAATCATTGCAATTGTGGCAAATATTTTTAACTCCAGCAAATAAATAAATACAAGGTAAATATTAATTTTTAGTGGGTTATCTGCGTAATACTATATTAGCGAGTTAATCATTACAATGGTAGCAAATTCCCTGTAACTCCAGGAAAAAAAATGGTTTCCCTTGAGGATTCTAACCCATCTTAATAGTAAGATGCTCTAACCGTTTGAGCTAACACACGATTGGAATAGGTTGGCTGATTATCCGCTTATATCTGTTGAAGGCAGACCAGACTACCTTCGGCTAAGAACGCTCTCCTCCGCTACCGTTCGTGAAAGGGGGCGTGAATTGTACCACATTCTCCGTGAAATGTATACTTCTGCAATGTTTCTTCAGACAGGTAATAAAGCCTGGTGTGCACGATATACCTGCATTACCGACCCTCTCGACTGCATTATCGGCCTCCAGTGGCAAAAGTATATGCATTATGGACTCTCCGATAACCTTTGGTTTTGGACCGTTGCTGAATGTTAAGAAATTGGCGCTCGACGCGATCATCAATCATGGAGGAAATATATCATTTACTTAATGCTCCATTTCCCCATTTTCCAGCGTTAAGTTTCCCATCTTCATGAAGTTCCACCGCCTGTATACTTAAAAGAGGAATTTTTTAAAATTTTATTTTAATTGAGAGAGAGAGCGTGCTCGCGCGCACACACGCACACACTCACAACTAGAACGTTTACGTTCGACGTTAAACGTGAGTAAAACGTCAATAGTAACAAATGTTAGAGCACGTGAGAGAATTATACTAATAAAAGCGCTTCTTTTTTACTGCTATTACTACACCAGATATTCAATCATATTTGTACCGACATGGGTAGCCGAAGCCATTAAGACGCGGACTCGTGAATGGGAGGTTTGAGTTCAATTTCTGCCAGGGCCACTTTTCTAGGTTTTACTCCATCCTCATGAATGATAAATGCTGGGTACCCTAAACTCAGGCCTGGAAGGCCTTTTTTTCCTTTAAAAAATATTGTATCATTTCATGTATCATAAATTATTCATCAGCGTCCATCACCTATAATACACCAGCAGCAAAAACGAGTGTTGAACGCAATTAAAAAAATGTTTATGCATTCCAATCCTTCGCTTTTCAATTATTAGCGACGTCGTCCTTTTGAAGGGATTTTCTACTCTATGTAATGTTGACGTTGAGACAGGCGAAAAATTCATAGCGGCGGAAGGTGATGCTGATACCGTACTGTGGACAGAGGGCAAAATTATTTCCACCCACAGCTAATGTGATATACTTTCGAAATGGGGGAATTATTGGAGAGCAATGTAGGGGCTGTATTAATGCTTTCGTGGCCAAATTTTGATTTTCAATGAATTCCTCGGAGAACATTGCCCAAAGAGTAAATTGTTTCCTGTTTATGTGAAATTTTGATTGTGTTATTTGTCAGATTGATTTAGAATTTAAGTTTTGTTGGTTTTTATTCCGTTCTTCATTTCTTTCTAATTTTTTTCTTTTCTTTTTAATTTTTTCGTCCTTGCTATTTTTTTTTTTCGTTTCTTTTTTGTTCATGTGATTTTTTTTTAATTTTCTCCCCTCTTCATTTGCGTACGAGAATTTTATGAGCTAGGTACTGACTCTTCTTCACCTGTCCCTGCTTCTTCTTCTTCTTCTTCTTCTTCTCCCCCTCCTCCTTCTTCTTGCATTATTTGTTTTTATTTATGATGTTGTGATGCTATCTGAAAGGAACATTTTATTTTGCATTTGCCTATATAACTTTAAGATGTCATTAATCAACAAATAAAAACAGAATATAAATCTAAAATGAATCTATTGTCAATTAGTATTTTGTATAACTTTGTTCCGAATGTTTACCTAAAAGCTATGTATCGTTTTACATGGTGCACTGCAGTTGTCAGGTTAGAAGTATTCCGTTAAGGCCAGTTAATCTGAGAAAGAGGTTAGGAAGGCTCACCCACTAATTATGGTGATCCGAAGTAGTTCTCAGCTGTGTGTATATTGAAAGAGAGAGAATGAAAGAGAGGAAAAGAGTTTGGGGTAGTTAAAGTATTAGTATTGAATTAGGAAACATATTCATCAAATACGTGCACAATAAAACCAGTCTTGCAGTTTTGTTATTTACCTTGGAGTAGTAGTTAAGCTTAAGTTTCAGAGCTAGTCATTCCTGTGGTCGGCAGAACGTGACGGTTTATGTAACGGTTCCCTTAAAATAAGACGCTCACGCATGAGGTGGTAGGGCAGCCATCATATCCGCCAAGAAAGAGGAAGTGACAGCTTATACATACATAAGTGCATTTTTGCCATTTTTACAATCATTCCAGCGCTATCGGCGGTACCGGGTATAGCGTAGAATCATGTTTTAATTCACAATTTGCTACCGCTATATTCATTAAATATCCAGTAATTTAAAATGCTATTACCTTTTAATATATTAAAATGTTCAAGGGCATGTTTAACAGCAACAGTAATTGTATCATCTCTAACTAAACGTTTACTAGAGCATCATTTATAAAGTTTCAAATCTGACAAAAAGGTTATAAATTAAGGCGAATGTAATTAGCATTCTATAAGTGAGAACAAGAGCATCGTATAGATTAAATTTCCCCCTAATTGTGAAACAAAACGAGTTTCTACCGCACTATTCACTAAATCCACCGATACTTTGTTGTTCACATTTATAACTAATCTTTTTCTTGAATTTCAGACCAAAATCAAGACGATGCTGCACATTTCGTTAAGAGCATTGTTGTTACTTTTACACTTTATTTTATATACATTTTAATGAACTAACCATTCGTTTGGAAATAGATATCAGTAATACGCCTTAAAGTAAAGGGTTAAGGGTATCTTTGTAAATATGTATTATCGCATGCAGCGCATAGCTCCCTCTTATGTAATTAAATTAGGGCTCATGTTTAGCATATTAATAAAGAACACAGTTCTATTTTGATTATGCAGAATGAGGCACTTTAAATGCCATCTCAAATATCTCCTATTCTAATTTATGAGAATTATGAATAAAGTATCTCGAAATTACAAGAGATAGAGAGAGCTATATGTAGAACTCCCATGGAAGATAATGCTAAGACAAAATAATAATTCGTTACTTCTGTCCACCAGTTAAAATGATGAAAACACCTTACAAGTGTTACAGACGTGTTTGCGATGCACAAGGAATTTCCTCGCAGACGAATATCACGGGGTCCAATTACGGCCAGGATTCATGTTTTTTTTTTTTTTTTTTTCCTGGTATAAATTAAGTGTGTCTTCCTGCGGAAGGAAAGTAAAGCCGTGGTTCTTTATCGTGTCGTACATTTACGGCACGATAAAGAACCTCAAGGCTGAAAGAAGAGGCCTCTGAGCAAAATTTGTCGGCCGTTTCACCCCCTGAATTGAATGGGACGCTGATGACCTGAGATGTTTAAGGACGTCCATAAACAAATTTAATCAAAAGAAAACAAAAGACAACATGAGGAAAATGTACAGCGATTTTTTTTTTTTTTTTTTTTTTTTTGCGTGCAAAGGAATGTGTTTATTGACAGTTTTAATTAATTACAAAAATAGCAGCTAGATTCAGTACTTAAGTGTACACTCTTTACAATATAAATAACATATTTTAATATAAGTGTGACAATATTTCCTGAAAATAGGATTTTCATTGTTCATATATAAGCAGACATGTTTAGCTTCTTACAGCTTCAAAGTTGCTTTTATTATTATTTTTTTTTTTTATTTTACTTCTCTTTACAAACCAAAACTTTTAAATAGAATTGGTACAAAAGTAATTCTTTACATATATTCAAATAGAAATTCCTTTATGTAGAATCCAACAATTTGGTAATAGTATTGCTAAACTCAAAGTCCACCACACATTTATATAGGGGGATATCAATTCAATCATTTCCCACCACAGTTAACAGCTGAAACTTTACCAGGGAGGAAATCTGTGATAGCAGCATCAATGTTAAACTGGTCCCACCTTCCACAACGAAATAGAAGATGGCTAAAAGCGGGTCTAGAGCAAATGCGTTAGGTCTGCTGGTTTCTTTGGCATTGCATGCTGCTTTCTCTTTGTTTTGCGCTCCTTCCCATGGTTCTTCATGAAGAGACGGCGATTTGAACGGGTAGAATTGTGTGATGCAGCAATGAGGAAATATTTTGTGTAAAATGGCAGCTCAACTCTGAGGGCAACTCCAGACGAAGTCAGAGATTTTTCTTGCTCTTGGTTAGATGTGGATCACAGGTAAAGCTGTGCCAGAGTAGGCTTCAAATGAGACTCCAAAGCTAGATCAGCTCTTCCACACACGCCTTACCTTTCTCTATTGGCTTACAATACTTGCGTCATATGTTGAAGTTCAGTAAGATCTTCACAAGCTCTGTAGAAAATACCAAGGAACAACTTGATGTATCTAGTATGCACATTTTCTTCATCTTTTCTGAAAGCAGTATGTCTGCCATTTAATATTTTTAGTACTGTGGAAAATGAACTTGTAATGGCTCTATAAAATGAAATGTAAAGCGATACCTTTCTCAGATATATCACTCAAGAGAAAAGCACTGATATTGTTAATTCCTGTAGCCTAAGAAATACAGACAAAAGTGCGTTTCCTACATGGCCCAATTTTACGTGATCCAGAAGAGTAATAACTGGATCTTTCCATTCTCTTCCTTTTAATGGGTTTACAAAACTAATGATTGTCTCCATTCATTTCCCCACACAGTTTAGAAAGTGTACTATTGAACAGCAATTCAGGTGCATAGTTAATCACAGCATTCGTATATTTTAGTTTTCTTAGAACAGTTTCCAGTATGACAGGTTTCCCTGTTCTAGTGTGCCCCTGCACAAAGAGGCATTTGTTTATCTCTCTAGTCAATCCTAAAATTGTATGTATTTGTGCATATTTAAATTTTTCTTCCACTTCAAATGCTTAACTATGTTTCAGCCAGTGCTGTGTTACGCTTTGAGCCTCGTGTAGCGTATGTGTTGCGGCCGAACAATGCGAGAGGTCCTTTAAGGAAAACAAAACCTTTCAATCAACCTGGAAATGTACAGGCATGGACAACGGTAAGAGTGGCCGCAATGTCCTCCATGGACATCGCTCACTCTTCCCAGGTCAGTGCAGGACTCCTTAGCTGCAAGGCTACTTAACCGTACGAAACGAGGCTCTTGGGCCCCGCTGCTTTCACAAGCCATATGATGTGGACTGGACACAGTGTGGGGATAGATCGATGCATGGTAGACTCTAAGAGACCGTCAAATGCGAAATGGAGAGGTTAAAAACACAACCTCCGGAAAGATGCCATGGTCGTTCGTGCAATTGTTCCGCACTATCAGGAACGTCACTATGGATAATGAAATCCTCCTGCAGCAAATCTTCGAAGAGTCCACTCCAACGTTGGTCTTCACTATCGAAGAGCGGTGAAGAAACAGACCCCCCCCCCCTTTCTATTGGAATCCCCAACTGGGGTTTGTGCTGCAGGAACGTCCTATGGTGCGAGAAGTATGAAATATCACAGCTTGATTGGATGAAAAATGGTGAACACATCAGTTGGGACTGATTACTTGGGATGAATCACTGGCTCTGATCTAGAGAGTTAATAAAAACTACACCTCCCATTGATGGCATGAAGAAATATTAAATGGTGCCGTTCTTTTGAACATCGGAACATTACTCCTCATCGAGAAAGTTTCAGTTATTAGACTGGAACAAAAAAATAGCAACGCCCACCGAAGTTCCTTTGCTCAACATTCCGATATTTAAGTCCTGGACTGGCTTTCTAAACCGCCTGATTTGAATGTAATATAGACGGTTAGATAGTGAATAAAGAGAGCCTGTTCAAGAGAAAACAAGAGTAATTCTAATAGAGCACTCGAGATGAGTTTAGCAAGACCTTAAAAAGATAAAAAACATTTTGAGGATGTAATAAATTCAGTTCCAAGACGTCTGAACCAAGTATAGGATGAACTGTGCCTGGACCTCCTGTTTAAAATCTTGTCTTTAAATATATTCTATTATTTCTTTTGTGATTGAAATATTTTGTTGTAATTATAATGCTATTATTTAATAGTCTTTAACGCCCGTTTTTACTGCTGAGGCACCACAGGCGATGGACACTGATGATACATAAGATGAATCGGGAAAGGATATTTTTATTTTAGGAAAGAAACATTCCAGGCCTAAGTATAGGGTACCTCCCCGGCATTTGCCAGTTATGCGGACTGAGGAAAACCTGGAAAAAACCTCAGTCAGGGAGGACGGTCCTGGCGGGATTCGAACCCCAGACCTCCTGCTCACGAGTCCAAGCCTTAATCACCTCGGCCACCACTGAGGTTGTATATAATGCTATAGATTAATATTTCTTTATTTATAAACTTATAATAGTATTTATAAATATTGGAGTACACGATTTCATCATAGAGTATAATTTTAAATTAGAAATCTGTCATCAAAATACCTTATTTCAGAACAAGTAAAATGGCAAGGGGTACAAGATATTAAATGGAATTGATTTATAATTTCTTCTTTACTGTGTTTCTGAATTAATTGTTATTGGTGTATTATTTGTAACATTACTAACATTATATATTTCGTGACTTTAAATTTGAAATGAAATCTCCGAAACTTTCTACATGAATATCCCGTCCTTCATTGCACTTACTGCACCAGCATACGACACCTAACACAAGTGTGTTTTCCCCTCCTAACTCGTGGAGTGGGAAGTTCAAGGCAACCTCTACTTTTGTTTACATCTTCCGACTATCGTTACCTCGCCTTTACATAACACTGTAATTAGAGCAACTGAATACGGTCGACAGCAGCATCGGAAAGACGTCGTTTATGCTGAATCAGTTCCAAATCTACAGACAGCAACTGTACAGGCACAAAAGGGAACACTAGAACATGTGCGGTAATTCATCATGCGATGAATGAATGCGTACATTCTGGTGCATGATGGGCATTTTGAATGTTCCCTGTGACATTACCAGAATGATTCACTCGTATGGATGGTTTTGTTGCTTCCCACCAACTTCATCTATACAATTGAAAATATGTTTTCAGAACAAAATTTGTGGAAGTGTTTACCTTTTAAGAGCGAAAAAACTAAGAGGTTAGTTTAAATTTTGTTGTTTTGTTTTATTTTGTTTTTGTGTATTTCAAACTTGGTGACTCAGCCTTCTTTTGTTAATTGTCGTATTAATGTGAAGTGTGTCAGCAGTTATTTGGAAGAGTACAGAATTTTGTTATTTCATAGAAATGTAGAAACGTAGTTGTGTAAATGATCAAAATTTGTTTTGTTATATATGTGGGTCATATGCATTAATAAAACAAATGCAGAATAATACAGCTTTCGTTAATAACACTTATTTTGAGTACTTTGGCATTAAGTTAGGAGATCAGAATAAATCTTGGTGTCCTCATAAAGTGTGTAGAAGAGTTGGAAAAATGTAAAAACGAAGTCATTGCCCTTTAGTATTCCTATAATATGATACGGAGGGAACCAACATATTATTTTTATACAGTTAAGGTACATGAGCGTACTATTAAAAGTAAAAAAGATGCCCTTCATCCTAACATTTCTTCAGCAGTTCGGCCCGTATCTCATTTGCCTGGAATGTATGCACCTGTACCCTCTAAATGAAATGTGTCGCTATTTGCATCCAGTAGCACTGAAGATGATACTTATGAACCAGAAAGTTGTGGTAATATGTGTTTTAGTCAAAGTGAACTTAATGATTTAGTGAGGGATTTATATTTGCCTACACAATTGTTAGCTCTATATTAAAAGAAAAGAAACTATTGCCTCAGGGTACGTATTTTTCATGATACAGGCATCTGTAGAAGGAACTTGTGCCTTTTTTCTCTGAAGAAGAAAAGTTAATGATTGCCGAGACATTCCTGCGTCTTAAAATTTATAACTTAATCTATAATCCCAAAGAGAATGAAGGTTGTTCAGAGATTCATCTCAGAAAAGTCTTAAATATATTTTGCTTCTTAACGGAAGCATCCATCCTTCTATTCCTGTGCCCCACTCTGTTATTTTAAAGGAGACATATGAAAATGTAAAGCTTTTGGTTCCAAGATGCAGTTTGAAATTAATGAGTGGTCTGTCTGCAGAAATTTCAAAACTACGGGATTGTTGCTAGGTCAGCGGGCTGGTTTAACTGAATATCCTTGTTTCCTGTGTGAACGGGATAGCACAGAAAGTCAGAACACGGGGAAAGAGAACAGTGGTCCCTTAAAACTAATTTTATATCTGGTGAAAAAGCATAAGCAGTGAGCATTTAATCAATTTCTCAAAAGTAGTGTTGCCACCTCTGTATATGAAATTAGATTTCATGAAACAATTTGTGAAAGCCCTAAATAAAGTCAGTGGGTGCTTTCAATATACTTGTGTTAAATTTCCCTCATTAACCTATTAAAAGTGATAAATTTATTGGCCCACAAATTCGAAACTTAATTGTGGACAAACAGTTCAAGAATACTATGAGTGTAAATAAAGTATGCCTGGATTGTGTTCATAAATGTCGTTTTTAATTTCCTTGGAAATAAAAGTTATGTTAATATAGAGAAAGTGATGTTACAAAGTTTCAAAAAGATTGGTTGAAACATAAATTAATATCAAAGTTCGTTTTCTTAATTCTCGTCTAAATTACTTTCCTGATAATTTATGAGATTTTAGTGAGAAACAAGGTGAAAGATTGCTCCAAAATATAAAAAAATATGAAAATAAGATATCACGGGAAGTGAAGTGTTAACACGGTGGCTGACTATTGCTGAATGTTGAAAAGCGATTGCTCTGGGACAACATTCGAGGAGGGAGGAAAAAAATTCGAGTGCAATATTAAAATAACGTTATGTTTGTGATTGTTGGTTGTTAATAGCAAATTTTAGCATAGTTTTTCCCACAAAATGCTTGTGGAAAATAATTTTAGGATATTTCACAAAGCTATAATTATTTCTAGGTAGCAATTAATTTATTGCCATTTAATTCGCATTTTTATGTTTTGTATGAATATCAGGTGTGCAGGGGAAAATAAGAGATTAATTTCTAATTTAACTAAAATAAAGCATTAATAATTGCATATAAGATGCAAAGTAACAGAAAACAAGTTTTAAAATGTAGTCCAGTGAGAAATTAGCCCTAAATTAGTCGCGGCCTCGTCATATCCCTTTTTTTGACGTGCAGAATCATTAGCAAAACCTTGACAGTTGTTTTTTATATTTGCAATGAGTAATTTTATTATCCTCGTTTTTTCATTCCAAAAGTTCATTTTTATATTTCAAAAGAATACAAAGGGACATTAATGCATAGCTATACAATAATTTAGACAATGTAACTATAAATAAGTACAAATTTAAGAAGAAAAATATAGAACTCAAAATTATGTGAATGTAAAGGTGAATATAACTATCACAGGTTTCCATATACATATATATATATATATATATATATATATATATATATATATGGAAAAGTAAAACAATAAGTTATTATATATTTTTATTACACAATGTCCAACTTTTCATCGTGTGAGTCCTGCTGAAAATACTATTCGCATTAAATAACCGTCTTTTTGAGCATCTCACTCACAAACTTGTGACATGCAGTACATGATTATTTTGTCTTCCTGTTTTCTCCCAGATTCCGAAACTGGTTTGGGTTTTGCAGCTGGCTCTTAAAGCATTCCTGCCAACCTCCCATCTTTCCCTCACAAGTCACGAGTTTGCAGAGGTAATCCGGTCTTCGTTTGATCTAGACAAAGTTTCTTTGCCAGAATCTTCAAAAACTCTCGACTGGGCATCTATCTGTTGACACCATCAACGCGGTGTCAACAGACGCGCAAAAGAGAGCAAGAGGTCACCTATTCGTTTTCCTTGATGCGGAAAGCGCAGCCTTCATCTCATCGATGCCTTCCTTGGTGAGGTTATGGAACGTTAGCATCTCCGGCTTTTTGGCCCTCCAGATGCTTCATCTATAGAATCAAAAAAAAATACAAAGATGAGAGCAGCATAACCACACAATTTTTTGACAATGATGTCATCTTTTCACCAAAACCAAAAAGATTACTGCATTCTTCGCGATGTTTTCTTTCGGTGAAATCCGTAAGGATTTTTCCTTGATTTTTTTCACAAGATGGCTGCCATAGACATCTCTGACGGTGAAGCTTCATTGCTAGGGGTATTGAAATGAGCCAGTTTTCTGCAGTGATGCTTCGTCCCGTTCCTGATATAGGTTCAACTAAACGTAGAACTATTTGATGGAGTGTGTTGTTCTGTTGGAATGACCCAGTAAGTTGCTGCCCAACATATACTTCCATATTTGCTGCATAAAAAATTAATGTTACAAAGGGCAATTATCTCTATGCCATATTCTGCTGGTTTTGGTTTCATGAACACTCGAAAGCTGCAGTGTTCTCTAAAGGGTTCTAGCATTTCGTCAGCTGTAGTGTACTCTCCTAAAGAGTTGTTACTCTTGCAGAATACGTTGAAACATTCAAAAACATTTCCAATAGACGCTGGTTTGTCAAACTGCTTTCTTTCATTTCTGCTAGAGATGTCATCAAAACGAAGTACTGTCAAAAAAAAGTTAACTCTTCTAAGCGGCAGTGCTGCTGAGAAACATTCCACTCCTATACCATCTTTGGCAGAAAAATCATCTGATTTTTCATGTGACGACTTCATTTTTCCTGCAAGTTACAATAATCCAGGCAGGGCCTTTATTTCGGTGCTATTGATATTTTGAGCATCTCTTTCTCTACTGTAGTGTTCCTTGACTCCAGGTAAGTGTGTCATAATGTTCCGCGGCCATGCTCTCACATTTTGATGAGAGCAGTGCATAAACCGTTTGGTAGTATTGTCCTTTCCAAGTAAATATGCTACCTACCAGAGAAAACAGGTGATGGCACTGTCTCGGCTTGTTGATATGTAGTCGGATCTTGTCAGTCGATTCATCACTTCCATATAATGGTCGCTATTTTCCTCAATGTCCTGTTCATCTTCTTCGTCTCTCTCTGCAAATACCACCACTGGTGACCGAGATCGTTAAGGAGCGGACTCGTGAGCAGGAAGTCTGGGGTTCGAATCCCGCCAGGACCGTCCTCCCTGACTGAGTTTTTTTCCAGGTTTTCCTCAAACCTCATAAATGCAAATGCCGGGGAGAAACCCTAAACTTAGGCCTGGAACGCTTCCTTCCTTAAAATAATAAAACCTTTCCCAATTTATCATTTCATCTCGTGTATCATCAGTGTCCATCGTCTGTGGTGCCTCAGTAGTAAAAACGGGCTTTAAACACCATTCATTCATTCATTCATTCATTTTCTGTAAATGTCTCTATTTCATCGTATTCATTGCTGTTCAAAATGTCTAATGTTAAATTACGAATCTTTCTTCTTCTCTTGCATAATCATCCATATTTCAGATATGCTGAAATATTGTATGAAAACTTGTTGTGTAAGTAACAGCGTTACTTTATCGCTCGTGCGAATTATTCTCCGCGCCACGCAAGGTTGAAATGAAGTGAACAGCAATCCACAAAGGATCAAACATTCAATGTTGTAACAGATACCTAATAACGTAAGTTAAAAAGACAGCTAAACAAAGCAAGGACCGGTTCCGATTGTTGACAGTATACTTTTTTATAAATGTTTTCGAATGTGGAACGAAATTCCGCATGTGACTAATGTAGAGTTAGGCATGCATTTTAATGTCTTGTAGCATTGACATTTGTGTATACTTAGCTCTTAGTTCTGCATGATAACACTTTCAGTGTTTCTGTACGTTTCCGGATATATGTTAATATGGACTTTTTGTTCGTTTCCCTGTTAGGAATCGCCTCTTGAAGTATGGCCACATTATTGGGCTCCGTCCTGTGTATTAGCATGAAACAACATTAAGTACAGCTTTTGCAGTTTTTTGGACATAGTCATATAATATTCTGATCAGTATGTTATTTTCATTATAGTGCAGATACTGCGTTTAACCATAATAATTTATTTTCCCCCCATTTGAAGTGCATAACTCAAGAATGTATATGTTGTCGTTAGTTTGATAAATGCGGATAGTATGCATAATCACAGGATATTACACGTAATAACTACCGGTTTTCATTAATATAATAAAGATGCACATTTTTAACAATTGATCACATTAACTGTTATAAACACTATCCAGCACCCTCTGGATAGTGTGATAAATCTCACATTTGTACAAGTTTAAACCTGTCTTAGTCGCACGTGGCATCTGCTTGCATGCTTACATGACAGTGTAGGCCCTGTGTTCACTCAGTGCAGACGCCGTGTGTTATCTTGATGTGGATATACTGGTCGTTTTAACACAATGAAGACTGGGTTTAATGAAAATTGTTGAACGTTTTTAAAGAATAAGAAGGAATAGTGGGGGTTGATGAGAAAAGATTACCATAACTTAATTCAGAAAGTACGAGAATCAAAATCCAAGCGCAGTAGAAAAAATCTGAGGCGGTAGAACATTATGGCGTTGGGCGATAGTGAAAACTTGATTTATCTGATGAGAGGCCAGTCATCACCAGTCCATTATTATGTTCATACAGAGCAGGTTTAACATAATTCACGAGATTCGCTTGGCTTTTGTGCATAGAGTTTTGAAAGAACTGCAGGACAAATAGAACAGGTAAAAATGTACTTGACATATGTGTGAAACCTGTCAAAAGAAATCAAAAGTATCTCCCCTTCCCCTCTCAAAGTGCGTCCCACGTTTTGTACGGAGATGAATTCAAGATGTCACGTCGATTTTATTGACAGGAATCAACCTGACTTTGACCACAAATTCATTCTCGTGTACCAGGATCATATTATAAAATGTTCACAGTTGCGACCTTTGAAAATTAAAAGAGCAGAGAAGATGGCATGCAAGTTGCTCGATTTTGCCAACATTTTCGGTGTTCCTGCATACTGCGAGGTGATAATGGCCGTGAATTCTGCAATCACATCATTCAAGAAGTTTGTGCAATGTGGGCTGAATTTAAGATGGTTCATGGGAAGCTCAGACATAGCCAGTCTCAAGGTTCTGTGAAGAGAGCAAACCAGGACATTGAAAATGTGCTGACGACTTGGATGAAAACAAACGAAACTCTGCACTGGTCTGCAGGCGTGAGATTTGTTCAAGTGATGAAGAATGGAGCTCATCATGAAGGCATAAATTTCAGTCCATATGAAGCCATGCTTGGGATTCCGGCAACACCATCACTTTCTACCGATATCATCGGAAACCTGGAATCTGAAGAAGATCTGGTTTATCAATTGTAAAGAAACTTTCATTTTGCAAGAAGAAGTTACAAATATTATTGTGTCTCTTCGTGAGTGTGTCAGGTCATCGTCAATCATGGGTGGTCAAGGGTTCAAGAGATGTAACCACAAGGAAAAAATGCCTTTCGGCAAATGTGGTTGCAAGAGGCATGGGTAACTTGGTAAATGGAAAAGTCATGATAGTTTGCCAAGTTTTAACAAGTAGAAAGTTCTTTGTTTACAAATGGTAAGAATAAAACATTCTTTCAGTGAATAAAATATTGCATTTTTTATTTCCCATTTCCTAATATACATACATATCGTAATTCTTAAATACTATAATTTATCACTTTAGCGAAAATGGTTTGGTTATTATGTAAAATATTCTCTTAAAATAATTAATTGTACATATTTTAAAGCATTAACCACTTATATCGGTTATTTTGTAAACCAGCCGATTAAGTTACTGCCGACAACATAAAAAAAAACTATGTTAGGGATATATTTTATTTTGTAAGATTGAAACTGAGCTTAGTCATTATTATTATTATTATTATTATTATTATTATTATTATTATTATTATTTCGTTTATTTAAGTCTATTCAACATCAGCGTCCCATTCAATTCAGGGCGTGAAACGGCCGATAAATTTTACTCAGAGGCCTCTTTTTCAGGCTTGAGGTTCTTTATCGTGCCGTAAATGTACGATACGGGACCCACGGCTTTATTTCCCTTCCGAAGGAAGCCATACTTAGGGTTTTTAAGCCCGAAAAAATCCATCGACCCTGGCCGGGATTGAACCCGCGATCTTGGGTTTAGAAGGAAAGTATGGTTACCACTACACCACCAGGACGACACTAAGGAACCCTGAGCGTTTCAAAGGAGAAAATTTAGAGGATATTTGTCATTTATTAGGTTAAATGTTTGCCCCAACGTACTGCAATGAGTTAATAAATTGCGTTAGTAAAATTCTTTCTTGAACGACATCGTGTTCTTAGATTTTGTATTCTACTTTGAAACTCATAAAACATTCCAGAGAAATTCACAAATACAAGAAAGTCTCTCTGCATTAACAGTCATGTCAGTAGAAAAACATTCACTTATAGGTATGAAAGCCAATTCCGCCTTTTTTGAGAGAGCCAGAGAAAAGTTATATTTTAAGACAAGGAGTATGGAATTGTACTTCAAATAAGGCTGTGTTCTCAGTTGAATGAATTATCTTATAAATGTAATACTTTTTTTGCTGGCGTATCAGTATTTTTAAATGGATTTTATTCAATTTTGTGTGTTATGAAGTATGACATATGCATTTAAAAATCACCAATTTACATATTGTATGATGTGATTAATCTGTATCAACATTTTTCAAATTGCATGCCCTAGATTAAAAGCTAGAACACGCCACTGGCATCCATCCGTGCATAAAGGGACCTGGAGGAAGGAAATGTGTGCTCCATAGTAAAGAGATGTGACCGTAGGCACCGTTAATGTGCCTGCATACCAAAGCACCCACACCACTAGGTGTGACTGCTACGGAGCTATCGCCAATTTGGGTTCCATTGCTAAGTAATGGCACGTGAAAAGTATGACTGATGCAAATATGCCGGGATTTGTTACGTAATTAACAACGCAATTACGTTCGTGTAATAGACACAGGCTACCAAAAATTTATATTCTCATTCGTTTTATTTACCTATATAAATATCAGTCGAGCCTGTAGGGAAATTCGGGCAAATATGAGCATGCTGAAGCTTGTTTCTGTAAAACCATACACAGAAACAAAGAAAAAGTACATACTCATTGTACAGCTTTCATTTTTTGTTGACTTTTATTTCTCTACGTTTCTTGATAATTTCTTGAATCGTTTTTTTTTTAATTATGTTAAAATCTATGGCAAATACAAGCCGTTTATATTAAGTTGAAGTTCGGGTATAATTCAGAATATATCTTTTTTTTTCTTTCCCTATTTGCATCAGTGGTTTACAAAGCTCAACAAGAATACATGGAAATTTAACTGTGAGGTCACAAACTGTTGGAAATACAAACATTTTATTTTACTTTCAATTTTCTTAATATCATTCTGGTTCATAACAATCAGCACAAACCTTATGAAACCATTCATTGCACTGTTCACAGCTTACCATTTTTAATCACGGCAATCTTCAATAAACCTCCATTATATAAGGGGCACATGCAATCAGAAACATTCAACGGATTTGCGACTTTTGTGAGGTTCCTGAGCATTGTGCGTTTATACTTTTCTTTTATTTTTGACTTCATCAACCGATTGCATTATGTACGCTCCCCTGCATATCCACGGCTTCTGCCCTTGGAAGAGTCAGGTTATAAGTTTTCTTTACGATAGATGTTGCTTCGCCTTTGAGGAAGAGTCAGGTTATAAGTTTTCTTTACGATAGATGTTGCTTCGCCTTTGAGGGAGAGTCAGGTTATAAGTTTTCTTTACGATAGATGTTGCTTCGCCTTTGAGGGAGAGTCAGGTTATAAGTTTTCTTTACGATAGATGTTGCTTCGCCTTTGAGGGAGAGTCAGGTTATAAGTTTTCTTTACGATAGATGTTGCTTCGCCTTTGAGGAAGAGTCAGGTTATAAGTTTTCTTTACGATAGATGTTGCTTCGCCTTTGAGGAAGAGTCAGGTTATAAGTTTTTTTTACGATAGATGTTGCTTCGCCTTTGAGGAAGAGTCAGGTTATAAGTTTTCTTTACGATAGATGTTGCTTCGCCTTTGAGGAAGAGTCAGGTTATAAGTTTTTTTGACGATAGATGTTGCTTCGCCTTTGAGGGAGAGTCAGGTTATAAGTTTTCTTTACTATAGATGTTGCTTCGCCTTTGAGGAAGAGTCAGGTTATAAGTTTTCTTTACGATAGATGTTACTTCGCCTTTGAGGAAGAGTCAGGTTATAAGTTTTCTTTACGATAGATGTTGCTTCGCCTTTGAGGAAGAGTCAGGTTATAAGTTTTCTTGGCGATAGATGTTGCTTCGCCTTTGAGGAAGAGTCAGGTTATAAGTTTTCTTGGCGATAGATGTTGCTTCGCCTTTGAGGAAGAGTCAGGTTATAAGTTTTCTTTACGATAGATGTTGCTTCGCCTTTGAGGAAGAGTCAGGTTATAAGTTTTCTTTACGATAGATGTTGCTTCGCCTTTGAGGAAGAGTCAGGTTATAAGTTTTCTTTACGATAGATGTTGCTTCGCCTTTGAGGAAGAGTTAGGTTATAAGTTTTTTTTTACGATAGATGTTGCTTCGCCTTTGAGGAAGAGTTAGGTTATAAGTTTTTTTTACGATAGATGTTGCTTCGCCTTTGAGGAAGAGTTAGGTTATAAGTTTTTTTTTACGATAGATGTTGCTTCGCCTTTTAGGGAGAGTTAGGTTATAAGTTTTCTTTACGATAGATGTTGCTTCGCCTTTGAGGAAGAGTCAGGTTATAAGTTTTCTTTACGATAGATGTTGCTTCGCCTTTGAGGAAGAGTCAGGTTATAAGTTTTCTTTACGATAGATGTTGCTTCGCCTTTGAGGAAGAGTCAGGTTATAAGTTTTCTTTACGATAGATGTTGCTTCGCCTTTGAGGAAGAGTCAGGTTATAAGTTTTCTTTACGATAGATGTTGCTTCGCCTTTGAGGAAGAGTCAGGTTATAAGTTTTTTTACGATAGATGTTGCTTCGCCTTTGAGGAAGAGTTAGGTTATAAGTTTTCTTGGCGATAGATGTTGCTTCGCCTTTGAGGAAGAGTTAGGTTATAAGTTTTCTTTACGATAGATGTTGCTTCGCCTTTGATGGAGAGTCAGGTTATAAGTTTTCTTGACGATAGATGTTGCTTGGCCTTTGAGGCAGTAATGAACGGTCACACTTCTCTTTCTGTCCCCTAAGAGAAGCTTGTAAACTGAAAATTTCTTTCAGCATCAAGCATTTGTTACTGGACAGACTTAATAAAGTCACATCCGTTTCATTCAGTATGTCTCTCTGACCGAGTTGAAGCACTCTGGCCTACTTCATGCCTATTTCTCGCCTGGAACATCTTGCAGCGTTGTGCTGACTCCCTTCATAATATTCGGTGCATCAATAACTGGCATTTACCAGTCTAGTGAAACTATTGCAGTGATGATGCACGAAAAATGAGATGATATATATGCTAATTTATTTTCAACCTTCTTTACTTTCTGTTTGCAAATAGCTTCGTTTTATTCAAAACTGTTTATGATCTTAAAATATTTGATAATACATTAGAGATCAAAATGCTGACAAAAAAAACAGAAATTTCTAACAATTGATTTAGTTGTTACCTAACAACAACATATACTGACAAGTGGTCAGTATATTTTTACAGAAAGTCAGTTCATTCCAAGATAAGTTCCTTGCCACCATGGCTTTGCTCAAATTTATCAGCTTCTTAGGAAGCTGATTCGCAAACGCCAGAGGAAGCAACTCTTGTTTTCTTCGTCTCGTCGGCTGTAAGTTTTCTCTCTTCGTTCTTTAAGAACAAATTAATGCATGCTGGGTACAAATGTACTGTGCAATCCTTGAAGTGCATGAACAAAATGTTAATTTTTCTACGCCTCGTTCATCTTTTTCTCCTTTAAAGCCTTAAAGGATTTAATCATGACTCTCTCTCTTATTATAACTTGAAAAATTATACACTAAAATGACTTGAAATGTCTTAGAAATCAAGAAAATTTGAAGATGCAATAAATAAAAGGAAAATATTATGCTGAACTATTATCCACAGTTTAACAATGCGTATTTGAACAAGAAACTTATAATCTTTTCACATAGCTGACAATGTGCAACTCCGTCAGTTGGAAAAGTTTACTTTGTTAGGCAGATAGCCATTTAATAAGCACAACTTTCCTACTTGGCTTTTCTTTTGGTATTTGGGCTTCACTGATGAAACTTGCACTTTAATTCTTTGTAACCACATAGATTGCTCATCCAATGGCTTCTGATATGAAACTCAATGGAAGTTTAACTTGAGCGAGTTAAGACGGTAGATGAAACGACATTTTAAGACCAAAGCAAGCTCAATTGGAAACATTTCAACCTTTCTTTGGTTGTTAACAAACCTCCGCACAATCACCAGCTATGCTTTCGTGCCATTGCCGACTGAAGTTTGTTTATATTTGTTACAATGGCATTAGCGATTCGACTTCCTCAGCCAAATAAGACACCATTTTAAAAAGTATGTCACTCAAGGTGATTAGTGAACAGCGCATTCTTAAAATCGATGTGACATGATACTTAAAGTTTGTTATTGCTGACCAATACCATCGATTTCTTGTAGAGAGCGTCACTATGCTTGATCTTCGTAGCAAGAAGCAAAGGATTAAGTCAAATGTGCTTTCTTTAAAATCAAATATATGCAAACAGTCCAATCAAAATGGGCAAATACACACTTATATATACAAAATCAATAATATGTGCTTTTATGGCTGCAACCGGTTAAATGTGCAACAAATGTAATATGAAATTGTGTTTTTAATGTGAGGAATATAACTTGCAAAGACATTTCATTAGTTCTTAAATATGACCTTTAAATAAAAATATGCATTTACATGTGCTTCAGAGCAGTTAATAATTCAAAAGTGTGAATGACAGGGGATATTAGGGGTATACCTTTTGTACGTTCCATTATTCAAAATTTGCTAAAAGTCCTCAGTTTGCTTACGAACTTTCACTGGCAGTTCCTTGATACAAAATTGTTTCAGACAGCGAAATCGTCATAGTCGTTAGCCAAGAAATTTATATCCGACATAAATCATATGCAAACTACGGTTGGGTTACTACTTCCTGCCAAAGTGTTTCAGGCTTCTACAATTTGTTATAGCAAGTTTCTTTATATCATCCGACCATGCTTTTCTGAAAGGGGGTAGAATTGTATCTTTAAATTATGAGACAGCATTTTTGAACTGCCACCTCCATATTTAGAGTAATTATAGCAAGTAATTTTATGTAACTTCCTTATTATAGTCATGAGTGTAATGTCATTTTATTTCCTGTACAAGTGTTGAACTATTGTGTGTAAAATGTTATTTTCTTTTCAGAGCGCAGAAAGCTCCTCCGCAATTTCATGCAAAAAAACACGTTCTCTTGCAAAGATTTAAGCATTGCGCTGCCCCCCCGCCAAAAGAAAACACTGTTTGCTACAGCT
Organism: Metallyticus violacea; assembly: GCA_030762175.1. Classification (NCBI taxonomy): domain Eukaryota; kingdom Metazoa; phylum Arthropoda; class Insecta; order Mantodea; family Metallyticidae; genus Metallyticus; species Metallyticus violacea. The sequence continues at coordinate 59,246,147 of CM060832.1, read as the reverse complement.
GATTTAGAAGGTGAAGCGTGGTCGATATATTTACTGCCTAGCTCTTCAACCAGAACATAGTGCTCTTCCATCTTGGTTTTCCTGTGACTTATTGTCTCACCCCGCTTTTCTTGTAAAAAAAAAAAAAAAAAAAAAACAACATTTTAGTTCATTTGTACATGAAAATAAATTCACTGGAAAGTTCTTGTTTTCTGCGTTTCCTTACTACCCACAGCATAGAGATTTTTATTTACTTCTCGTTAAACTTTACTTTTTTCTTCTAATTTGCTTTCGTTATCTTTAGATGCAAATTCAAAATGTTCTGAGATTGCCGAGCAATCGCAGACGCGTTTTTGTCAAATGCACTTGCTTTTTCAGTAATATGGACACGGTTGAAAGGGAGATTCTCGTCTATATGATGCACTTCCAGTTTGCAGGTCCTGGTGCAGATTCGAGAAGACATTTCCAGGTGAATTCTGAATCTGAAGAACTGACTGTCTTGAAGTGCAGTTTCTCCCATAAAAGCGCATGGTGGTTCCTTTTTCAGCATTGTGCTCTTATTTTTGTTACAATGTTTAAAAGTTCAGCCATCATTTCTCTACCTGTCTTATGATCGATAAGAAAACGTATTCTTTTTCAGTTATTTTTTAATTTTTTACATTTACAGCTTGCAAATACAGTGTATTTGCATGCTGAAATATCGAATAACCTTCCACTATTGTCTCATATCGTCCAATTTAGATTCATTGCATGTACATTCTATACATTTTTATAGCACTATATTATCATACCTCGTACTGTTGTCATATGAACTATAGGGATCGAAGCTTGTTGCCACATATACGCTACTTAATATGCAACTTTTTCTTCAATTACACTGCAGATTCTTTAAGTCCGTTAACTTATAATTCTATGCGAGTGAAGAGACAATACTTCCTTACACCTCGATACGCGAAAGACTCCTCCTACCCATTATTTTTGGTTCCCACAGTTTCCTCCGCTCTCACCGCTTATTTTTATGGGAATAAAGCACAAAACATACAGTCATGCAATCCAGTTCAAGCTACAGTTTATATGCAGCTGATGAACACAAAGCAAAAGACTACATACGATAGTGGCAGGACACCCGCTCCAACTCCCTTCTCATACTGGTGGGATTTATGCTGTGCTGCCAATTTTAAAGTACCTTGGGTCGTCTATGCGCATATGCATTCATATAACTTGAAGTTTATCAATTAGATAACAATATATCATTTAATATGCGGTTATTTGTACAAAATGTTCCGATGTTATTCTGCATATATAATATATATTGTTATTTATCAAATAATATACGTCTTAAGTATAATGGAAATCAAATACTAAAGCAATTTGCAGTTCTGTTGGTTATAAGTACAGAACCAAACAATTAGCATCTGACGCGAGTTAAGAGTACGTGACGTCACAGAGAGGAGGTTTTACTTTATGGCTACATGCCAAAAGCCTGCTGAGCTGAGAACGTTAAGCTGAGTTCAGAGTCATTACACTGTATGGTTGTTGCTATGGCAATTTCTTGTTCAAAATAGAAAATATTCTAATACTAGTTATAAGATTTCGTTACGCCACAATATATAGCTAAGTTGGGTGGTAGGTTAAGTTTAGCTGTTTGAAATATTCGGTATCACTTTTTATTTTAATAGAATTTCAAAGCAGTTATTTAATTATCCATACTGAGATAGTTATTTTCCGAATTTTATGGTATATCCATTAATTAGTCCCTGTATGTAGCTTTTTTCGACAGTCACTACACTAATTTCTATATATAATATCAAAGGGTCACTTTGGGTGACTGGATGTGTATTTTAGCACATTCTCTCTCCCTCTTTAGGTTCTTCGTTAATGTAAGTTAATTTTAGAATGGTAATACTCCAATAAACCCATTCATAAGATCGGAAGTAGAACCATAAACTGCCTTCTAATAACACAATTAACTAATTATTATACATTCTTAGCATACCTAAGACATTTTATACATTTACCAGTTCAACTTGTGAAAATAAATTTCCGAGTACTTCCAAAGATTTGTAGGACTATATGCAGCACATTTATTAATTTTAAAAAAATAGACAATCTTAATTAGCAACAACACAAAATGTAGGTATAAGGGACAGAATGTCAGTTATATACCATACAAGAATGTAAAAATACGAAAAACCCGCATGCACTTCACCATTATGAAAACACAGTAACTGCCTTTGTTAAGACCAAGGCAAGGAAAAAGGAATTGATCGTCTCTGGTAGGTTGAGATTGGCGGTATGGTCATGGGCTAGCGTAGTCATAACTGTTGCTTGAAACTTTCCTCTCTTCTAAATAAAGTATGTTCTATACATCCTAAAAACAAAAAGAGCAACTTAATAACTCGCTCAATGCTAGACCGTTTTGATTGCTAGATTGCTGCAGCGGAACTATTTACGACAGTTAGTCCAGCAATTATAAGAGAACACTTCTTTTGTAATTACGAATTTGTTATGCATCAAATGTTGAGTAGGTTGAGGCAATCTGTTCATGTCGTTTGAAATGTAAAGTAACAACACAAATGCCACATCACGATATTGAGATTGAAGCTACTGAAGCTACTGAATTCTGATTCACGTAAATTGCAACTCGAACAGAACTGCAATGCCTGAGCTGATGCACAGTGGATAGTTGGACGTTTTATTTATTGTTATATTTAAATTAAAATATTTCATTCTCATTTTATTTTTTCACATGTTCTTTTTCATTTATATTTTAATAGCGGTTTTAAATTATTTGCAGCTTATTTCCAATGTAACATTAGAAGTGTAGCAGTTCTTCTTGACTGCCTTTGTTAAATAATAATCAGAAATTCCTCTTCAACTTCTGGTTATTTGCTTTTTATCTTGTTTCCGAAAGTTTGGTGTGCAGCCTAATGAGAACAATCGGAGAGTTACTTGCTCCAAAAGTCCGGAAAAGTTAAGGTTATGTCGGCAAGGTACCACGTGATCTTTAAGTGGGGTCTTCTTGCCAGACCTTGACTATTTGGAGATATTAAGTGTATTACTTATTATTATTATTATTATTATTATTATTATTATTATTATTATTATTATTATTAAGATCATTATATATATTTTCAAATTAATTAACAAAATGGACCCGTGAAAACTATGCTGAATTGGATGGAGAAAGTGGGGGTATTATAATAGAATGACTACTAAACGTTTTGCTAAATGCACATTAGAAAGATACTTTTTGCTTTGAATAAGAATACTCCCTAAAGAAAAACATGGATAAGAGTTTTATAAACACCCCGTCATGCTAAAAATTAGCTCGAAGATGGCAGTTATAGTCTGTAATATTTTCTGTGCATCTCGTTTGTACTTCGAAAAATATTTGAAGCATAAGAAACACAGCAGTACTCACTTGCGGGCAGCTGGAGGAACAGCTGAAGTAGAAGCAGGAAACAGAGCATGTTATAGCCGGCAACTCCTACTATAGAATGTTGTATTTCTCTACCGTCCTCCTAGGAGTCGATGTAAGGAAGGCGAAAGCGTCCTCTTCCTGTCTTTTTGTGTCACGTAGGGTGCGCTAGAGTAAGCAGGACGGACGAGCACAGTTACAATAACGTGATGTTATGAATATGTTAATGAATGGAGACAGCCTAGCA
>CM060832.1:59235000-59240000 GCA_030762175.1 Metallyticus violacea | reverse complement strand
TATCTATCTATCTATCTATCTATCTATCTATCTATCTATCTATCTATCTATCTATCTATCGCACATAAGTGCCGTTTCAGCGGTAGTACTCATTCATACCATATCATTGCATGAATGAAAGTGAAACATTAACTTCAATTTCAGTTTGTTTTATACGTTCTTGTATATACAGTGATCAAAAGACCTAATGATTCAATAAGGCCAATATTGAATCATTAAAAAACAATACAGTTTTTATACTTTTTCACTTGTTTGCAAAATAATTTTGCCTATTTTGCAATTTACATATTAAACCTCTTAATTAAATCTTTCAGTTCTGTACGAAATTCTTCCCCACTTTGCCTTTTTTTTCTGGTTTTAAACAAAATCACCCTATTTATGCATATTTTTGAATTTTACACCCGTTTCCTCAGTAATTCAACCTATTTTTATCTATTATAGCATTTTCACGCGTTTTTTAAGAAATTATATATTTTGTAAATGCCTATTTCAGCCTTTTTCTTGCGGTTTGAGAAGAAATTCTGCAATTTCAATACAGAAGACTTTTTCCGTTCATCGTGGCACGGTATTATTGAGGCACAGCATGTCTTTCTTAGTAGCGCGATCATCGTTCAAGTTACTGGTATGAAATTGCAGCTAATTTCTAAGTTATTTTCTTTATATACATCTATTTTCAAATGGTAGTGGATGCACTGCAAGACTTATAACATCAAACTCTTTTATGTAAATATAGTTTAATCTCTGTAGCATTATTCATTGGCAGCAATAGTGTAAATTTGGAGTGTTTAGTTACGTGCGTACTAGTGAAGATTGTAAAATTGCTCTCTCTGATTATTGAGAGCACACACTGTACTTTGAATTGTTGCATTCAAGCTTTGGGTATTAGAGAATAATAGTACAGTTATATACTTTACGATATGTAAATTAATATTAGAAAAACTGTATAATTCTGCATAAAAGGGGAATAGCAATTAATAATATTTTTTTGCAAAGTTAAAAATTGAAAACCACTGGTTTTAATTTTTTCGTAAAAAATTAATATTTTATTTGTCAACATGTAATGAGTTGCTACTACGTTAAAAATATTTGCACGGTTTACCATTTTTCTTGCAGAGAAACTATTATTTTTATCAATACATATTACATTTATTATTTTATATTGCAATGTTAATTAGTGTGACAATTGTTTTTACTCGTTTTGTGCGGTTTATATTTTTCTAATTATACCTATATATTAAGTAAATGAAATGGTCACGGAGTATTTGACTGAATTATCGTGATAAACCATAATGTTTCTGCTAATATTTCATTGTGCACACCGTCTATAACTGGATTTGCACGTAGACTCAGAAATTGTAAAACAAAACTTTAAAGACCGCCGTCCAAATGGTGCACATCAGGCTGAAATACTGTCATATCGGTGAGGTGGGGGAGTATGAAAGAGAATACAAAACAAGTAATGTGAAATGCGACACAAAATAAGACTATTACAGATTATACGTAAGTATATATTTTTAAAATGGAGTAATATCAGTCAGAATGTATCACAAGATACAGAATAGCTTTTTGCTTGTTTCAATTACAAGCCTCCCATGAGGTTGGTTTTCCCCCACTGGGCATGCGCCCTCCCGCAGTCCATACGCCTTAGGCAGAGATAGGAGTGAGGGGGTAGGGCGATTTGTCATGTCCAAAATTATACGCCAACAAATACAGGAATGGAACAAAACACCATTACGGCCATAGACTACACCATCAAATTCGCCCCTCCTGATTAGGTGCTAAAGCAAGTGACAATATCACCGTGACTATTAACATGTCCTCCTTTGAGGCGGACACACACTGAAGGTTTTAGACACTTGCGCTACCAGAGCGACGTGCTCCTATCGCCGGATAGAGTTCACGACGATGATGACCACAGTCAGTCTTTCTACGCGTCAACCAGCAGCAGCTGCTCTAGCATCTTCGTGTATAAAATAAATCATAAACAGTTGGGGTAAATCAATTAAATCCAAAAGTAAGCGATGTGCAACAATATTTTGTATTCGCCAGCATTACAAAAAGTTGATTCTACATATCATTGCATTCACAAACGGGGATTAAAATTATTTGCAACATCAAGCAGTACAGAAACATTTTGCGCCAACATTAAAAACAATTAAAAACGGTGGCTCTACATGATTGTAGCAAACATTGTAAAATAACAAAGTCGGCTATATTTCATTTAATAATTATTATAAACAAAAGGGGAGAAACAGACATAATACTCCTCTATGCTTCCTAATTTCAAAATCCTGCAAGAGTTTCATCAGTAAAATATGTTATGCTGCTTTTGAATTGATATTCCCTCTCCACGCTTTCTAACCTTAAAATCTTGCAACTGCTACATCATTACAATATTCTAATGCTGCAATCTTGCGTCATTACCACCGACATTTAAATTTACATTTCCTCTCCCCGCTTCGTAACCTCAAAAAAAAAAAAAAAAAAACTTTGCAACTGCTTCATCTTTATAATATACTAACATCACCATCTTGCGGCACTAGCGCAGCCATATAAAATTTTACATTCCCTCTCCACGCTTCTTAACCTCAAAATAATGCAAGTGCAAAAACATTTAGTGTATAATTCTTACGCAGCCGTATAACGCACAGTATTTCACACAACCACAAAGCTGGATTGGTCTGATATCATTTATACTCTCTACAACTCGCGTGCACTTCCTTCGAAGTCTTCAACTTGACGATACGCTACCTCCTTCACATCAGGTCCAGGAACTCTTCACTGTTGACGCCCCCATGAATATAATCTTTAATTTTATACCCAAGCATCTTATCTTCCCGAAACCTTTCGCCGATTACATACAGCATTTTTGTGCTATCCAAGAGACTGCTCTTCGGGAGTACTGACCCCTTACCTCTCTCCTGCTCAGGCCACGTGATACACCACCTAAATATAAGTTCTAAGCCTTTTTTTTTTCTCGTTGCTTCTATGATGCCATATTCCCTACTCCAAAATTAAAAAGCTAAATTAGCAAATGAAACACTAGCACCGCTATTTAATTAAAAAATTGGCGCTCTCTATGATTACTAACCTAAAAAATCTCGCAAGTCCCATCACCAGTTAGGACTAGTCCACGGACCTCACGAGTAACGCCATTTTTTACTACCGCCATTGCGGTACATTAGTCATGCCATTTTAAAGACACCATCTTGGCGCCTATCTTATGACTTCACTACACCGACACTAGCGCCAATTACATTTTGCATAAACGCCATAACGCGCCTTTAGCGGCAAAAATGTGCGTTACTCGAGCCCTCCGAACTAAGTCATTAACTACTGGTAGCAATAATAATAATAATAATAATAATAATAATAATAATAATAATAATTTAGTTGCAAAATATACTGTTCTTTCACGTAAATGCTAGCCCGTAAGCGCTATGTTTTGATTCTCGGCGGCTGGGCGTGTCGCGTCAGCCCGAGAACGGACTTTAACTGCGTGTCTAATATTGTGTATACAATTTACCTCATAGAAGATGATGGAAATGTCGCCCCCTTCTGCTAAACAGACATTGTATCAGGAAAACGCATTCTGATTGATACATTTAAGTTAGGCCACTGTAATGTTTCTGATTTCATTTATGATATTTTCCTTAATTTCTCTAATGTGGAGTGTTTGTTTTATAAACTTCGTTCTTCACACAACCCCAAAGGCAAAAATTACACACTTACACCAGCACTAACACTTTACTTTCAAACACTTCGATAGTTTTATTCAAGGATGCCGTTGCTGTATGAGCAGTAGCAGAATCCTGTTGAAAACCACCCATTTTATTTCTCTTTTTCTGTAAGCTGCTGAAAAAATTGGATCAAAATGTTCTTTCTGTACATTTTTGTATCTATTATCGTCTAGTAAAAAATCGGGCCGATAATACCCCTTGCGTTAACAGCACACTAAACGCCAACTCCTCTATCATAAAAAGCAGTTTCCTGTACACGATGTGGATTTTCGGTACATCAGTAGTGTATGTTTGATTGTTTACAGGGCAGTTCATTCATAGATGAATAAAAAGATTCACTCTCTTGCTACAGGATCAACTTGTTTTAAACAAGGGTCACGTTTACACTTGTACGGTTTAAAGTTTAATAATTTTGTTTCTTTATGTATAGAACCCACTGAAACCCCACTTTGTTTTAACTTCGGGAGTTATTTTGTTGGCTAACCTTCAAGTTTTGCACCACTTTCATTAAGTTTATTCTCTGTTAAAAAGTACGTTTCTGATTTTTTTAATTATTTATTTATTTTTGTTGTTTTTGTTTTTGCAGTGATCCCGTAGATTCTAATTTACGAGTATTTGCAATATCGTCAATTGATTTTTTGGAAGGAGACAATTGACAGGGAACTGCAAAGGAAAATGTGCACGAACAGGACGAGCTCAGTCGTATTTGTGGTAACATTTACACACGGAAATGCGCTGCTCTAGAGTCAACTGACTCACCTTGAGGAAGCACACCTACTGCACTGCTTTGAAGCGGCTTTCAAGGACAGAAGGAGTGATTTATAGGGTAAAGAAAGAATTGAGAACACCGTTCGCAGCCGACGGAATTAAAAAAACTTCGCGTGTGGAATCGTTTTTACGTGAAAGCTCAGTAATTCTTAGTTTAAAAGAAAATGAAACATAAAACATGTTTAGTAATTGTAAGAGAATGTGTGATAATACGCATATTTTAATACTTCGATGGTATTGGTATGAAACATGGGTATTAAGTGTAAAGCACATATGAATAAATCTATGGTAACAATGTTCGCTTTTTTCCACCATAGAGAGAGATATTTAAAATCTGAATGCAGGATTGTGGAAAGGAATAGTTAAAATTAAAGTTATTACCACATAAATAGAAAACAACAAAAATTACATTTATTGTAATAAAAATTAAAATGTATAATTTACAAATATGTCCAATTTTTAACCTATAGAATGATTGTACTCAGTTTCTGG